>CM060367.1:4078956-4678956 GCA_030545235.1 Helianthus tuberosus | reverse complement strand
CTTAATCCATCTATATATCACACATGCATGACCATATTTCAGATTCTCTATGTTCATGAGAATTTCAAGTAGAGGATTTTTACCAAATTTTACATACCTTATAACCCTCTTGCGATGAGGATCACAAATCTCAGCTCGGATTACGTTTTGGACTTGATTTAAACCTTCAATTTCTGAGATTTGTGGAGTTTTAGGGTTTGAAGAACCCTGGTCGCCTGGTTCGATCTCAAACACACGCCCACCTGTGTTTTTCAGTTTTAATTTTTTATGTTTTAATTATATTAGTTTCAATTTATGCACTTTCAGCCCCTCAACTATCATTTGGTTCTAACTTTTAGTGTTTTAACCCATTGTAAGTCACTACAAGGCTTTTACCTAACTAGGGTATTTTAATCCTAGTTAGTTCACTGGTTTATTTAGCAGCATTATATTTAAAATAATTTATTTGAAATTTTCGGGGTGTTACAAGTCCACCCTCTTTAAAAAGGGTTTCGTCCCCGAAACCGAAGTACATACCGAATAGTGTGGGGTAGAGACGTCGCATCTCTTCTTCGGACTCCCATGTAGTGTCCGAACCTTTCCTATGCTCCCACTTGATCTTGACTTGATCGACTTGTTTATTTCGCAAGTGCTTAGTCTTTCGATCTAAAACTTCTATGGGCCTTACGATATAATTCAAGCGATCATCCACTTTGATATCATCGTAGTGAATATAAGTTGTCTCATCCGCTAGACACTTCCGAAGATGTGACACATGAAATGTGCTATGAATTCCGCTTAGTTCCTCCGGTAGTTCAAGGCGGTAAGCTACCTTTCCTACCCGTTCTATAATCGCAAACGGCCCGATAAACCTCGGGCTTAATTTTCCTCTTTTTCTAAACCTGATAACACCATTCCATGGAGATACTTTGAGCATGACTTTGTCACCAACCTGGAATTCGATTGGCCTCTTCCTTTTGTCAGCATACGCCTTTTGTCTATCTTGAGCCGCTTTCAAGTGTGCCCGGACCACATCAATCTTTTCATTAGTGGCTCGTACTATATCTTGGTGGGCAAGTTCATGTGGGCCCACTTCACTCCAACATACCGGGGTTCGGCATTTCCTACCATAGAGCATTTCGTACGGTGCCATCTTAATACTAGCATGGTAGTTGTTGTTATACGAAAACTCGACCAAAGGTAGGTAAACATCCCAACTTCCTCCAAAGTCGATTATACACGCCCGTAGGATGTCCTCCAATGTTTGTATTGTTCTTTCACTCTGTCCATCTGTTTGAGGATGGTACGCAATGCTAATGAACAATTTGGTTCCCATTTGCTCTTGGAAATCTCGCCAGAAATTTGAAGTGAACCGGGTATCCCTATCAGACACGATGGATACCGGTACTCCATGACGTGCTATTATCTCATTAGTGTAAACTTCTGACATCTTTTCTGACGTATAAGTCTCACGAATCGGAATGAAGTGAGCACTTTTCGTCAATCTATCCACCACTACCCATATGGCATCGAAACCGCGGTTTGTCTTTGGTAGTTTGGTTAATAGGTCCATCGTAATATGTTCCCATTTCCAAACCGGAATTTCCTACGGTTGAAGTTTACCGTATGGATTTTTGGTTCTCCGCCTTGACTTGTAAACATGTCAAGCATTTTTCCACGTACTTCACCACATCTCTTTTCATTCCGGGCCACCAATAGTTTTGCTTTAAGTCGTTATACATTTTGGTCGCTCCCGGATGGATGGAATAACGGGACTTATGAGCTTCATCGAGTAGAAGCTTTTTAACTCCACATGTGTTAGGAACCCAAATTCTGTTGAAACGTGTTTTCAAACCGTGGTTTCCTACTTCGAGATCTTTAACTTGGCCAACAATCCTTTCCTTTCTCCAGTTTTCCGTCTTTACTGCTTCATCTTGTGCTTCTCGGATTCGTTCGAGTAAGCCTGAGGTCACAATGAGTTGTAATGATCGTACTCGTATCGGGACATAATCTGCCTTTCTGCTTAGGGCATCTGCCACCACGTTTGCCCTTCCGGGGTGATAGTGTATTTCACAGTCGAAATCTTTCACCGTTTCTAACCATCGCCTTTGTCGCATATTTAACTCCTTCTGATCGAAGAAGTATTTTAAGCTTTTGTGATCGGTGAATATCGTGCACTTTACTCCATATAAATAGTGCCTCCATATTTTTAATGTAAATACCACCGCAGCCAACTCGAGATCGTGCGTGGGATATTTCTTCTCGTGTATCTTCAATTGCCTCGAGGCATAAGCTATAACTTTGCCCCGTTGTATCAAAACCTATCTGAGCCCCGATAGTGAAGCATCCGAATAAACCACCAAGTCTTCGACCCCGTCCGGTAAGGTTAGTACCGGAGCTTGAGTTAATTTCTCTTTTAGCGTTTGAAACGCTCTTTCTTGATCGACACCCCAAATGAACTTTTCTTCCTTCCGGGTCAGCTTTGTTAGGGGTGACGCAATCTTGGAGAAATCTTGGATGAATCTCCTATAGTATCCCGCAAGCCCCAAAAAGCTTCTAATTTCCGAAGGGTTCCTCGGGGGATTCCATTTCGACACAGCCTTGATCTTTGACGGATCTACCAATACTCCTTCGGCACTTATGATGTGGCCGAGAAATTGCACTTCTCGTAGCCAAAAGGCACACTTAGAGAATTTTGCATACAACCTCTCTCGTCTAAGTGTCTCTAACACCTCTTGTAAGTGGTACGCATGCTCAGCTTCACTTTTCGAATACACCAAAATATCATCAATAAACACGATGACTGATTTATCTAGCATTGGCTTGCAAACCTGGTTCATGAGGTCCATGAAAGCCGCGGGTGCATTTGTCAGCCCAAATGACATCACGAGAAATTCGTAATGCCCGTATCGCGTGCGGAAAGCCGTCTTCGGCACATCTTCCTCCTTGACCTTTAGTTGGTGATACCTCGATCTAAGGTCAATTTTCAAAAACCAGTTTGCACCTTGCAGTTGGTCGAATAGATCATCTATTCTCAGAAGCGGGTATCGATTCTTTATCGTGAGTTTATTTAACTCCCGATAATCGATACACATACGCATGCTTCCGTCTTTCTTTTTCACAAACAGTACCGGTGCGCCCCAAGGAGACACACTCGGCCTTATGAATCCTTTGTTAAGCAGGTCTTGAATCTGGGACATCAACTCTTGTAATTATGACGGTGCGAGTCAGTACGGTGCTCTAGCTACGGGTTTTGCGCCTAGAATCAATTCGATCCCGAACTCTACTTCCCGTTCAGGCGGTATTCCCGGTAGATCTTCCGGAAACACATCTTCGTAGTTCCGTACTACTGGTACATCTCCAATCTTCAATGATTCTTTCTCGGGCTCATTCGCGTATATCATAAACGCCTTACATCCTTGCTTCATAAGCTTGTGTGCTTTCAACATCGAGCATATTATGGGGTTACCTCCTTTTTCGCTATAGATAGTGGCGTGTTTCCCGTTCGGAGATGTTAGCTTTATCTCCTTACGAAAACACACGACCTTCGCGTGGTGTTGAGATAGCCAATCCATCCCAACGACTACTTGAAATTCCCCATTGACATCGGGATTAGGTCTATCAAGTATTCTTCATCGTCAATGCTTAATTTGCAGCCTCGACAAACATCACAAACTATAAAACTTTTGTTGTCCCCTATTTCAACTTCTAAGGGCACAGATAATTTCGTCAATACAAATGAAGGATGTCGAATAAATCCATGCGAAATGAAGGATTTATTCGCACCCGTATCAAACAATACACGTGCAGGAATTGAGTTAATCGTGAATATACCTGAGACCACGTCGGGTTCTATCTTTGCTTCAGCCGCGGTAAGTTGGAAGGACCTAGCCTTCGCCTTTGGAGCTTCCGTTGGAGACTCTTTTGTGTCTCTATTTCCAACCAACTCGGGGCATTTAGACTTTTTGTGGCCGGGTTGATAACATTTGTAACAAACGGAAACTTTTCCAGGACATAGCGATGCAGTGTGCCCCGTCTTCCCACATACCGGACACGGCTTGTCTTTGAAGCGGCACTCACCTTTGTGCCCCTTTCCACATACTTTGCAACTTGGCGACCCGCCTTTAGTCTCCACTTTCTTCCCTGATTCAGCAGTTCTAGCTTTCTTTGTGGGGCTTGGATTCACATCCTGTGCCATTCGCTCACCCCTTTCAACTTGTTTCTTTAACTTGATTTCCCGCTCCCGGGCGGTGTTAATGATTTCTGTGAGAGTCTCATATTTTGAGGGAGTCATAAACTCCCGGTATTCAGCACTCAGCATGTTGTAATAGTAGTATATCTTCTGCTCTTCTGTGGTGACCAACTCGTCACAGAATCTCAGCTTATCCATGAAGATACCCGTGATTTTATCAATTGATTCTCCCTTTTGTCTTAACTGGATAAATTCCTCTTTGATCATGTTGATAACTGCTTTGGGACTATGGTGTTTAAGGAACGGCACCTTAAACTCATCCCAAGTCATGACCCTTGCCGCTTCGGCTCCTATTTCCTTCTTTTTATTGTCCCACCAATCTTTGGCTTGACCCCTCAATTGACCCATTCCGTAAGCAACAAAGTCACCTATGTCACAATGGGTCCGTTCAAACACTCCTTCGACGTCACTTATCCATCTTTGGCAGATTATCGGGTCAACTTCCCCGTTATAGATTGGCAGTTTGCACGCCATAAATTCTTTATATGAGCACCCTTTACGATCTCCCGTTTTCTCCTTCATAAGGTTGACACCATCCTCCAACCTTTTAACTCGCTCTTTAACAAGCGACAACACCGTGCTTTGAATTTTTGTCTATAAACCCGGATAGACTACCTTCAATTGCCTTCCCTACTTCTTCGGCAATTATTTCTTTCATTTGTTTGGTGCTTGTTTGCACCGGATTATCATCGTTTCCATCAGACATTTTGAAACTGAAATGTTTACATTTAAACGTTAAACATTTCATTTATAATACTACTTCATTTGTTTCGGTTTAGCCAAGTTCCCAACTTGCTTTAACCGTTCACATTCGGTGCACTTTCCGGGTTTGAGTGTGTTAACACGCTCTTCCCATGCACATCAATTCATTTCTCATTTCTTACATAAATATAATCTGTTAAAATAATAAGTTAATTCTTACCGGACGATCGATCAAGCTTGAACCGAATACTTGTTGACAACCTGGCTCTGATTACCAACTTGTAACACCCGTCTTAATTACTACTTGAAATTAATAATAATTCACAAGAGTTTATATAAAAGATGTCTAGGTTAGGACTTAAGTTCCAAAAACAAAGTTCTAAGGTAACAAAACATTAGTCAACTACTGACTAATTTAAACATTCAAAGTTATTTAGCAAGTTGATTACATCATAACATTTTCTAAACAGAATTAATCGACGCGGAAGCTTCAAAAGTTTGTGTTCGGTTCTTCAAAAGCTTGCTTGACCGTCATCCGTAATCTTTGAATACCTAGAAACTGAAATGTTTACATTAAACATTAGTATTAGAGTACTTAGAAATAATACATAATCGAAACTACGTTTAGAACGGATTCGATTTAACGAGGAAATGCAAAATTTATCATAAATGTCAAAGCTCTACCGTAACTTACGGTAGTTACCGTAAGTTACGATAGCTCCTGGGAAACTTTGGTTCCACCGTAATACAGGAGGAATCCACCGTAACTTTTTGGTCTCTACCGTAAATTACGGTATATACCGTAATTTACGGTAGACTCTGGAATGTTATGTTTTGTTTGATTTGTTTGTTTACTTGTGCCAAGTTCTCGGATTTCACTCCTACAAACCAACATGTTAAATCCTCGTATTTCTAATATGTCATTTGTCAATGATAACAAAAGACCAATCAATCATATTACGAAGCAATATCCATGCTTTAATTGATTATTCGACCCGTTTGGCTCATCTACGGAATCTTCCAATATGATGACTACCAACGAGATCTTATCCATCCTTGATCCATTATTCAATTTAGCGAACATCATCGCTTTTAAAATTTACACAACTTCTATTCTACAATACGACTATACGTAATTTAACAAAATTTCACTTAAGTAACGGTCAAGTTACATACCTTCAAAGTAAGCCTTTCAAACGCGATTCCCCGCCCGCTTGTCCACTTGACGCTCCTGCGTCCTTTCCTATAGAGTTCATTTATAACATGTTTAGAACTCCCTTTAAAGCATATATCGCATAGTAAGCCGAAACATCAAACATCAAAATTATGTGTTTCAACTTTGAATTTCAGTTTTAAGCCTTCTTTGAGGCATTTTCACAAACACTTTAAGGGCAGATTTTCACATGATTGTATAGCAAGCCCCTAACCTATCATTTAGCCCGAATTTCACAACAATCAACCCATTTTACATAATTGTTAGCTTCTAAAATTCTGAAGTCACTTCACAATTGTCAAATTACACTAGATCAACATTCGATTTCCTAGTGTTTGTTAAATTCTACATAACCCACTAATCACCTACAAGGGTGTTCATGGATTTTACTAAAATTACACATGATTTCAACTTGTATTTGTCTAGGGTTTACTCCTAGACACTACAATTAGGGGTGTGCACGGTTCGGTTCGGTTCGGTTCGGTTATTAGCATTATCCGTAACCGTAACCGAAGTCATCGGTTAATCGGTTCGGTTAATTCGGTTAATTTGTCGGTTTTCGGTTCGGTTCGGTTAATTTTCGGTTAATAACCAATTCAAACAAGGGCTAAATTTTTTGCTTAGAAATACATGTAATGGAGGTATAAATACGTAAATATATGTATAAATACATGAAATGGATGTATAAAGAAATAAAATGGAGGTATAAATGCATGAATAGATGTTTAGATACATAAAATTGAGGTATAAATAAATGAAATGAAAGTATAAATAAATGAAAAGAAGGCACAAATAAATGAAATAGGGGTATTATTACATGAAATGAAAGTATAAAACATGAAATACAGGTATAAAAGTTAGAAATATATAAAAAAATAAATGATTCGGTTCGGTTCGGTTAATTTCGGTTAACCGATGGTAAAAAAAATATCCGTTAACCGACTTTCGGTTAATTCGGTTTCGGTTAATTTCGGTTCGGTTTTTTCGGTTTTCGGTTCGGTTTCGGTTGACGGTTCGGTTATTGCACACCCCTAACTACAATGCTCTTAATCCATCTATATATCACACATGCATGACCATATTTCAGATTCTCTATGTTCATGAGAATTTCAAGTAGAGGATTTTTACCAAATTTTACATACCTTATAACCCTCTTGCGATGAGGATCACAAATCTCAGCTCGGATTACGTTTTGGACTTGATTTAAACCTTCAATTTCTGAGATTTGTGGAGTTTTAGGGTTTGAAGAACCCTGGTCGCCTGGTTCGGTCTCAAACACATGCCCACCTGTGTTTTTGAGTTTTAATTTTTTATGTTTTAATTATATTAGTTTCAATTTATGCACTTTCAACCCCTCAACTATCATTTTGTTCTAACTTTTAGTGTTTTAACCCATTGTAAGTCACTACAAGGCTTTTACCTAACTAGGGTATTTTAATCCTAGTTAGTTCACTGGTTTATTTAGCAGCATTATATTTAAAATAATTGATTTGAAATTTTCGGGGTGTTACAGCAGGGATTTGTTGAAATCTCTTGTGAGATATTTTGAGGTGATGGCATTCATAAAACCGGCCACCCTCATTTTTTCGTCTGCCCCTACATATGTTAGACCTTCCTTCTTGTATCTTTCTATAAATTCTCGAAGACTTTCATCATCTCGTTGTTTTATCTGAAAGATCACTATTGCATCTTTGACGTATCGCCTTTGTTGGGAGAAATTGGCCAGGAATCCCTTGCTGAGGTCATCGAAGCTTCGAACGCTTCGGGCAGGTAAATCATTGAACCAGATTCTGGCTGATCCGACAAGGGTTTGCATGAACATTAGGCAACATTCAGCGTTTGACCATTTTTCAATCCTTGCTGCACCAGTGAAGATCTGAAGATGGTCCTCAGGATCTTCAGTCCCATCATATGTTTTGATGTGGGATGGCATCTTGATCTTCGTTTGAAAATCATAATCGGCTATTTGCTGTGAAAAGCATGAGAGGTTACTCGGCTTGTAAGGTTTGGCCAAATCTTCTTCAGCCCTTACACCCGTGTTGTTGCCATTGTTATTGTTCCCTTGAGTGGCCGGCACCTGATTGATAAAGTGCTGCCATGGGAAGTTGGCCATCATCTGGGGCATAAGGTTGAAGCGTTGAAGGCTTCCGGGTGCAACTGGGCAACTAACTCCCAAAGGGGTGCTCATTACAGCACTTCGTGCCAAGGGGAGCACGGACAAAGCTTGTTCCCATGAAGTTGTTGTTGAGAGTTGAAGGCTTGTCACTGGGGATTGTAGGAGCTGGTCAATGGTCAGCTCATGGCCCAGGGGAGCACCACTTGTAGCTGGTTGGGACGAGAAGAGAGGATATGCTGTAGGATTCGGCCTTGCGGACAGATATGGGTTAGGGTTTGGAAGATTATTGGGAACAACCTCATCCCTAGATGCAAAAGGAGGGATAGGAGGTCCAGGAGATAGTGTTGGTTCTGGCTCATCATAGTCTAAGCGGATCCTCACTCCCTTGTCCCTTTCCCTACTCACATATTGGTTGAGGAGAGACCTCAACTCAAGGAAATTGTTGGCAACCCCCTCAGGGGTAAGTTCAACACGTGATGGGGTGCCAGAGACACCAACATTAGGGGAAGGGACTCTGGATCTGGACGGAGTTGGAGTGTTGAAAGTGAGAAACTCGGGAGTGCTTCCCGGAGTTGAGAAAGAAGTTGGTATAGCCACATGAGTTTGGCTAGTACCTGGGGTAGAGGTGTTCGGAACCTAATTTACTTCTCCCGGGGATCCACTTTCTGACATGTTAGTTTCAAGAGAAAGGAGCTACACTACTAGGTCTTTTGAGGAAAAATAGTGGCGTAGCCCCACGGTGGGCGCCAACTTGTTGATGCAACAAATAATAGACCAAGGATAGTAGCTGGGCTGGTTAGGCAAAAGGGTTGAAGGGTTCAACTTTGCCTAACGCAGGTCGTGGGGTCCCCCCACGTTTGCAAGACGTGGAGAGAGGTTCACTAGATTTTGTTTTGTTGTTTGTTAAAGATCCTCCTCTGAAGTGTGTTCAGATTCGGATGTACAAGCAAAAGGAATGTGTGTGTTGAATGTGAAAGAAAGTAACTTGCATGGAGCAAGTACTCGAGAGCAATGATCAGAGATTCTCCAAGAATCAGTGCTGATCGGAATGTCCTCCTTAGTAAATGAAGTGTCTAATTTATAGGAGAAGACATCACTCAAAGATGAATGTATTTGACTAGTGACCATGCTTGCAGTGGGGGACTTACCCTTTCAGGGGTTGAAGCCTTTCGACCCGCGGATAAAAGAGTGTGCTCTGCGGACCTGCGTTGCTTTTGCGGCTGGTGAGTTGGTGAAGCAATCCAGAGACGTGACCTTTTACTGTTCCCGCATTGCTTTATCTCAACTCCCCAGGTTTTTAACCTTTGAACCCTTTTGCCTTTTGAGCGTTCACGTATTTAAGTCATTCATATTTGGTCTTGGGCTACCCCGTCATCAATGAAATACTTATAAAGTTGGTCAGCAAGTCCTAATCATTAAATGCTTGTAAAGTAGAATGGATAACAAATAATTGAAAGTCACAAGACGGTACTCGTGTGTGCATGAATGTTGAACAGATATCCTTCTGTCATTGATCGCAATCCACATTCTATGGTCAATATGTAACGTTTTTTAAACTCGTCATAAATAATACCAACCGTGACCTTTCTGGAATATGGATTGATGGTTACCTTAATTTTGAACCAGAGTAGCTGTGAATTTAAGTTAACATTATTATGTAGGGAATTTTTAAGTTGTCATGACAATGAAGTCATAGATAATGAAGTCGTTTTAGTCCAGATTGTGGCCAGCTTTAAACGATGAATTTGATGGAATATATGTTTTAGAAAAGTGGTCCAATGGATATTTCATTGGGGTAGTGAGACTTCTCTAGTCGTAATGCCACTTTATTGCATTGCAAATCCAATAATTTCCTTTAGAGTAAATTACTTTTTGAGTCCCTGTGTTTTAGTGGTTTTAACCACCTGAGTCCAAAATAAAAAAATTTAACGCGATAAGTCCCTAACCACTCATTTTATAACCATCTGAGTCCAACTTTTAACACTTATACTTTTGATTTTGGGCTCAAATGGTTAAAACCACTAAAACACAAGGATTCAAAACGTTATAAAAGGAACGGTTAGGGACTCAAGACGTTAAACTTTTTGATTTTGGACTCAAGCGGTTAAAACCACTAAAACACAAGGACTCAAAAAGCCATTTGGGTTGAGATTTTTTCAAAAACGAGTTTGAGTTCGAATTAGACTTGCAAAAACCAAACCGAATTTGGAAATTTGCAATCGTTTCTAGTTTGGGTTAACTCGAACAAGCCAAATAAGAAGTATAACATGAACCGAAAACTCGTAATTTGATTAGAAAGAAAACACTTTATTTTATACATATAAACATTACCAAAATAACTAAAAGTAAAAACATATAATTCTCATTTGGATACTCGGGTCTATTCGGTTTTGAAAAGATAAATTCGTATCTCGCTCGATTCGGCCTCTAGACATTACCAAAAACAAAATTTGTATTTGACTAGGATCGGCTTTTTATTTTTTCAAATTCGATTTGAACATTGAACACCTTAATTTCATTTGCGCTAGGTTTTATATCATTATTATAAAAAAAATATAGAAATATAGTAGAAGTTAATAGCTAGTAAGTGACACAAAATTTATTATCTTCAAATATAGCACACCGACAAAAACAATAATACAAACGGATGAAACCTCACATCGTCTTGATTTGATTGTATTTTAGACTAAACGGAGTGGGGCATCCTTTTGAGAGGGCGTCTTGCGACACATGGCGCCACGTCAGATTAGAGGATTTTGAGCAAAAAAGGGGGAGTGGTGTGCGGGGCGGCCTTAGGCGTCTTGCGACACGTGGCACCCATTTAATTGGTCAAAGCAGCCGTTGGAGGGGGGAATTCTTGATTTGTGTGAGGAGCTTGGTGTCGAGAAGAGGATGCCCAAGGGGGGACGCCCCATGGAACGCCTAATGGGGGTGGTGTGCGGGGCGGCCTTAGGCGTCTTGGAGGGGGAGAACGCCCCACTCCCTTTAGTCTTACTACATGGGTGATGAAGTATCTTGGTCCCATTGTCAGGTTTTTTGTGTACGTCTATTGGTTGAATTGTTTCACCACCATGGGACTAATTTCTGCTATGTTATTGTGCCTACAACCATAAAATGTTAAAGACTCTTTAAAACATTATCATTTATCTATATAAATGAATTCCTAGATTATTGGAGTTGTATTCCCTTTGTTTAACCATGTTTTTGCTACTTATTATTTGTTTAGTTATGATGAGGTTCGTCTCAGCCCTTAAGAGTAATATCTCGACCCTTGTCAATGAGGTGGTGGTAGACTGGTAAGGGAGAGACTTGGTATTCTAAGTGACCCAAGTTCGATTCCTGTCATCCGCATTATTTTCTACGTCACCTGGTGATGATGAGAGACTAGGCGAATAGGTGGAGATCACTAGTTCGATCCTTGAACTGAGCGGATTTTACCTCACTGTACTGTCGTGCCTTCGGGCGAGTGTTCACGGGCTTCGGCCCTAGGTGAGGGTTTTCCCCGGTTCGAAGGCGAGTGTATCCCGATGTGGTGAATTTCGCCAGTAGCCCATTTGGAGGATTCGTTGGCCGTTCAAAAAAATATCTCGACCCTTAAGAGTCGCTTCATCTTTAGTAGGATCGGTATGTCAATTCAAAAGGGGGTTGCAGCGCACCTGGTTGCCTGTTTACTTGTCATTTGTTTGTAATTTGTTGTTTTGACATTTTATAAATATGCAATCAAAAGAATTTGCCATCCATTGGTTATGATCATGTTCTGCCAAAGAGCTTGTTTAGTTCGATGGTATCAATATCAATATGTAATGTAAAGATGTTACTTCTCATATGATTTAGGGTTTTCACTTTTATTATAAATAACTGTGTAGATATAGAAGTAGAATTAGAGGGTGTGTGAATTAACCGGTAAAAAATATATATATGATCTACCATAAACCTTTGGTCTAGGAATAGCTACGCAGCACGCATCAGAGTTGGGTTCGATTTGGGTTGAACCAGATCAGTCGGGCAAGAGATAATCAAGTGGTCCAAGATATAAGAAGGTGTGTTTTGAATGCTTCAAGATATTAAAAGGAGTAAAATGAAGTTGAAATTGGTGGGTCACTTTATGTTTGAGTGCAATGTATAATAAAGTGGTCCTTGGAAATACATTATACATGGCTTCCTAAAATAATGCCTAGAGATTTAAATGCATTAAAAAGGTGAACACTCATCAACTTTATGAACAATTATCCACTTTTTATATTGAACCAAAGTAGCAATTTACAAACAAGTGGCAGGTAAACGGGCAACAAGCTGCGCCGCAATCCCCTTTTGAATTGCAAAACCAATCCTACTAAAGACGAAACGACCCTTAAAGGTTGAGAGATTACTATTCACAACATGTTGGACCCTGTTTAGAAATTCCACAGCCTCTGGAGCTAGGGAACCAAATGTATCAAAAGCGAATGGGATAAACAAGTGGCAGGTAAACTTCATGAATGTATTCCTTGTGAAATCAAAATGTTATTTTCTTTATCGACTAAGATTAGAAGTTTTTTCAAAAAAAAAAAAATCATAAAAAGAAAAGTCGATATTTTGTAAAGAAAACTACAACAATTTTTTGTAGTCGGGGGTAAGTAGAAATCCTCAACCTATTGGTTAAGCCTATGTTTCTATATGTGAAAACTGGTTTAAAATTAAGTAAGGGGTTATTTTTTTAGCTTTTAATGAGTCTCTTAATGGTTTAGATATCTCACTAGTTCAGTACTTAATGGTTCAGACTGTTTGTTTCGCAAGCAGATATCTGAATGGTTCAGACATTTGTCTCTGATTGGTTTAAGCGTTATACTAAATCTGGATGGTTTAGACCTCTAATCTGAATTGGTCAGACATTTGTCTCTAAACAGTTAAGCATTATACTGGCTCTTAATAGTTCAAACCTCTTACTAGTTCAATACTTAATGGTTTAGATCTCTTACTGATTTAGTACTTAACCATTCAGAAGTTGCCAAACAGCCTCTAAATCTCTTACTAGTTGGCTATTGTTAAATTACTTATAGTTATATATGTCTCTCATAGTAATTATGAAATATGAGTATAAGGTTTATCTTGAAAAAAATAGAATCTTATACATTGTCTTTTTCTTTTCTTTTTCTTTTTCCCCCTTTTGTATCAAGTGATGTTTGAGTGTACTATATGTTTGTATTAAATATGGAATACTAGTTGTATAAATATGTTTGTTCCCCCTTGTACGTTTTCCAGTTCCGCGCTGGGTTTTATATAGTGTTGTTTTGTTGCTGGGCAAAAAAAACTAGTTGTATTAAATGTATTAATTTTATGTTGAATGCACGTCTTAATAACAATAAACGAGTGTTGAATTTTTTATTTCTCTATGTGAAGTTAGTATCGAATGATAGGTAAATTTTGTCATTTTCAACATAAACTCTAGGTAATAAATTGTCGCACAATGTACTTTTAATCAATTTGTTTAAAACATAAAACATAAATAAAACTGAATTATGACGTGTGAGATGTACATAGACTTGTAATCTTCTTGAGCCTTACTAATCAAACTAATTAAGCAATATTATATATTTTTCTTTAACTAAAATGTAACATATTTATCAACATATGTCTACTCTTTCTAAAATATATTCTATCTATTTTCTTATGATTTCATTAATTGTCCGTAGAACAAGATTTTACATCATGTTACCATTTACATGCTAGATAGGTTAGAAACCTATTGTTTCTTCACATTAAGAAGGTGAAATTCCTCTAGAGGTCTTGGCCATTTGTAATTGACGTGACGACATATGATGACTAATGTGGAGGGCTAAGTGACAACAATTAGGATTTCTCAAACTACTCTCAAATACTCTTTAAATGATCGGTATTTTGCTACACTTAAGTGTTCTTAGTGAAAATATAGATTTTTCATAACATTAATAAAAATTGGATCATAGAGGAACAAGCATATGTCGTCGACAACACTAAGAAACTAAATGCATTTATGAGCCAATTGTACTTAGTGTCATTAAATCAAAATTTAAGACGAATTTATAAAAGGGTTATTGGATTTTATCACCCTTAACCATTGGCTATTGACCGTTACCACCCCCAACTATCACTTTGACGCCTGCCACCCCAACTTAACACTTAGCGTGTTCTGTCACCATGCCGTTAACTGATCACTTACTTTTGATCCTGTTACTATACTTTTGGGGGTGTCCTAATATCCCTAAAACCTTCCTAAGATCCCTATGACCCAAAAGTATAGTAACAGAATCAAAAGTTAGTGATCAATTAACGACGTAGTGACAGAACATACTAAGTGTTAAGTTGGGGGTGACGGCGTCAAAGTGATATTTGGGGATGACAGCGGCCAATAGCCAATAGTCGGGGGTGATAAAATCCAATAACCCTTTATAAAACACATTTTGATATGCACGCCTGTTTTATAAACCCATGAAACTCTTCTAGAATCAGAATAGGTAATTCTCAAGTTTATTTAGTTATCTCACATAAGTGATATGCATGAGATTAACAAACTGATAAGTTTGGGTATATTACTACTTATGATTACTCTTGTTTTCAATACTAATGATGTTTGTTATCTGTGGTATCGAGTTGTAGTGCAATATGTGAACTATATGTAAGTTATGTATATTTTCATATTTATTTCGATTACACTTATTTTGATTATGAAACAATAATTATTGTGTGAGAGATTGTTAATAAAAATATCAAATACCAACTTTTATAATAATGTAAATAGTTTTCCTTTTTACTCATTTATTTTACATGAAGTACTCAACAAGACTAGAAAGGATAGCATTGGTCCAATAGCTCGAGTCCATTAGTGTTCGTATCCTAGATATCTAGCACTTAGTTAAAGCCCGATTCCATTAGCATTGGGCTCGTTGCTTAATCGTTAGCCCAATTGTTCTATTATTGGCCTGTTTTCTTAATCTTTTATCTTTATCTCAATAACATTCCATCTTTAGCCCAAGCTTTAAGTTATCATCTTTTAAGATAACACTAAACAAATCAAACGTTATTTACCAATGATCTTTTGGCCTAGTGGTCAAGGTAGAGGTGGGAAGCTTTGCTTCTCTTAGAGGTTCTTTTTTCTCATGAATTTTTTTTTTAATAAACCCGACCTGACACACATAGTTTGAGATGATGGCTTGTTGTAAAATCCTCGTACACATATGGCTGCCCGGTTAAACTGGTGAACCTATGAGGTCGTGATCCTATTTCCAAAACATTGGTTGTTATATTCATTTGGGTAAAGAAAATAAAACCGATGAACTCATATTAACACATATATCCATCAAGCCAAATACTTGTGCCACCTAGGTACTGGATAAATGTACCGTATTTTGGTTGGTCGCAAATCTTGACACACCGTTGTACGAATCCAGTTTATGACGCTTAATATTTTTTAAATGTAAGAACATTATACTAGAAAGGACTTGATTTTGTATAAAGAAGTTATTTATGTAAGAAAAATGATGAACCTAGATATAAGTTAATAATGACAACTAAAAAAACCTAAAAATATCTAAATAAGTATAAAAATTAATTATTGTTATAACTTGGTTTGTTGCTTGTGCATGTTAAATATAATGTAATTTATATATAAATTTAAATCTTTTGTTTGACTGACCAAATGGATACGAATTCCTTTTGGGCTAGCCTATTTGGTATGTAACATTTAATTGGTGTAACAAATTTTTAAAAGTCAACTATGATTATGTCATAAACGAAGAGTAATTTCTTTTACCAATTAATCCTCCTTTATTTTATACCAATTTTTTAACTATTTTTTATATAGGTTTGAACAATTAAATATAGATACTCCAAATGGATTTGAGTGGGAGTGTCTATATTTAATTGTTCAAACCTAGATAAAAAATAGTTAAAAAATTTGGTATAAAATAAAGTAGGATTAACTGGTAAAAGAAATTACTCTTCATTCTCAACATATACAAAAACAACTTGATTACGTCATCAAGTAATAGGAGTGTTAAGTGGTTGGCCCTTTTGGGCGGCCACTTTGATTTTTTGTTTTTTTTTTTCATATAATAATTATCTATAGGTATAGGTGATGTCAAATTACAATTTTATCCCAGGTGTAAAAATACGATTTCGCCCTCGATTCAAAATAAAATTTTGCTTTTGCCCCTTGCTTAAATTTACGATTTTGCCCTCAATTAAAAAATACAATTTTGCCCCCAGTTCAAAATAAAAATATGCTTTTGCCCTCAGCTAGAGTCCTGCCAAGTTATGATTTGGTTCCCAGTTTAAAATTAGGATTTTGCCCCCAACTAAAAATTACGATTTCGCCCGCAGCTAAAATATTACGATTTTGCCCCCATTTCAAAATAAAAAAATGGTTTTGCCCTCAGTTAAAAATATTATTTTACCTCCATTTTAAAATTACGATTTTACCTCCGCTAAAAATTGCAAGCTTGCCATCAGTTTTTTTAGTGTTTTAATTTTCTTTGTTGACTTAATTTTGTTTTTATTCATGCCAAACAGCTGCCTAGCACTCGCTAATTGGGCCTGACAAATTATTGTTTTGCCCCCAACTCTAAGTTACACGCTTGTCATCGTTTTAGTTTTTTTTTTATCATAACTATGGTACTGTTTTCTTTAATTGGTTAACTTGATGTGTCTTTTTTTATATCGTGTTATAGGTAGCATGTACAACTAACCGACATAAAGGCGTACATGTTATTAACCTAAGAAATACTCGGTTTAGTGCCCCGCAACGCGGGCGGCGCATAACTCTAGCTGCCTAACACTGGCTCATTAGTCCTGAAAAATTACAGTTTTGCCCTGAGCCAAAAACTACGGTCTTATCATCGTTTTTTTTTTCATAGCAAAATTATAGTAGTCTTTTTTTAATTGATTGAGAATTTTTCGGCCATTGCCCCGCAACGCGGGCAGGGCATCTACTAGTTTATTACATAAGCATAGTTGACTTTTAGAAATTTGTTACACCAATTAAATGTCATATATTTCTTTCCGCCCATTGATAAGGCTATTCGATATAGGAGAAGATAGTTCTCAAAGGATGCTCTGTCACGTAGGATGAGTGTGAGGATGAGTCTAATTATATATATATATATATATAGGGTAAGGATAGACGGATAGTGTAAAAAGGGCCTAAAGTGTGAGAAGTGTATTATAACACTATATACAATACTATATAACACCATATAAACACCGTATGACAATATGTAACACCATATAATACCATATAACACTATGTAACACTATATAACATTATATAACAAATATAACACTATACATCTATCATAGACATGCTATCAGACAACCTATAGTGTTATATTTGTTATATAATGATATATAGTGTTACATAGTGTTATATGATATTATATGGTGTTACATATTGTTATACGGTGTTTATATGGTGTTATATAGTATTATATATAGTGTTATAATACACTTCTCACGCTTTGAGCACTTTTTACATGATTCTCTACCTATATATATATATATGTGTGTGTGTGTGTGTGTGTGTGTGTTGTATGTATATGTGTGTGAGAGAAGGGGGAGGACCGGCTTGAACGTCCGCAGGAGGACGCTGATGACGCCGACGGGGGTGCGGAAATGGTGTGCAGGTGTGGCGCTGGGGCAAGAGGGGGTGGAGACGGTCCCCATACCGTCTAGCCTAAGTACCGGATATGTGTTGCATTTTTGTTACCTTTTGAATTTGCTTGTTTTTTTGTATTAGTGTTTTCAATAATTAAATGCTATTTTTTAACTATTAAAAGAAATAATATTTCTTAATATAGAAGGCCACCGTCAAATATTTGTAACCCTCATCACGCATATAAAAGTGCACAAGTGAAGTCCCATTTTTTTCAACTCTTTCCTTAATTTTACTAATAGATAGATAGCTATGAGCACCAACTTCATATACATAAAGGATGAAGATTTCCGATCTGAATTTGATCAAATTCAAGCGATTTTGTCCGAAAAGAAATCCATTTTCTTAGAAGATGATTCGATCATAGTCTGGTCATCTCAAAGATCACAAGTACCAAAAGTGTCCTCGTCTACAAGCTTTCGGTCTCCAATCACACAACCAAACACTAATCGAATCATGTCGGGAAAACAAGTCAAAAGTAGGAGGTTATCGTTTCCACCAAAGCGTGTGAAACGCTAACTGATATATGTCCAGTCATCTTTAGAGAATAATGTTTTAATCAACTTTTATCTTTTATGGTGTATGTAACATGTTATAGAATCTAATGTTAATTATGGGTAATAAGAAGAAACTTATATAAATATTGCTATCTTTGCCTCAAGAGTACTTGTAATAAATCATGAACTTTTGGATGATGTTGCTAAACTTCTCTAGCTTGTATTTAAATTGTAGTTAACTATTTTTGAAATTTGGCGCGGTATTATAACGGTATTCTAAAATAAATTTCTAGTCATTAAATCGAGTCGCATATTTTGTAAAATACGGCTTAGATATCATCATAAAAACTAAAAATGCGTTATACAAAGGGTGGTGTTACCTATAAGTGTCGTGTTGGGTTATTTTATTTTTACTTTTTGAAGAATTATGGTGATAAAAGTTATTTACACGTTAACAATATTTAGATTTTACAAAACCCACATGTTGTAGGATCTTGGTATCATAAAAAAGTACCAAAGTTTAATTATGTTTTATATGATTGCTTCCAAATGAATCAATTTTAATTGATGATATATACGATTGTATTTCCATTTCATGAACTCTTTGTTTTCTATGTTAGTTGAATTTTTTATGAAATAATAAAAGTTAGATTCATTTATTAAATATTAGCTAATTAGATCAATTCATGTGATTTTAAACAAGAAGAAATCCATTTTCTTAATCCATTTTTTTTAACGGCAAATTTGGATCACTGACGGACCACTGGAGTATCATCGTGCCACCAGCGGAACCACCCGATCATATCCATTATTAGCTAATTTCAAATATCACAAGTTCCAAAAGTGTCTTTATCTATAAGAAGTCTCCAAACAAAAGTGTCTTTATCTATAATAAGTCTCCAAACCACACAACAAAACACTAATCGAACCCTGTCGAAAAAACAAGTGAAATGCTAAGAGATGAATATCTAATCTTTGGAGAATCATGTTTTCAATCAACTTTATCTTTTATGGTGTATGTAATATATTCTAGACTTTAATGTTAATTAATATGGGTATTAAGATGAAAACTTGTTTAAATGTTGCTATTTTTGCCCATGAGTACTTTGGATGATGATGCTAAACTTCTATAGCATGTAGCATGTAGCATGTTGTTAAATTAAATACGGCTCTATAATAATTTCACCATGTCACTTTTTCTAGTGAAATACAATTTATACATCATCATTAAAACTAAAGACGTGTTATACAAAGTTGGTCGTATAAAAGTGCTGGTGCTGAAAATCCTACTGTGAAATACAGCTTATATATCATCATAAAAACTAAAGGCGTGTTATACAAAGTTGGTCGTTATAAAAGTGTTGGTGCTGAAAATCCTACAAAATGATATAGTTGTGATATTTTGTCTTCGCTTAAAAGAACGGTTGTAAAGATTTATCTTGATAAAAGTTATTTATAAGTTAAAAAGTATTTGATTTTACAAAACCCAGTACGTATTGAAGGATCTCGGTATCGTAAAAAAGTACCATAAGCTTAACGTTGTTTCATATGATTTTTTTTTTCCAATAAATCAATTTTAACTGATCGCAGACACTTTAAAAAGTATCATAGGAAACAAAAGATTTTATTCCAATTTCACGAACTCATTGTTTTCTAAGTTAATTAGATTTTTTTATATATCGATAAAAGTTGGATTTAATGATTATATACTAGTTACGTTTTTAAATTTTGTTTAGAAGAATTTGAGTTCTGATACAAACAACATAAGCAATTCAAATGGCTCAAGAACAAAATGGTTAAACTCAAATGTTTGAATATAAATCTTCAATCGACAAGCTTAAAGTTTTGGAATGTTTACCAAAATCAATCAAAACTAACTAAACAAGAATAATAATCCAACATTTATACTAACCCTAATTTGATAAACTATGAAACGAAATATTTATTGAAACTACATAATAAGATATCTTGATCTTAAGTCTAGGGCAACCCATTCCTAAATCCGTTGCGAAACCAGCCCAAATCATCTTCATCCGGAAGCCTATGCCGCCTTTGGTAGTCCAAATCATGACCACATAAATACCTAGATCAAATGGCCCATTTAATTCCCGACCCAATTGGTGACCCATGAACTGATCCAAGGATGCTCCTACATCATATGGTTTGAAAAAGACTCTACTCGTGTCTTGTAGTTGACCCGGTCCACGAAACCGCTGACTTTTAGCCCACGATCATTTAACTCAGATTCAAGAACATTAATCCAGCTCCTTCCCTAGAACTTTATCCAGGCCTGATGAATATTATATGCAAAATTGGTGATGACCCCTTGTAACACCTCGAAGTTTTAATTAACGGGTTTAGTATTGTTATTAGATATGAAATAGAAAAGGACTTTTGTGCATGGATTTATAAAAGTTAGTAAAAGGCATATTGATAATTTCAGTTGAAACCTTAAAGGAGAAAAAAGTGCCATCACCTCCTCAAAATGTCATTTGCAAGTTTTCCAATTTTATGTTAGAGAGAGGAGAAACATCTTATTTAAGCTTACTCACTTGATTTCTTCACGGTTTCACTATAAGGGAAGCATATGGTGGAGTGTGATAAACACCTACGAGCATTGTTCTAGTTGTTACCGAGTAAAAGGGAGATTTTGGAGTTGTTTTGCTCGAAAGTTGGTTCAAACCCATTCAAAGATATGGTTTTCGTTAAAAGTTCATAGGTTCACGACTAATGTTGCATATATTTATAATAAACGTTCATTTTGAAGCATTTGGGTATGTAAGTCGAAATCTTGATGTATTTTTAGGTCTGCATCATGTAGCCACCGCAAACAAGTTGATCTAGGGTTTCTGCGAAGAGAGAGACATTAATTAAGTTTTCGTATTTGTTCTTGCTAAAAGATAGCCTTTGTGTGAATAATAGACTTTTGTTTGATAGTCTTCACTTGGTCTTGTCTAGGCATGGCAATTGAACCCTTACTCAATGGTTTAACATGTTGTAGGTTCAAGTCATGCTTCTCCATTGTTCACAATGTCCTTAAGTTATATATCTCCTCATGTTTTTATGTTACCATATGGAGCAGTGGAAATATCGAACCGGTCATAACGAAATATATAATGGAGTAACATTTGTTAGGTTTGATAGGCAATAAAAGACGAAGTAACGAAATACAATTTATTAAAAACGACTATAACGGCCTCAACAACAACATATTAATGGAAAAAAATTAATAATAAAAATATTGATATTAATATTAATATTATATAATAATATTAATAATATATTTTTTTCCATTCCTTGAAGGAATGAAAAAAAAAACCGTCTACCAAGGAATGAAAATTCTTATTATATCTGGAAGGAGTTACATTTCTTGTGGAATGATCTATTCCATTACCACATGATAACCAAAAATGTTCTTTTCATTTTATCAGAATGATCCAATTCATTCCAGTGGCGCACCTAGAGTGATAGAAGGGGTAACCTCCGTTGCCCCTTGATGCTCCGGTGACGCTCCGACGGTAATGTAAATTTTGGAAAAATTTGACATTTTTTCAATTTCGTTACCCATTTTTATTGAAACGTTACCCCTATGTGGATTTTCTAGATCTGCCACTGTATCAATCTGCCTTCAGTTCCTTCATAACGCTACCTTATGTTTGAATACCAAAGTAGAGATTTGATTCAAATATTCATATTAGAGATAAGATCCCTTGAATAAATCCAGTTAGTAACATCAAGTACTTAACTGGATCATCAAAACAGTACGGATTCGAGTCTTACAAGGTAAACAATAGAATATGTTTTAGAAATAAACTAGCATTTAGGACCCGCGCTTTGCGGCGGGTGTGACAACCCGCACTAAACCAGGTATCCGTACGACTTAATTAGTAATTAATTACTGCTTAATTACTGTGCTTACTTGAACTTGTGAATAAACTGCTACTTGAATACTGATACATGTACTTACTTGCATCATACTTTACTTGCTGTCACTACATTATTTACATGCTGAACCTTAGTGACAAACATGATGCACAAAAAGCACAGTAGCACTATAACGGATAACCTATTGAACATGCTGATAAGCCAGCATCAGGCAGACAATGCCTCTAAAGGCCTGTAAGAGCCTGGAATATTTTGCTACACTAGTGGTGAGTGTAGGGATATAAGGGTTGTAGAACTGCGTCTCTAGGAATAAGTTACAATGACTGGATGTGCCTAAAACGTACTCTAAGTACAAAACTCAGAACTTTACATAACAATTCAGCTTTTAGCTAACTAATAAAGTGCCAAAACATGAGAAAAATATTACTAGACACTTTCCAAAGTGTCAGAAATGAGTTGTGTCACTAAAAAGGGTATTAACGACACTTTAAGCTTTATTAAGCACTTTAACGGATTACTATCCAACCGAACAACCGGACTATACCCGAAACATGAAAATATTGTTATTTTCATTATTTATCTTTTTCTGAGCCAGTTAGGGTCCCTGAATACCCTAACACCCGTCATAACATACGACACACAACTAACTGGGTTAAACACTTAACTAACTTGGTTTAACCTAACTAATACCTAACTAACTAGTTGGAATCGGACCAAGACCCCCCCCCCCCCTTAACCAAACCGTCCCCATGAGGGGGACACACCTTGTACTACACTTGATTATTATAATCCTCTTGCCTAATATCTAAGTAGCACAAGAACCATTGGTTAATACTATCCTAATTGTCTATAAGACCAAGATTAGAACCATATGATCATAACATTCACAACTCTCCACCAAAACTCTCCTCTCTTTCTCTTTGGCTCTCGGCCGAACCCACACCCACACACCCATCCATTTTCGAGTTTGATCTTGCAAGTTCCAAGCATCTACAAGTGTTAAGGGTCGCATATAAGGAGTCTTGGAGCAAACGGAAGGCGAAGGACCTCTCTACTTTGCTTTTATCCACGCGTTTTTCGCATAGATTCTTCCCTAGCCTTGAGCTAGTGGTATGTTGCTAAAATCACCTTCTTGAACTATTTTAAAGTGGTTAATACGATTTGTAACGGTTAAAACTCGAAATCTTACAAGATGATACTTTAAAGTCTACTAAAAATGCTATAAGTGTTGGATAAAAGCTCATATGTTGTGTAAATGTTGTAGTGATTGAAATTTGTGATTATTTAGACCCGATCTATGTTGTGGTAGCTCGGATCATCATTTAACCCGGTTTGGTCATGATCACGAATCATGACATAAGGTTGTTTTGAATAGAACAAGGGTTAAAGGGTGAAACTCTACCACACACGAATCATGAACTTGTGTAAAAATGTTTTACTTGTGGAATAGTGTTTAAAACTAGCAGATCTACGTATCTGCAAGTGGTATTTTCAAAGGACCAAGCATTAAAGAAATCATGCTTTCTAAAAGACGGATCTTACACTAACAAGAATGGTTTTTAGAACACACAAGTGTGTAAACACTTGTGTAACACAAAGTTTCGACGAAATAACTATTTTTGTAAAAGTGGACGAGAAGTTGTAAAGACGGAACTTCCATAAAAACGAGGTTTTTACAAAATCGGATTGTTTTATATAAAGATCCACTAAAAGTAATGAGATTTACTTCACAGTTTGGATAAATCACAAGTTCATGAAATTTATGCGATTTATATACATATTTTGACTAGTTTGTGGTTTGAACATTGTTTTGATTGAATAAGAAGATTGTTGGTTTGATTTGTAAAAGAAAATGATACGCTTGAAAGCGTGGCCACCTCCAGTTACAGAGGAAACTCTGGCGAAATTTTTCCAAAAGCCTAACACTTAGAAATATTTTCACTATAAGTGTTAGAAATACATTTTGACTTGTTTTCAAAATAAAGTTTCGCCACGACTATATTTACAAAACATTGGAGGTGGGATTTTCACAAAATAAAACGTGATACATAAATATATTTAGTATATATTTTTCACAACATCACTTGTATAAGTGTTTATGATTATTTTGTGAACGACATAAATATTATTTTTAGAGTAAAAATAATATTACTAAGTATTATTTTGGGAAAATCACATGTATGAAAATATAATATTTTTGAGAAGAATATTCATATTTTGAAGTGGAAATAAAATATATTAAGTGAGACTTAATAATGAAATCTGAATGTTACAACACACATGTATTAAATCCCCCATCCTTGGGAAGGAAAATAACTACCAAGTATACAGAATGTAAACACGAAATAGTTGCCTAACTATTTCCCAAAAACATAAACCATAAAGCTAAGGCACGGCCATCCGTCTAATAGAGTTAGCACGTGTAGGTCGTCATACAGCTGATTGATTTGGAGGCATACTTGGTAGAGACGCACCACTGTGAGTTCATGTCCCCCTTTTCTCTTAACTGTTTTCAGTTTTTAACTGCGGGGGTGAAATACATGTTACTTTGATTACAAGTACTTTATACATGGTATGGTTAGCGTAAGGAGGTTTATTACTTAGATCATGTGAGTGGGTAGGCAGAAACTGGAGGCCATTAATCCTCATTGTAGGACCGAGGGACGTAAGCGGTAGATCTATCTGGGTGTAGCGAGCCCAACTCCAGGCCCAACAGAACGGACCTCTGAGAGGCCCAACAGAACGGACCTTGGAGTGACTTTGTACCCAACGCTAAATCTGCTAGGTTTGAGTCTTCCTACTTGCACTTCACATATATCAATGGCCTTGCAAACCATTGGTGATCTCTTTTTCCTTATTTGCTACATACCAAGACTATTTTTATACTCACAAAGGTTTACTTACTCACTTACACATGAACTCGCTCAACATTATTGTTGATTTTTCAACTTACATGTATTTCAGGAAATTAAAGATCTGGCGCGGTATGTTATGTTTTCCCGCTGCATAAGGGTTCCAAGGTCATCCCAGTTTAGGAAATGTGACTCTTTCCTGGACAAGTCACAAATCTTAAACTGCGTTTATTTCATGTCGGTGTTTATGTTATTCAAGACAATGTTTTATGTTATGAGGTTGTAAGTCTCTAAGACAATGTTGTGTTACTCTGGTTTTAAAACTTAATCGAATGGATGATCTTGCATGTTTTTTATTTCATATAGCTTTGTTATGGTTAAGCTATGGTATTAAGAAGTCACACCAAAATAACCACGCTTCCGCAAAGCCAGGGTGTGACAGCTTGGTATCAGAGCTCTGATCATAGCGAACTAGGATTCTTTCTCGAGTCTAGACTATGATCACTAGGGCTCTCACGAAAACATTTTTCTGCATACCACTTAAGTCCAGATCCAAAACTTTTTACAAACAAATGTTGAGCACATTTTATTATTTATAGGCTCAATCTAGAAGGGCTGAGGCTCGGTCTGAGAGGTCGAGGCTCGGTCTGAGAGATCGAGGTAGTTGGCTAGTTGGACTAGGAAGAGTAGGCTCAGTCTTGGAGGCTGAGGCTCGGTATTGGAGACCGAGGCTCGGTCTGAGAGATCGAGGTAGTTGGCTAGTTGGACTAGGAAGAGTAGGCTCAGTCTTGGAAGCTGAGGCTCGGTATTGGGGACCGAGGCTCGATCTGAGAGGTCGAGGTAGATGATAGAGCAGTCTTAGAGACTGGCAGAAATTGGCTAGTGGGACTAGGAGAATGATTTGAATGCTTACTTGGTGACTTATGTGATTATTTGATTGTATGATTGACTGTTTGTGCATGTTGTGTTGATGTTACAGACATTATGGATACCTCTGGCACTGGTGATTCAGACACCACAGGACCTAGACCTATAGTATCGGACGACCTAGAGTCTTCTGAGCGTGAGGTTCACACATCCGACGTTACGAGCACGGACGAGGATGATTTCCAGCCCTTTGCCTTACCTGATGGTGCTGATGAGCTCACTGATGGCCCTTTGGCCGGGGACCTACCGTTAGTGGAGATCCCTGCTCCCATACCCTTAGCTGTTTATCCTGCCTATGATTTGCTTCTCGACGCCGACGATGATGACGACGTCGATCTTTTTTATGACGAGCCTTTGGAGGATGAGGTTCAGGGCAAGGCCCTTCTTGCTGCTGGTGATCTCTTGATGATCGCAGATGCTCCCGCCGAGGAGTCACATGCTCACTCTCCGGTCCCAGACTCTTTCGAGTCTGTGGCCTCCGCACTTTCACACACCCAGAGTGTGCAGCACTTCTCACATGGATCAGATCCCGACCAGGCATCCTCTGTTGCCCCTATTCCTAGTTTTACTTTCGACCATGATGATATGGAGGATTCCGATCCTGTCTTTCCCCCAGGATTCGACCCAGATGAGGATATAGAGTTTATACCCATGGATCAGCCTATGGAGGATCCAGTCGACCCAGTTGATCCCATCGATCCCGAGTTTGATTTTGAGATGGCCTTTGATGAGCCCGAGCAGCCACTAGACCCTGCTCCTGACCCAGTACTTGAGCATGACCCAGTTCATGCTGACGCACCTATTATTGAGCCTGTCATTGCTGACCCACCTATTGATGATCATCCTATAGATGCTCCATTATTGGAGGGCGATCATGTCCTTGTTGCTGATCACGTTGATCCCCCACTTTTTGCTGATGCACCAGTTGACCCCCTTGTTGTACCTCACCATGATCCTATGCCAGCCCAGTTTGATCGTGCGCTTTTTGAGGCACGGATCGACCCCCGAGACGAGCACGCCCAGTGTGGGTGGATTCCGGCTGATGACGAGGTCCCACCTTTTCCCCCACAGATCCCTGATACACGTCACATTGATACTTCCTTTTCATTTCCTCAGTTTACACCTCCAGCACGAGCTGGAGAAGGTTCTTCGGCACACCCTTTTGGGCATGTACCAGTATCTATCCCTACTATACCACCATCTGCTACTTTTCCCACTGTTTCTCCATTTCATGTGGCACCTTTTGATCCCACCAGTGAGTCGTTCCTTTGGGCACCACACTCTGCTATGCCACCTACTGACCGCTACCATTCTTTCCACATGGGGTATACTATTGAGGACGTTTTGATGTCTTTTGTCGCACAGCACGAGGCACACACACAGCGCATTCAGGAGCTTGAGAGAGCTCAGACGCCGCCGTGTCCGTGCCAGGGTCAGACCCACTCTCCATTGCAGCCCTCTCGACCTGTTCCACCAGACTATGCTGCACGCCTTTTTGCCCTGGAGCAGCAGGTTGCTTCATTCTTACGCACCCAGAGAGCCATGGAGGAGGACTGGCTCCATTTGCGCCGCTTGTTTTACACTCACTTTCCCCCTCCTCCACCGCCATCCGTGTAGAGCTCTTCAGTACCGTATAGGTAGACATTGGTGAGAAGACGGCGAATGCTTTTGACTGCACAACATTTTTGGAGACTACATTTGATTCTGACTTTTGTTGACATGTATTTGATGTATTGACACTGATTTGATATAGTTTTTGGACTAGGGTGATGTAGCCCTTAGTCGACTGATGTTGTATGACACTGTGATGTACTTGTACGCTTACTATGTGGTCTCGATATATGGCAATCGCAGTATTCTCATCATATTTGATGCTTGATTTGGTTATTTGTATTCTATGACATGGGATGTTGTGTGATTGATATGATTATAACATGAGATGTTATGTACTATTACTATCGTTATATACATACGCTATATTATGACCTAACTTATGTATTATAACTATGGCCTGACCGACGTAAACACATCTTTTAGAAGATGCCGCCGAGACGTGAGACACACATGCCTACTAATGAGGCAGAACTCCAGCAAATTATCGCTGCTGCCATTGCACAATACGCCGCCTCTCAAGGAGGGACTAGTGGAAGCAACTCTGGCAACACTGGCAACAACAATAATCCACCTCATGGTAATACTAAATCATGTAGACCTACCATGACCTAATTGGATATCTTTAGCAATGATGCTAATGCCGATCGTACGCTATAACGTATGTGCAGGATGCACCTACAAGCAGTTTCAAGACGGCAAACCGGTCAACTTTGATGGCACAGGAGGTGCTGTCGCCTTTGTTCGTTGGGCCGAGAAAACTGAATCTGTTCTACGCATGAGCAAATGCGCACTGGATCAGCAAGTCACCTATATCTCAGGGCTATTCTTGGATGGAGCCCTCTCTTGGTGGAATCTGCAAGTACAGACACTTGGTGAAGCTGCTGCCTACGCGCTAACCTGGACCGAACTGAAGGAACTTATGCGCAAAAAGTACTGCTCTCGCGCGGAAATCCAGAGATTGGAAACCGAGTTCTGGCACTTGAAAATGGACGGTCCAAAGATCGCAGAATACGTTCAAAGGTTCCATGACTTATCGCATGTGGTACCCTACATGGTCACTCTGGAGTTCAAGAGGATTGAACGTTTCATTTGGGGATTAGCTCCTCAAATCATAAGCATGGTAACCTCATCCAAGCCTGCGACCATTACTGAGGCGATTGATTTGAGCGTAGCTCTCACTGAGGAGGCTATTCGCCTGAACAAGTTTGATGAGATCAAGACGAAGAAGGCTGAGACTCACGTCGAGTCATCAGGAGGTAACAAACGGAAGTTCTCGAACTTCAAGCAAGGCGCCAGTGTGGTTGTTAAGAAAGGAGGATCAGACACGCCAGCTCAGGTTACAGCTGGTAGAGGGAAGAAAGGAAAGGGATACATGGGCACCCAACCCAAGTGCAACGACTGCCAACGCCACCATTCTGGTCGTTGCGGGCCAAAAGTATGCGAAGCATGTGGGAAACGTGGCCACTCGAAGGACACTTGTTGGACCACTGCTGGTCAGGGAGGCCAGGGAGGATTCGGAAACAGAAATTACAACCGGGGTGGGAATGGAAATCGCCCACAAGGAAACTATGGAGGTAACGAGAATCGAGGCAACAATGCTAACCAAGCGGGCGCCGTGAATCGTAATCAGAGGAATGATCAAGCTGGTGGAAACGGGCAAAGACTTGGATGCTTTAACTGCGGTGATATCGGGCATTTTAAGAAGAACTGCCCAGAGTTAAACCAAGCACGTGGAAGAGTGTTCCAAATCGAAGCAAGGGAAGCGTGCCAGGACCCCAATGTCGTTACTGGTACGTTCCCTGTAAATCAACGCTATGCATCCGTTTTATTTGATACTGGTGCCGATTATAGCTTCGTGTCGTTAGAGTTTAAGAATATGCTTGGTTTAGCCGCTAATAAGTTAGATATTCCCTACTCAATCGAATTGGCTAATGGGAAGTTAGTAGAAGCCAATGAAGTTATCAGAGGTTGTGTGATCGAATTAGGAGAGCGTGAGTTTGCTTTGGACCTACTACCAGTCCAGTTGGGAAGCTTCGACGTGGTGGTAGGAATGGATTGGTTATCAGGCAACAAGGCTGAGATAGTTTGTCACGAAAAGATCGTTCGTATCCCCACCGAAAATGGCGAAACAATTGTGGTTCACGGGGAGAAGCGTGATACGCCATTGAGAATTATCAGCTGCCTGAAAGCGCGAAAGTGTTTGCAGAAAGGATGTGTTGCCTTCCTGGCACACATTGTGGATAAGAAGGCTGCTGAGCCAAGAATCGAAGACATCCCTGTCGTGAGGGAATACCCAGAAGTCTTCCCAGAAGACTTACCTGGACTGCCACCTCAGAGGCAAGTAGAGTTCCGCATCGACTTAGTTCCAGGCGCCGCGCCTGTGGCTAAGGCACCTTATAGACTTGCTCCGTCTGAGATACAGGAACTGTCGACACAACTTCAAGAGTTGTTAGACAAGGGTTTTATCCGACCAAGCTTCTCGCCTTGGGGAGCTCCGGTCCTGTTTGTCAAGAAGAAGGACGGTAGTTTTCGAATGTGCATCGACTACCGGGAGCTGAACAAGCTGACGATCAAGAATAGATATCCTCTGCCAAGAATCGATGATCTGTTTGATCAACTGCAAGGCTCAAGCTTTTATTCAAAGATCGATCTTCGATCTGGATACCATCAGTTAAGGATACAAGAGGAGAGTATCCCGAAGACAGCCTTCAGAACTCGTTATGGACACTACGAGTTCCTTGTTATGCCGTTTGGTTTGACAAACGCACCTGCAGTCTTTATGGATTTGATGAATAGAGTTTGCAAGCCGTACTTGGACAAGTTCGTGATAGTGTTCATCGACGACATCTTGATCTATTCAAGAACAAATGCCGAGCACGAACAGCATCTAAGAGCTATTTTGGAGCTGCTGAAGAAGGAACAGTTGTATGCCAAATTCTCCAAGTGCGAATTTTGGCTACGTGAAGTCCAATTTCTTGGGCACGTGGTAAATGGAGATGGAATCCACGTGGATCCAACAAAGATCGAAGCGATCAAGAATTGGGAAACGCCAAAGACGCCAACCGAGATTCGACAATTCTTGGGTTTGGCTGGCTACTATCGAAGGTTCATTGAGGACTTTTCAAAGATCGCTCAACCATTAACGCTCCTCACGCAGAAAGATAAGAAGTTTGATTGGGGAATCAAATAGGAAGAAGCGTTCCAGATACTGAAGGATAAGCTCTGCAATGCGCCAATCTTAGCACTACCGGAAGGTACAGATGATTTTGTGGTATACTGCGATGCTTCGCGTCAAGGATTGGGTTGCGTGTTGATGCAACGCCAAAAGGTTATTGCTTACGCATCGCGTCAACTGAAAGTGCACGAAAAGAACTATACCACACATGATTTGGAACTTGGCGCAGTGGTATTTGCACTAAAGATCTGGAGACACTACCTTTATGGTACAAAGTGTACAATCTTTACAGATCACAAGAGCCTACAACACATATTCAACCAGAAAGAGCTGAATATGAGGCAAAGACGATGGGTTGAGTTGCTGAACGATTACGACTGCGAGATAAAGTATCATCCAGGGAAGGCGAATGTAGTCGCCGATGCCCTAAGTCGAAAGGAGAGGATCAAGCCCATAAGGGTTAGAGCTTTAGAAATGATTATCCAGACCGATCTTTCCTTGCGCATTCGTGCCGCGCAGAAAGAAGCTCTCAAGGAAGGAAACCTTGGAGAAGAATATCTCCGTGGGATGGAGAAGCTACTGGTACCAAACGAGGAAGGAACGTTATGTTTTGAGAAAAGGATTTGGGTTCCTTTGTTTGGAGATTTGAGGAAGGTTATTTTCGATGAAGCTCACAAATCGCGGTACTCTATCCATCCAGGAGCGGATAAGATGTACCAGGATCTCAAAGATTATTATTGGTGGCCTAGGATGAAGGGCGATGTTGCGGTTTATGTGAGCAAATGTTTAACATGCGCTAAGGTTAAAGCCGAATACCAGAAGCCTTCAGGACTTCTGCAACAACCTGAGATTCCCAAGTGGAAATGGGAACAAATCTCCATGGATTTTATTACGAAATTGCCAAGAACGCCAAGAGGCCATGACACTATTTGGGTAATAGTGGATCGAGTAACGAAGTTAGCACACTTCTTACCTATCAGAGAGAAGGATAATACGAGCAAATTGGCTGAAATTTACATGAGAGAGATCGTCGCGCGCCATGGAGTACCTCTCTCAATCATCTCTGATAGAGACGAAAGGTTTGTGTCAAGGATATGGCAATCCTTCCAAGAAGCCTTTGGCTCACAATTGAATCTGAGCACTGCGTTTCATCCGCAAACTGACGGTCAGAGCGAGCGAACGATACAGACTTTGGAAGACATGCTGAGAGCGTGTGTTATGGATTTGGGCGGTAGCTGGGACAAGCATTTGCCTTTGGTCGAATTTTCGTACAACAGCTACCACACCAGTATTGGTGTCGCGCCATTTGAAGCCCTTTACGGACGCAAGTGCCGATCACCCTTATGTTGGGCTGACGCAGGTGATAGGCAGCTTGCTGGTCCCGAAATCGTCCAAGAGACGACAGACAAAATTGCGCAGATTCTTAAACGCATCGAAGTAGCTCGCCACAGACAGAAGGCCTATGCGGATCCAAACCGGAAACATGTGGAATTCCAAGTTGGAGAAATGGTGTTATTGAAAGTTTCACCCTGGAAGGGTGTGGCACGCTTCGGAAAGCGTGGGAAGTTAAATCCGCGCTACATTGGTCCTTTCAGAGTTTTGGAAAGAATAGGACTAGTAGCATACAAGTTGGACCTACCTGCTGAACTCCATTCAGTCCACGATACATTTCATGTATCCAACCTGAAGAAAAGTCCAACTCAAGATGACATTGCCATTCCCATCGACGAGATCCATGTTGACGACACGCTCCATTTCGTTGAGGAACCGGTTGAGGTTACGGATTGGAAGGTAAACAAGACCCGCCGGAGCAGTGTCAAGCTCGTCAAAGTTCGTTGGAATGCCAGACACGGTCCTGAGTACACCTGGGAGCGTGAGGACCGGATGAAAGAGAAATACCCCCACCTTTTTCCTAAGAACCCTGCATCTACAAGCAGAACTTAAATTTCGGGACGAAATTTATTTAACGGGGGGAGAATGTGACAACCCGCACTAAACCAGGTATCCGTACGACTTAATTAGAAATTAATCACTGCTTAATTACTGTGCTTACTTGAACTTGTGAATAAACTGCTACTTGAATACTGATACATGTACTTACTTGCATCATACTTTACTTGCTGTCACTACATTATTTACATGTTGAACCTTAGTGACAAACATGATGCACAAAAAGCACAGTAGCACTATAACGGATAACCTATTGAACATGCTGATAAGCCAGCATCAGGCAGACACTGCCTCTAAAGGCCTGTAAGAGCCTGGAATATTTTGCTACACTAGTGGTGAGTGTAGGGATATAAGGGTTGTAGAACTGCGTCTCTAGGAATAAGTTACAATGACTGGATGTGCCTAAAACGTACTCTAAGTACAAAACTCAGCACTTTACATAACAATTCAGCTTTTAGCTAACTAATAAAGTGCCAAAACATGAGAAAAATATTACTAGACACTTTCCAAAGTGTCAGAAATGAGTTGTGTCACTAAAAAGGGTATTAACGACACTTTAAGCTTTGTTAAGCACTTTAACGGATTACTATCCAACCTAACAACCGGACTATACCCGAAACATGAAAATATTGTTATTTTCATTATTTATCTTTTTCTGAGCCACTTAGGGTCCCTGAATACCCTAACACCCGTCATAACATATGACACACAACTAACTGGGTTAAACACTTAACTAACTTGGTTTAACCTAACTAATACCTAACTAACTAGTTGGAATCGGACCAAGACCCCCCCCCCTAACCAAACCGTCCCCATGAGGGGGACACACCTTGTACTACACTTGATTATTATAATCCTCTTGCCTAATATCTAAGTAGCACAAGAACCATTGGTTAATACTATCCTAATTGTCTATAAGACCAAGATTAGAACCATATGATCATAACATTCACAACTCTCCACCAAAAACTCTCCTCTCTTTCTCTTTGGCTCTCGGCCGAACCCACACCCACACACCCATCCATTTTCGAGTTTGATCTTGCAAGTTCCAAGCATCTACAAGTGTTAAGGGTCGCATATAAGGAGTCTTGGAGCAAACGGAAGGCGAAGGACCTCTCTACTTTGCTTTTATCCACGCGTTTTTCGCATAGATTCTTCCCTAGCCTTGAGCTAGTGGTATGTTGCTAAAATCACCTTCTTGAACTATTTTAAAGTGGTTAATACGATTTGTAACGGTTAAAACTCGAAATCTTACAAGATGATACTTTAACCCGATCTATGTTGTGTAAATGTTGTAGTGATTGAAATTTGTGATTATTTAGACCCGATCTATGTTGTGGTAGCTCGGATCATCATTTAACCCTGTTTGGTCATGATCACGAATCATGACATAAGGTTGTTTTGAATAGAACAAGGGTTAAAGGGTGAAACTCTACCACACACGAATCATGAACTTGTGTAAAAATGTTTTACTTGTGGAATAGTGTTTAAAACTAGCAGATCTACGTATCTGCAAGTGGTATTTTCAAAGGACCAAGCGTTAAAGAAATCATGCTTTCTAAAAGACGGATCTTACACTAACAAGAATGGTTTTTAGAACACACAAGTGTGTAAACACTTGTGTAACACAAAGTTTCGACGAAATAACTATTTTTGTAAAAGTGGACGAGAAGTTGTAAAGACGGAACTTCCATAAAAACGAGGTTTTTACAAAATCGGATTGTTTTATATAAAGATCCACTAAAAGTAATGAGATTTACTTCACAGTTTGGATAAATCACAAGTTCATGAAATTTATACGATTTATATACATATTTTGACTAGTTTGTGGTTTGAACATTGTTTTGATTGAATAAGAAGATTGTTGGTTTGATTTGTAAAAGAAAATGATACGCTTGAAAGCGTGGCCACCTCCAGTTACAGAGGAAACTCTGGCGAAATTTTTCCAAAAGCCTAACACTTAGAAATATTTTCACTATAAGTGTTAGAAATACATTTTGACTTGTTTTCAAAATATAAGTTTCGCCACGACTATATTTACAAAACATTGGAGGTGGGATTTTCACAAAATAAAACGTGATACATAAATATATTTAGTATATATTTTTCACAACATCACTTGTATAAGTGTTTATGATTATTTTGTGAACGACATAAATATTATTTTTAAAGTAAAAATAATATTACTAAGTATTATTTTGGGAAAATCACATGTATGAAAATATAATATTTTTGAGAAGAATATTCATATTTTGAAGTGGAAATAAAATATATTAAGTGAGACTTAATAATGAAATCTGAATGTTACAACACACATGTATTAAATCCCCCATCCTTGGGAAGGAAAATAACTACCAAGTATACAGAATGTAAACACGAAATAGTTGCCTAACTATTTCCCAAAAACATAAACCATAAAGCTAAGGCACGGCCATCCGTCTAATAGAGTTAGCACGTGTAGGTCGTCATACAGCTGATTGATTTGGAGGCATACTTGGTAGAGACACACCACTGTGAGTTCATGTCCCCCTTTTCTCTTAACTGTTTTCAGTTTTTAACTGCGGGGGTGAAATACATGTTACTTTGATTACAAGTACTTTATACATGGTATGGTTAGCGTAAGGAGGTTTATTACTTAGATCATGTGAGTGGGTAGGCAGAAACTGGAGGCCATTAATCCTCATTGTAGGACCGAGGGACGTAAGCGGTAGATCTATCTGGGTGTAGCGAGCCCAACTCCAGGCCCAACAGAACGGACCTCTGAGAGGCCCAACAGAACGGACCTTGGAGTGACTTTGTACCCAACGCTAAATCTGCTAGGTTTGAGTCTTCCTACTTGCACTTCACATATATCAATGGCCTTGCAAACCATTGGTGATCTCTTTTTCCTTATTTGCTACATACCAAGACTATTTTTATACTCACAAAGGTTTACTTACTCACTTACACATGAACTCGCTCAACATTATTGTTGATTTTTCAACTTACATGTATTTCAGGAAATTAAAGATCTGGCGCGGTATGTTATGTTTTCCCGCTGCATAAGGGTTCCAAGGTCATCCCAGTTTAGGAAATGTGACTCTTTCCTGGACAAGTCACAAATCTTAAACTGCGTTTATTTCATGTCGGTGTTTATGTTATTCAAGACAATGTTTTATGTTATGAGGTTGTAAGTCTCTAAGACAATGTTGTGTTACTCTGGTTTTAAAACTTAATCGAATGGATGATCTTGCATGATTTTATTTCATATAGCTTTGTTATGGTTAAGCTATGGTATTAAGAAGTCACACCAAAATAACCACGCTTCCGCAAAGCCAGGGTGTGACAGCGGGCCTGTTAAACCGAACAAAAAGTAGACGTAAAAACTTTGAACCACGTACACGTGATGACTAAGTCAACTTATGATTCGCGCGTTGAGACGGGACCATTAAACTGCAAAAAATACGTTAAATCACACAGGCATGTTCTAGCTTATACCGAGTCTAAGCGGATATAAATATACACAAAAAGCATGACCAACAAAGCAAAATATACAGCCACATAAATCAGAAACTTGTATGAAAAAAAATTAATAGTAATATTGTCGAAAAACTTAAGGTCTATTTCTATATAAGGAAAACGATAATATAAAACTAAAAAATGAAACTTTTAAATTAAAATTCAGTATTATGTATTGTCTAACGGTAAAATTTTAAAATTACAAAAAAAAAAAAAAAAAACAAAACCTTGAGTCATCCATATGTGACTCATGCGACTTAAGACATAAACTTGAATAGTGAATTCTAGACACAACCAAAATTTGTAAATTAACTAGTTTTTGCTCCGCCCGTGTTGCGGGGCAATAAACAGGGGCGGACCTGTGTGGTAGTTAGGGGTAGCCCGGGATACCCCTCAACATTTTTGGCGGAGTGTAATTTTTTTTTTCTAAATCTTCGTTTTATTTATCAATGATACCCCTAAGCATATGATAGGATACCCCTAAGTGTAGGTGAATATTAGATGAAATGAAATTTTAACCGGAAAACGAAAATTTCCGGTACACAAAACTTGCAGAGGGACACCATGTATTGAATGAAGAAGATGAAGTTATTTTAAGATAATATAATATTATAGGAGCATCGGGGGAACAAAAGAAAAGTAAACAGTAGTTTCAAATGTCAGAAGTCAAACTTTGAATAATATTTAATCATTTAGTTAAATACTTATTTAGTGTAATTAACTTATTGTGTAACCGTTACTTTTCTGTCTTTTTTTCACTTTATTTATTTACCATTTTATCTATACATAAGTTGCTTGAAAATGACATGCACTCACAAATCACAATTTTCACAAAATCACTTATACTTTGTTTTTTTTTTAAACGGTGAAAATAATACAAGGAAAATGTAAATAGTTCTTTTCAAATTTTTTAAATGTAAATAAGAAAATATGAATATTTCAGCTATACTATTTTAGGGATATATGAATAAAAAAGGTTTTAAACTCCAATTATATGAAATTAAAGATAAAGATATTAGAGCATTACATCCATTCCCCTATATATTTGTAAGTACGTTCCTTGTATTACAAACTAAATATTCTTTATAAAATTTCTAAATAACAATTAAAGTTTTATAAAAGGAAATTTGATAATGTTCTCATGTTTGTGGTACATCCGCTAATACAAAAATGATAATTAACATATGCTTTAGAAACTAAAAATAAAATTTTATTTCGATCCTATAATTAAATAATTTCATTCTCTCATTTTATTAGAGAGTAACTAATAAAGTATGGATTAAGAAAGATTGATTAACAATTCTGCATTTTAGAAATAGTTTCACAACACGGGTCTGTAACCTAGTAATTATATATACGCAAGCTAGTCGCACATGGCCCCTAAGGGCTCTCGAATAATCAGGGATGAGTCTAAGTAAAAGAAAATTTAAGGGCCTATTTTTACTAGCTGCACAGGGCCCTTTTGGGGTCCTCGAATTCTCAAAGATTGGTTTAGGTAAAAAAATTTGGGATACCCCTGAATATTTTTTCTAGTTCCGCCACTGGCAATAAGCCGAATATTTCTCTCTCATAACATGTATGTCTGTGCTTCGGTTACTTGTACATACTACTCATAACACGATCTAAAAAAAATTACATCGAGTCAACTAATTAAAACAAAAACACTACAATACTTTTACTAAAAAAAACTAAAACGATAGAGAGAGTATAATTTTAAACTGCGAGCAAAATTGTAATTTTTCAGGACAAATGAGCATGTACCAGGCATGCCTTGAGGAATAAAAATTACACCTATGCCCGCCCGCATTCCGGGGCGTTAAATCAAATATTTCTTAGTTTCATAACATGTATGCATGTATTTAGGTTACTTGTGCATACTACTTATAAAACGATCTAAAAAAAATGCATCGAGACAACCAATTAAATGAAAACACTACCATAGTTTTGCTAAAAAAATTAAAACAATAACATGTCTGTAATTTTGAGCTGGGGGTAAAATACTAATTTGTTAGGACCATTGAGCGAGTGTTAGACAACTGCTTGACACAATAAAAGTTACATTGAGTCAACCAAGCAAAATAAAAAAGTACTATAGTTTTGCAAAAAAAAAAAAAAAGTAAAACGATGGCAAGATCATAATTTTTAACTGGGGGAGAAATCGTAATTTTGAACAGAGGGCAAAATCGTAAAAATATTTTGAACTGGGGGCGAAATCATAAATTTAAACTGGGAGCAAAATCATAATTTTGAGCTATGGGGAAAAATATAATTTTATTTTGAACTGTGGGCGAAAACGTGAATTTGAGTTGGGGGCAAAATCGTAATTTTGAGCTAGGGGCAAAAACATATTTTTATTTTGAAGGGGGGGGGGGGGCAAAAGCGTAATTTTAGACGGAGGACGAAAGTGTAAATTTTGAGTCGGGGAAAAGTATAATTTTATTTTGAATTAGGGGCGAAAACGTAATTTTAAACAAAGGATGAAACAGTAATTTTCAGCTCGGAATAAAATTAAATTAAAAATGGGTTGGTCCAATAGGGGAGTGCCAAACAGCTGGCTGACACTATTCCCCAAGCTTGTAAATGTATATGTTGGAAATAACTTAAGACATAAAATTGAATAGTGAATTCTAGATACAATCAAAATAAATTTGTAAATTAATATATAGGAAATATACAGGAAATAAGAAGGATATGTTTAAGTAGTCAAAGAAAACACCATACATCCAGATAAAAGGGAGATAGATAGATAGACTATCTCGTTTGCTTTGACAAAATTACATCTTTAAATGGTGTGTAGTATTTAATTATGAGTAAAATGTCATTTTGGTCCCTGTGGTTTGGGCACTTTTGTCATTTTAGTCCAAATCTCAAACTTTTTACATCTGGGTCCCTGTGGTTTGCATTTTGTTGTCATTTTAGTCCAAATTTCAAATTTGACTAGATTCCTTAACTTAAACCCCCCTATTTTGTCTTTATCCTCAGGGGTATTTTGGTCATTTAGATTTATTATAACTCAAATTTAATAAATAATAATGCCACTGCCAGAACAACAATAATACCACTGCCAGAACAACAACAAGCACCACCACCACCACACCTCCACCACCACCACCACCCCACCCCCACCCCCACCCCTACCACCGCATCATACCCACCACCACCATCCCACTGCCGCCAACCCTCCCAAAACCCTCAAAAACCCTAAAAAACCCTCACATAAACCCAAACCCGACAATCCAATCGGCTTCAAAACCCATTAAACCTGACAATCAAATCGGCTTAAAAACCCATAAAACCCAAACCCGACAATCAAATCGGCTTCAAAATCTCCGACAATCAAACGGAGACAATCAAACCGACAATCTCACCTTCTTTCTTTACTCCGAGCCACACAAAACCCAAACCCTAATTTTGCATCAAATCCATTAACCCACATGAAACTGGACCTTTGATTTAGGGGAAGATGATATGCGGCGGCGTTGATGAACATCATCCCCCAAATCAGCAAACATTAACATCATTCCGGCGTTGATTGAAGAGGGAGAGGGATGGTTCGTCTGAGTTCCAACAGTGGCCGGCGGCAAACAAAACCTGCAACTTGTGTTCTTCTTCGTTGCAACAGCAAACAACAATACTGACCTGTAACTTCGATAAATTTCTGCAATAATCAAACAGTGGCTGGTGTTTTCCGATGTCGGTTCTCATCGGTGTCGTTTTCCGATGTCGGTTCTCATCACGGTGGTGGTGGTGTTCGACAGAGAGGAGAGAGAGATATGGGTGTTTGGAGAGAGAAAGAGGGAGTGTGTGTGTGCAGGTTTTAGAGAGAGATGGTGGTGTTGGCGGCAGTGGGATGGTGGTGGTGGGGATGATGCGGTGGTGGGGGTGGTGGTGGTGGTGTGGTGGTAGTTCAGAGAAGAGAGAGAGAGAGCTGAAGTTGTCGATGATGATGAAGATGAACTGCTATGTATGTGTGTATATTAATATTAATATATATATATATATATATATATATATTAATTTTTGAATTAAGAAAATGTTAAATGAAAAGCAAAATAACCAAAATGCCCCTAAACTAAAAGACAAAATAGGAGGTTGCAACAGTCAAAAAATAGGGTTTTTAAATTTTGGAATAAAATGGCAATAAAATGCAAACCACAGGGACCCAGATGTAAAAAGTTTGAGATTTGGACTAAAATGGCAAAAGTGTCCAAACCACAGGGACCAAAATGGCAGTTTACTCTTTAATTATTTATATAAAGATAATATTATATATTCTACCACTTCCCAATTAATAAAAAATAATATATTCATCAACATTTAGTGATGGTAGCCATATTTGATTCTAACACACGCAATCTGTAAATGAATTTCCAATCTCCAAACCGTCAACTACGATGATAAGGTTGTATTTATTACCATAGGAAAAACATGCCTAGATGGCTAAAGGTGGTGGGTGTGTATATATACATATATTATTTAGAAATTACCAAAATAGATCTATCTTGCTAAAACTTGGCGCGGAAAAAACCCATCCTCGGATAGATCAGTGAACAAATCATCACTCTTACACAACGCGTAAACAATATCCACCATACTCGGTCTTCTTGAAGGATCCCTATGTAAACACGCGATTGCGATTGCCATAACATTCATCACACCATCCATTGAGCAAGATTCCTTCAATATAACATTATCAACAAACCCTTTTAGCATATTCTTGTGTTTCTCCTCATTCCCATTAAAATTGGCATATGCCTCGACCCACAACGCCTTTCCCTCGTCATCCACGGCTTCCCTCCCGGAAATGAGCTCAAGTAAAATAACCCCAAAAGAGAAAACATCCATCTTAGTTGACACAATTCCATCAGCTAAGTATTCGGGAGCAATATATCCTTGAGTTCCCACAATATGCATTGTTATGGCATTGCATCCTGATTTAGCTAGCCCAAAATTGGCAATCTTGGCTCTCATTTGTGCATCCAAGAGAATATTACTACTCTTGACATCTTTGTGCACGACTCTTGGTATGGTGTGTTCATGGATGTATTGAAGACCATTGGCTATATCAACCGCGATTCTTAGTCTTTGTTTCCAACTTAGTGTTTCTGACTTGCTATCGTGCAATCTTGTATATAGAGATCCATTTTCGAGATACTCGTAAACTAGATAGCAATTTGCATCTTCAGAATCTATGCAAAATCCTTCCAACATCACCAAATTGCCATGGTTTATCTTCAAAGGAAGAATAATAATAACATCAAGGTTATAGCCATTTAAAACATTGTCAATTCACAAATTAAATACAAGTTCTCTTTTTTTCTATCTAGAGAAGAAATAAAAAAAATCAAAAATTAAATTATTGTTTTATCTTGAAACTTATGAAGTACTAGATAAGGGAGAGGAAGTAGTCCCACTTTTCCCTATGTTCCTACATGACACATGAGTACAAAATTACAAATCTTAGAACATATAAAGAAAATGAGAAACAATTCACCAACCTAAGATTTGTAATTTTGTAGAACAATTCACGCCAAGACAAACATAACTAATTATAATATCAAATTTTAAAATACATTTAATTAGTTTATAATTTAGTAAATCATGTCTTTTAATCATTTTTTAGTTTCATAACATATATGATTAATGATTTAGATACTTCTTTAACTATATTTTCTTTTTCAAACAGGTGTCAAAATTTACAAAGGGTGTGTAGAATGATAACACACTTGCATACAAATTTTGGTGCATATAAAAAATCAAAACAAAAAGCTCTTATAATTGTTAGTATAAATTATTAAAAAGGAATAATACCTACTAGCACTTGATGAATAAGACATCCAATTAGTTACCTAATCTATGTTTCATCAATACTCTAATGACTAAATTATTCTCCAATTGTCCTACTTGCAAAAAGCTTATTGTTGGGTTTTCCTTAATTATTTAAGTTTTGACCCCAAAGATTAATTAATTCCATATTCTTAACTTTTTAAATATTCATCAAATTTGTCATCTTTTTTTTTAACGGTATATTTCTTTTTATTCCTGTCGTTGTAGGATTTGAACCCAAGACTTCTCTCTCTCAAAGTGTTTAAAGACTATTGCCTTTGCCAATGGACCACAACGCAGCTTAGTGAGTGAAAGATGAAGTGATGTACCTTTTGCAAGATCTTGAGTTCTTCACAAGCATTCCACTTCATTCTCTTGATTGCATACCACCTCCCATCAATACAACCCTTAAAAACAGACCCTTGGATCACACATCTTTCATCAAAACCATGTGTTGCATCATACAACTCTTCAATTGTATACACTTTATATTTATCCAAACAATCTGAAACATCATCCATAAGACTAACTTTCACTTTAGTTTTCTTGTTTTCTACATCATATCTATTCTTTCCCACTCTTTTTCTCCATGAAGACTCTCTATATGCCCAAAAACCACCCATCAAAACCAACATAACTCCACAAACTCCAAGTCCAATTCCCAAACCAATCACCTCCCCTTTTCTATCACTCTTTGAGTCCGATGAAACGTTAGTCGGGGGAGGCTGCGCGAGCTCGGGAAGCTGCGAAACCGGCACGAAAACGGTGTCCGAAGGCTTAAGATCATTACCATTTAATTCAACTATTGAGTTTTCTGTTGTCCCAAACCTTGAAGCAATGGAAGATATTGTGTCAAATGGTTCAAAAACATATGAAATAAGATAATTGACTCTATTTTGGAGTTGGGTTTGTGTTGGGCACTTGCAGAAGATTGGAAAGATTACATCTTGACCTATGGAGAGGTTTGTAGGGACAAGTGTAGGATTGACAATCTCCACTGATTGGTAGGTTGTTAGGTTGTGAAACTGGCTTGTGGACACAAGATAAAAAGTGTCACCACTTTTAATTGTGTAGTTGATGCTAGCATAAGATAGATTTGTAGTAGTGTTCACTAAGTTGCATGTGCAAGTGAGTGGAACAAAGAGGGCTTGGTTAGGGGAAAGAGGTGAGGTTAGAGATGTTAAGTTGCTCGGTTTCGCGATCATGGGACGGGTTATGGAGAATAGATCGCTTATCGAAGCTAAGTCGAGTTGGTCCGGACCCATGGCTCGAAAGAAGGCATAGGTTTGGCAAGAGGGTGTGGTTTGGTTAGGATTGCAAGCATAACCGGTGGTGTTTGGAGGTAAGGTTAAGGTTTGTGATGATGAAACTTGGAAGAAGTTGTGAAGGTGCAAAAGGAAAAGGACGAAAGATAAGAGGTATCTCATGGTTTTGTTGTTATGGGATTTGTGATTTTGTGTTGGTGTTTGTTTAAGAAGGATGCAATGAATTGAACACATGGGCGTCCATTCAAACTTGGTGCAAGAAAGAAATTCTTGGTCAAACATGATGCTAAATATGTGTGATAAAGGGGTTTTTTTTTTTTATTTTTTTTTTAAAAGAGACTTCATGAAAAAATACCTCCGACTCAAACAGACAAAATGCCAAAACAAAACAAATCCCGTTAACAGAAAAAATGACCGAATTGCCCTTCTCGTTAAAATGACTAAATTGCCCTTCTCGTTAACAGAAAAAATGGTTGAAGTTTTCCCGGTGGACTAAAATGGCAACAGTAAAACCTTTTTGGATCCACAGACGAAAAATGAAACCTATGAACTAAACTGACTAAATGACCCAAACCACAAGGACTAAAATGACATTTAACTCTTAATTTTATCAGCCGTTATGAAAGTAGAACCATATGTGACGTTACTCTTCAATTATCTTAGAGAAAATTAAAAGAAAAATATCTTATTTTATTTATTTCTTTGTATCGTTCCAATTTTATCGGATGTCTCCGAGGGGACATTTAATTTATTTCTAATAATAAGACCATGTGTAGTGGTAAATCAAAATAATGCCCCCACCATGGGGCATTATTCGACACGTGTCATCCCAGTCAGCATGGGACATTATAGCATAAAGTGGTGTAGTGGGGCATTATTCCAATAACGCCCATGCAATCATTTCCCAATTATTTTTTTTTTAATTTAAAACATAAAAATTTTCATTAATTCAAAATATAAATTACACTACTTGAAATAAAAAAAAAACCGAAAAAAAAAACAGAAAATAAAAAAACCGAAAAAAAATAAGTTAAAAAAAAGAAGATGATCTAGAGTCCATATTTTTCTCGAATTTTTTGGCGACGCATTTGCGCAAGGATCAACGCATCGCCTTGCAGGTGGTCGATAGGTTTGGACAAAAACTCAATGTCCTTTTCCATTTGCCTCGCCGGCTTGACCATAGCTGAAGGTGGGAGGCACAAACGGAGTGGCGCCACTCAAGTAAGCCGCGTACGAATAAAAGCTCGGGTCCATGTCTTGAAGGTTATACGGGTGTTGCGGTTGGGTTGTGTTCGGGTTCGTGGGTCTTGCGGGGACACCAAAAGGGGGTCGGTATGGATGCATGATTGTATAAAATATAAAAGTTGTAGGAGAGAAAGTGAGGTTTTTTTATAAAAAATGGAAGAAAGATGGTGATATATATATATAGTGGGTAAATTATGAATTAAAAAAAATATATATATAAAACAAATAACCGTTGTCAAACGGCCATCTCTTGGCCCAAAGTAAGTTTCAGCGTTTTTTTTAAAACGCCATCTTAATTTAAAAAAAAAAAAAAACGCCCCAAAACGCCTAGCGTAGTGGGGGGCCGGGCGTTTTCGGGCGGTATCGGGGGGGGAACACGCCCCAGTACGGTTGGTCTAATAAAATAACCGTGGAGTCCTGTCCTACTCGGGCATCATTAACTCCAAATAATGATCGCCATTAAGACTATGGGGGGTATGGGGCGTGGTTTGGGTACTAACGTCTAAGTCACCACCCCGGGTGGGCTTGGATTTCGGCATGGCCCCTTGGGCGGGGGTTTCAGCCCGGGCGTTGGGCGGGGCTACCCACATGACATGGTGGAACCTCAATGGCCAAGAGCACTAGCCCTTTGAAATTGTTTTTTTTTTCACGCCACCCCAGCCACGCCCCACCATACCCCTTTGAAATTGACTTTTGGTCATGGGTGCCCCATACTTCACGTGTCGCACCATGCCCCCAACCCAACCAAACCCACGCCCCACCATACCCCACGTTCTAACAAAAGAAAAAAATGATTCTTGACTTTTTAGTTTTACAAGTTGTTGAAAAAAAAAAACATAAATTTAATTGTGAGATACATCAACTTAAAAGGAGTTTAAATACTACTTAATCGTTAAGGAGGTTCTTAAGTTTTGATGCACCAAATATATTTACATATTTAATCCTTTCAGGTGAAATGACAAAAATACCCTCACATACAAGTCACATGATCAGATTTAACAAAAAAATCTAACTGGGTTAGGGGTAAAGGACAAAGCGTTTAACGAAATTCTTTATAAAGGGCAAAACCTGTCAAAATTCGTTGAAAATGACACCGCCTGTAAAAATGGTATAAGATAAAGGACAAAACGTGTAATTTTTCCTAATAATAATAATAATAATAAATATAGGGTAAGATTACCAAAATACCCCTGCCTATAACAGTCAAATAACTGTTGATTGACGGCAGGGGGTAAAATCGCGACATAACACCAACGTTGGGGGTAAAATTGCAATTATTTCGTTAGGGGGTCAGAGTGCCAATTGGCCTAAACCCCATGGGGTAAAATTGCAGTTCACTCTTTTTTTTTAAAGAGAACTTCATTAAAAAACACCTTCGACTCAAACGGGCAAAAGTCCAAACAAAACAAATATTGTTAACAGAAAAAATAACCGAATTGCCCTTCTTGTTAAAATGACCGAATTGCCCTTCTCGTTAACAGAAAAAATGGTTGAAGTTTTCCCGATGGACTAAAATGGCAACAGTAAACCTTTTTGGATCCACAGACGAAAAATGAAACCTATGGACTAAACTGACAAAATAACCCAAACCACAAGAACTAAAATGACATTTAACTCTTAATTTTATCAGCCATTGTTAAAGTAGAACCATATGACATATGAGTCGTTACTCTTCAATTATCTTAGAGAAAATTAAAAGAAAAATATCTTATTTAATTGATTTCTAATAACAATAAAATAACGTGGAGTCCTGTCCTACTCGGGCATCATTAACTCCAAATAATGATCGCCATTAACAAAAGAAAAAGTGATTCTTGACTTTTTAGTTTTATAAGTTGTTGAAAAAAAACATAAATTTAATTGTGAGATACATCAACTTAAAAGGAGTTTAAATACTACTTAATCGTTAAGGAGGTTCTTAAGTTTTTGATGCACCAAATAAAAATAAATAAACAGTCTGGGTTGGTGTTTTGGTGAGTGTTGTCCGCTTGGCGTGGCAATAGTGTTTGGTGTGAGGTGTTGGCCTGGGATGAGTTGGCTGGGTGTTGATGACCGTTTCGCTAGCCGTTAGGCATAGCCGTATTAGGTGCCACATAGCACCCCAACGCCGGCCTGGCCACGACCCTTCCACACCCCACTTTTTTGGGTGTGGACTGGTAGAGCCCACACCTGCCACGTGTCGAGCAATGCCCCCAGCCCAAGCCTCTCCACACCTTATAGTCTAAGGGATGACAAAATATAATACAGTAGATTGCAAAATATAACATAATATCGAGGAAAAAAAGACACAGTGAATCACAAAAAATACACTAAAAAAAAGACAATAACAAATAGAAAGAAACAATAATCTAAATAAAAATTCTAAAATCTACAGGCTATAAATAAAAAAACGGAAACCTAAAATCTAGTAAGTAGAGTTTGACGAGACGGTTCCAATACCGCTAGAATGACTTTAATCGGAGTCCGTTTAATACCCTTGCTATGATTTCTTAGTTTAGATAATATCCGTCAAGCAAACTAGACAAAATCAGAGCAGGTCTTGCTAAAATTTGAGAAAATTCTCAGCAACCAATTCGAACCGGTACCGAAAATGTCAAAAGTCGGTACCGAATCGGTACCGAAAATGTACCTGGTTCGGTAAATTCGGTACCGATACCCGGTACCATTTGCTTATCCCTATGCAAAACTGCCAATCTTCATATACGATGTCTTTTCATAATCATATCAACTTACGTCAAGACTCGATAAAATTCAAAGGTTTGAATTTCATCCTTTGGTGATCACCATTTTTTAATGGAATAATACATTTTATTTTTTTTTGAACGGCAAATTTGGATCACTGACGGACCACTGGAGTATCATCGTGCCACCAGTGGAACCACCCGATCATATCCATCTCCACTAGGCATAATACCTATACACCAATTCAGGAGGAAACCCAATAAATATGATAAAACCCCCTTGTGAGAATCAAACTCAAGACCTATTGGTCCCAAAGCCTTATCCCACCACCAAGATGCCACTAGGCTTATTTACTTTTTATGCATGATATAAATGAAGAAAATAGTAAATTACGAAACTCGTCCTTTATGTATGTCACTTATTGCAAATCATGTCATTTGTCTTCAATAATTACTTTATTCATAGTTAATGTTGACAAATCCTAACATGGTCTGTCCTTTACCCCAAACAAAGTTAAAAATCTCAGTTAACCTTACTCACGTGGGACCTACCTGAGGGGCATTAATGTCCTTTCACCTACCAAGTCTTCTCCCCCAATAAAACCCCCCATTAAATAAATCAATTTAATCTCTTTCTCTCTTAACTCTCTCTCTCAGTCTCTCTTTGTAATTCCCCACCAGCCATTACCACTACCCCTATCAGCCACTACCTGCTACCATCTAAATTCAAATCAAATCTCATGATCTTTCCCCTAGGTCTCACCTGCACAATCGACAACAATAATAAGGAGCAAATTAGGGCTAACAACAACAATTAGGAGCAAGAACAATAAGATTCGAGCCAGATTTGCTGGGTGGTTACTGGATTTAGCGTGGTGGTTGTCGGATTTGGTGTGGGGTTGTCGGATTTGGTGGGTTGTTATCAGCTTTGGTGCGGTGGTTGGGACGGTGGTCACCCGTTCAATGGATCCGACCGGCGGCCACCATAGACAATCCGACGACATCGGAAGAAGAAGCGATTGAGGCGACAGTCAGAGCTAGGGTTAGGGTTACGGTACCGTTGAATGTGTTTGGTTTTGGATGCTTCTGATTATTTATTTTAGTTACTTTGTTTTGTGTTGCGGTTGTAATGTGTTGTGGTATCGTGAATGTATATACTTGCACCAATTATACATGATTCAGGTTTAGTTTGAGGATTTAGTTTAGGTGGTAGTTGGTGGTGGCTAGTGGCTGGTGAGGGCAGTGGTGGTGGCTGCTGGGTCTGTTAGAGAGAGAGACTTATTAGACTGAGTGTAGTGGGGCGACTCCCACCCCTTGGTCGCCCCATATCGCCATGAACACCGCCCCCAGGGGCGACTTGGGGGGCGACCCCCTCTTGCCCGTCTCAAACTCGTCGCCCAACTCAACTCACAATTCAAACATATAGCCGTTGTATTCCAACGGATATATTGACAAATTTTATGTTTTTTTTTTTTTTTTTTTTAACCAAATTACTATATATATATATATACATCTACCATACAACACAACACACTCTAAAAATATACAACACAACACACTCTAAAACTACATTCTTTCAACATAACCATTTTGTTTTTTTGGAACCACAAATGGAGTCCAACGTCCCTTCGTCATCCTCGTCCGACGACGATACAACTTCATCTAGTTCTTATGAATTCGAAGAAGCCATCAACGAGGCGGTAATGACAACGATCAATTTAATGGTTCACGTTGCTAGCGAGGACAATGAAACGGATGACCCACTGATTAGAAGAAGAAATTATATTATGCGGGATCGTGCCGCAGGACAACAACGGCTGATGCAAGACTATTTCGGGGAGGAGCCGGTATATGACGCGAAGATATTTAGACGTCGCTTTCGCATGAGTAAACGTCTATTTACCCGTATTACAAACGACTTGGAGGAAGATTATGATTATTTCAAACAAAAGTATGACGCTCGTGGGTATCTTGGCTTTACTTCGTTACAAAAGTGTACTGCGGCCATCCGACAACTTGCATATGGCACAAGCGTTGATTCATTTGACGAGTACCTGAGAATGGGTTCCAAGACTGCGCGAGACACACTCATACACTTTTGTAAAGGTATATTTAGTAAATTTTGTTTTCAAATTTTTTTATATATTTAACTTTAGCGTCAATTTTTTTATATGTTACTGTCAATGTTCGTATACATATTTAAATTAAATTTATATAGGTGTGATTGAGTTGTATGGGCCGGCTTATTTACGACGTCCGACTTGGAGTGATCTCCAAAGGATGTACGAAGTGCATGAGCACGTTCACGGTTTCCCCGGTATGATCGGTAGCATGGACTGCATGCACTGGAAGTGGGAACAATGCCCTACCGCTTGGCGTGGTACACATACTAGAGGCGACATTCGCAAACCGTCGTTAATATTGCAGGCGGTTGCATCTTATGATCTTTGGATATGGAATGCATATTTTGGTCAACAAGGTTCTCACAACGACATCAACGTGTTTGAGTCTTCGCCGGTTCTCGAAGAGATTATAAACGGGTTGGCACCAACTTCAGCGTTTTATGCCAGCGATAATTACTACAAACGCGGATATTATTTAACTGACGGTATCTATCCGGAGTACGCAATGTTCGTAAAGACGTTCACCGAGCCTATTGATCTTAAAAGAAAATATTTCACGAGAAAACAAGAATCAGCAAGAAAAGATATCGAGCGAGCGTTTGGAGTTCTTCGAAAGCGATGGCACGTCATCAATTATCCAGCAAGATACTGGACAAAGGAAAAAATGCATGACGTCATTTACACATGCATTATTTTGCATAACATGATATTGGAAGACGAAGACAAAGCCATTTGCCAAGATTACAATGAGAATGACCCTTCATTGTTCCCGGAGTATTGGACACAAGAAGTATCATCGGAGACACGACTCGAGAACATAATGGATATAAAGAATAGACAGAAACACACCATGCTTATGTATGACTTGATCGATCACCTATGGGACAACAAACAACCAGGATACGAGGCGGAACTCGTTAACGAGGATGAAGGAGATAACGAGGATGAAGATAATAACAATGTAGTCGACCTCGACCTAAACGAGTACGTTAGTGACGATGAGTAGTAGATGTATTTTTTTATTTTTGTTGATTGTATTTTTTTATTTTGGTTGAAGTAATTTTTTTTTAGTTGATGTATTTTTTTATTTTGGTTGAAGTAATTTTTTTTTAGTTGATGTATTTTTTTATTTTGGTTGAAGTAATTTTTTTATTGAAGTATTAGTTTTTATTTACTTTGATCAATACTTTTATAAAAAATAGGACTTTTTTATATCTTTTACATAAAAAAAGACAAAATAAAGTGGCGCCACGTGTCGCAAGACGCCCCACCCAGCAAGGTTGCCCCACTACCCCTTTTTTGGTCAAAATCCTCTTAGGTGACGTGGCGCCACGTGTCGCAAGACGCCCACTCAAGAGGTTGCCCCACTACACTCAGTCTTAGAGAGAGAGAGTTGAGAGGGAGAGAGAGAGAGAGTGGAGTTTATGTGTGTATATATATTTCAAACAGAAATGTTTTAGGTGAAAGGACATTAATGCCCCTCAGGTAGGTCCCATGTGAGTAAGGTTAACTGAGATTTTTAACTTGGTTTGAGGTAAAGGACAGACCATGTTAGGATTTGTCAACATTGAGTATGAATAAAGTAATTATTGAAGACAAAGGACATGATTTGCAATAAGTGACATACATAAATGACGAGTTTTGTAATTTACTCTAAAGAAAATAAATGAACGTGATGATGAAAAAATATGTGTTAACTCTGGGTGGCGTTCGTTTCTTAGAATGTAATGGAATTGAAATTGGAATTTGCGCAAGAATTAGATTTGATTTAGAATTAAAAAAAAAAGGATAATTTGCACGGTATCCTTAACCGCGGAAGGGATCCCCCTTCCCAAGCTAGCGACCCGACAACGCTGCCTGGCGGTGAAAACCTCATGCCATACTCGCTCGGGATCGAACCCAAGACCTCCACGCTATGGGAGGCCATGAGAGATTTCGCAAGGGTGTCGGTGGCCACTGGGCCAAGACCCAGTGGTTTTGATTTAGAATTTAGGTGTGTTTATTTTACAAAATGGAATAGAATCTGGATGGAATTCGAATGTCGATTCCCATTTTATGTTGTTGTTCCTTTCTAATTCATTTGTTTTGTTGAAAGGAACGAAATAAGAAATGGAAATCAACATTCATTTCATTACGATTTTATTCTATTCCGTGAAACCAACGCTAATATATCATATATAGGGGTGTCAATCGTGTCGGGTTGACGGGTTGCGGGTTAAAATGTTCAACCCGAACCCGACCCATATTATTACTTGGGTCAAAGATTTCAACCCTAAACCCACCTATATAAATTCAGGTTAACCCGAACCCGACCCATTTAACCCATATTTTTAAATGAGTCATACAAGTTGACAATTTATAAGCGAGTTGTTAGTTTTAAGCGGGTTATCGATAATATGTTTAACTAACCATGTCAAAACTAAATAATATAATATGTCAAAACTAACATTATTATAATTAACCATGTAAAATAGAAACAGAAAAAACAAAAACAAAAATATAAAAGATTTTTTTCTAAATAGTTAAACGAGATAATGGGTCAACCCGGTTTTATACTGGTCAACCCGAACTCGACCCGTTTTTAATACGGGTCAACCTAAACCCGACCCGAATTTTTAAACGGGTCATGTTCGTCAACCTAAACCTGTTTTTTCGTGTTGGGTTCGGGTTGGGTTGGGTTGGGTTGGCGGGTCGTATCAGGAATTGCCGTCCCTGTATACATCTAGAGTTATAAATGATTCATAAATATGTGTTTATTAGAACTAAACAACGTTTAAAGTTCTCCCTAAGGGACATAACGTGGTAATAATTGTGTCTCCGCTCTTCTAGAAGTAGATTGTTTGCCATAGAAAAAAAACATTTAAAGTTTTTTTTTTTTTTTTTGAGATTGTTACATCCCATATACCATCACTTTCATAACTTTGAATTTAAGAAAGCAAATGGAAAATGATCACCATATTTTTCAAGGGAAGGACTTTTATAAACCAATCCTTGAAATGTATTAACAATAAATCTTATCACGTAAAAGTTACAAATTAAACTATACATATGTTTTTGCTTGTTAGTAAGAAAAGTTTATATGATAATTTTTTATAAAAAAATCGTTATCATAACTAATTTTTTGCTATTAGTAAATAGTTAAGGTGACACTGGAGTTTGTAAATTAAAGATTATACGTACACCACATATTTTTATCCGACCACCAAAAGATTATACATATTTAGATGGTGATGGTAGCATGATGATGGTCAAGGGTGAAACATGGGTATGTTAGTGGTGTGGACTGAAACTGTTAGAGTCAGTAAACCAATGGACGATAAATACAAATTTTAAACTTCTGGACTGAGATTGTTAAAATTAGCAAACCACAATGACGAAAATTATAGTTGGCTCAAATTTATGAGTGCAAGTAAGAGTGTAAAATAACATGTATAGAAAATGAATACAAAGTTTTAGTTTTTGGCCATATGCACAATTATCTATCTTTTCATGATATCATCTTTAGTGATAGTAAAATCCCAAAGATCCCCATATTTCTCATTAAAGTCCCAAATATCCATGGTGTTGTAGTCCGATATCAACTTGTCTCGAGCACCCCTCTCCATGTTATATATCTGCGGCTCGAAGTTGTACGCCTCGCTTGGTTTATCCATCTCGATTACGCAAAATATTACAATGAATATCGCCGCCCCAATGTACAAGTACTCTCCCTAAACAATATAAACATTTGTCACACTCTTATAAAATCATAACTTCCTTTGCTCTCCAACTCAAGAAAAGGGGTACTTTCGCATATTATAATGATGATACTCGTGTTCTTTCTTAGATACAATCGTGTCAAGAAATGTCGTTTTTAGCTTGAAAGTGTGTGATTATGATCATAGAGTTACCTCGTGATCGTATTCACCCTTTTTCACGGATCAATTAGATATATCTATGTTTTGTTTTGAAAGACCGCGTGTAAATACTTGATCAGAAGCTAGCAAACTTATACTTTAACCAACTAGACAAAGACAAACGGGCTAGAAAATGACCCAACTTAGAAAGAGTATAACTTGGGCCCACACCTTCAGTTGTAGCCCAATTTATACCCTTTTTACATGGGTTATTTTCTAGCCCGTTTACTTTTAAGTACGAGTCTATTGCTGCTACTCGCCTTATTTTTTAGAAAAGTTTAAGGTGAATAATCTAACCGGCACATTGAGGTACATTCCAAGAGCCACAGAGGGAAGAAATAACCATGAGATGAGACCTGACCCATGATCCAAAAGAAAATCAATCTATGTCAGTTTAATTTTATCAAATCAAATTGCAAGCAACTTAGCAGAACCAAAAGTAGAGTTGCACAATTCACAATTCGAATACGGTTAGGAACCAAACCGAATGGATAAGATAACCAATCTACAATTCGGTCCGCTTTTTTCTGGTTACATATATAGTCAGTTTTTTTTTTTGCACACCCCTACGACCCGAACTAGTTAAAAACTCGAAGCCGAATCGATCACGTCTCTCTCCAAAACCCGCTTACATACCCAACCCGGTTCACTACAACCGGTTTGACCCGCGTTGACCATATGTACCTTGAAAACCAGTGGGAGGATTAATTGCTGCATAATCTTCCTTTATCGACCCCCAAAACGTTGCTGAAAACATGAATTCTAATCGTTAGATCAGAAACACAAAAAAAAATTAAATTAAATAAAATAAAAAAAAAACTTATACATTTATCCTCTGCTTCATAATATGTGTGATGCCCATCATACACTCCGTACACAAAGTCATCCTGCACCAACACCCAATAACAATAAACTAAAACGTCAGGTAAACGGGCAACAAGCTAAACCGCAACGCTATTGGATAGCAAAACCGATCCTGCTAAATTCGAGAAAAGTAAGTAGAACAAACTGACATACATCGCTAATGCCAAGGTTATCCCACCGGTCAATAGGATCTTCTCTGAGATCAGGTTCGTATTCAGACAATCCAGCATTCAATCTTTTTATCCAGTTTCTGCCATTGTTGGTGCTTCTGTATCTAACACCGAATGAAGTGGAACAGATGTCGTTAATTCTAATTGGAGATTGTTGGGGTTTGGCTGGGATTTTGGGGATTGAAGGAATGGACAGAGTAGAGAGTGGGTTTGCAGAAACACCCGCCATTTTCATTTGGATGTTGATTGTGTGGTGTTTGTTTGGGGTTTGTTTGAGTTGTTAATGGGATGATGATGATGATGATGATGATGATGATGATGTGCATGTGACTGGTTGGTTAGTGTTTCTTATCTCAATGACAAGTTATTTTGTGCCACGTGTGTCTCTAAAGAATCTCAACCGTCTCACGCTTTTGAACCCATGTTTCACTTTCACCAGACGGTTATTCTCGTTGTTTTCAACCCCACAACAACTCTTTCGCTGCATTTCGGAACAACAATCGACTGTAAGTATACAAATTTTTATTTGAGTACCAACTGTTCGATAAAATGCCTCAATGAAACTCTCTTACCATATTCCATCTTTCTTAGTGGCGAATCTAGGAATTCTTTCCACCAGGTTCCTTTTGGTAGATTCTTACTAATTCTCGGTAATTTTTTCCATATCATACAAGGTTTCCACGTTTTTTTTAAAACCGAGGGGGTCCTCAGAACCCCCCAAAACACCCCTGGATCTGCCCCTGATCTTTCTTATGGATCCCTTTGCACATATATGATTTGTATATTTATGTATGTGTCACTATCAACATACCCACGAAAATTTTACAAGTCTTAACTAGTTATAAAGTTAAAAAGTATTCATTTTCAGTTAACTGTAATCATGTAAAGCATACCATAGTTTTTTTTTTTGTTGAATTTGATTTTATTATAGTATTTGGTTTGTTTCAGAGTTATGTATTTAAGTTGATCATGTTTAGTGTTTGTGCCTATATGGAAAGTGTGTAATATAGGTATGCATTGTCATACATGGTGAAGTTTATTATGTGATAATAACTTTGCCATATGAGAATATCTGTTGCTTGAAATGAGCGAAATATCGTCCATGTAATGATAGATAATAATTAACAGGTTTTCTATCCTGACTTTGACAACAATGAATATATAAAATTTCCATTTGAGTGAACATTTTTTTTATTAATTTGGTGATGGCTGTGTTATTTTCTTTTATGAGATTCATAAATGTTAGATAGTTGTAAATGTCCTTCGTATGTTTTCAAATAAATGCGGCTGAAACCACGAAAACTCGTAGGTCATTGTTTCTGTAGGTCATCGTAGGTCAACTGATCAGTTTTCTTAAATTTTTACGCAGGCCTATTATCGTTATTTAATCAAATCTAATGAATCATAACAAGCATTATAATATTAGGATCCTATGGGTACTTGTGTTGCTTTTACAAACCACCGAGTCATTCTGTTGGTTTTTCTCGGGTGGAAAAATTGATTCTAGCAAGAAACATTCACCAGAAATTTTTCATGATACCGTCGGTGAATTTTCCATGGAAACATTCGATAGCAAAAAGGGAGCGAGTTTGGTTGAAAAGGCAAAGCGAAAGGCTGCTTTGCCTGATTCTTGTTGGCAAAGTGCGTATCAAAATTTGTTTGCAGGATGCTCCGAGATTCTAGCAGACGAAGAACAACGGTCTCGGCTCGCTTGGCATCTTAGTGATTGCTTTCAAAAGGATAGTGGGAGGCCTCCTTTTCCGTATTGCGATATAAAATCCCGCATGATTGATTGTTTTAAAGGGTTAGATAAGGTGGCTCATAGCATTTATCTTGAGTTTTATCTTGAGACCAACACCATCTGCCATCAGTTACAGTAAGTCCTCTCTCTCTCGCTCTCGCTCATATATATATAGGGAAATGGTAAAATGAGAACCACCTTGAGTTGTGAGAACCGTGAGAACTAGGCGAAAAAAAATCCCAAAAATCTTAGAAAAAATCAACTGTGTTCAGAAAAAAAAAATGTCGCCTGCGAAAATTTACATCATCGTAAAAAAATTTACTGGTGACGTCATCGTTTTGTAAAACAAATTTACATCAAAGTAAATGGTGAATAAATACCCGCCCGACAATTTTTTTTTTCAGATGTGTTTGTAACATTTTCATCTACGTTTGTGCAAAAAAATGGTGGCTAAACTCGCACGGGAAGTAGGAGTTCACACAACTCAAAGTGGTTCTTAATTGAACTAGATCTATATATATTTATATGTCTATATCTATCTCTCAAAAGGTTACTTGAATTGATGTTTGACTTGCTGTAGGACTGGTGCATTCAAGAGACAAACAGAAAGATTGGTTAACGAACTCAAAAAATCGGCTGAATATGCAGAGGACAAGTTAGAGAACATAGAAGAGAAAGCCGAACATCTATTGCTCCGTTCAGAAAATATTCACGGCTCGTTATCTTCTATCGGTGATCAAACACGACAACTGGCTCAAACATCAAAACATGTTGAAGAACGTGTTAATACCGTGTTAGAACATTCACAGTCAGTTTACGAACAATCTCTTAAGATATCAGATTCTCAAATGGAGCTGCAAAATGGACAAATGAAAATGAGTGAAAGGATAGATGAAGGAATGGCGATGCTTAACAAATCTGCTAATAAGTTAGGTGAAGAAATGGTTAGTTTAAGGAACGAAGCAGTTGAAATAGAAAAGGAAATTGGTAAAGTGGGAGATGCGATGTTTATGAAGATGAATAGTTTACAAAGTAAAGCCGATGATATCGAGAACATAACGGAAACTTCGTTAGACCGGCAAAAGCAACTTCTTGAAAGCCAGAGTTCCACACTCGAGGTTCTCCGGACCGTCACAAGGTTTCAGTCACAAGCACTAGAAGAAAGCAGGTACATAATAACAACTACAATATATCTATACATATATATGCTCATGTATGTATATGTATACTAACGGACTTTTAAAATTTAATTGCAGGGGAAGTCTGCAACAGTTGATTACGCTTGGTCAAAGTCAACAACAGGAACTGATACAAAGGCAAGAACAGCTTAAAAAATCTCATGATGATTTAGTTGAGAATTCGAAAACTATATTAGATGCTCAGGTTCGCCTTTTCGCTTTAGTTGTCTTTTTAGTTAAATGCACGTTTAACTATTCTGATGAATTCGTTTGTATTCGACAGGATATTTTCAAGTCAAAGCAATCAAGCATGTTTGTTGCCATCGACAAGCTTTTTACTCTACACAATGCAATTTTGCTTGAATCGCGAGTCATCAAAGCTTTCCTTGTGTATTCTTTATTAATATTCACTATTTACATGTTTACGAGTACAAAACAAACCTACAGTGTGAGATCCAGGCTATATGTAGGTGAGAAACCGAGATGTGACTTTAAACGAGTCAAACTTTTGGACGTTTTCTTGATCTTATGGTAATTTTTTTCCTTTCGGTTGTAGGGTTATGTGCGACATTCTTGATTGAATTTATGGTGCTTCGATATGGAAATGATATTGAACGACAAGCGTGGATTATAAGCATTGTTCGGTTAATATTTGTGGTTCTCGCGTCATGTCAACTTTTGTATGCGATTTACACATACAGGTAAAGAACTTACAAGTTGTATATATTTAAAACTATTACTTATTATGTATTTAATTTTTAAATTAATTGAATTTATGCAGAGACTATGAGACATTGAACCATGAAATGCTACAATCACTTATTGAGAAGGTTAATGGAATGCAAGGAAAGAAACAGTTTTTATGTGAAGATGATGAGGATAGTGATGTTGACTGGTCTTCATGGGTTGACAAAGATATATCTGATAATGAATTGGAAGATCTTGACTACCGTATGCCCCCGGAGAAACTCGACAAGGCTTCGATCATCCCTAGAGCGTACAATCTCCGTAACCGACGCAGTCGATAGCTTAATTATCATTTTGTAATTAAATTAAAGAAGCATGTATGTATGTATGTGTCCATAGATTTTACTAATGAATTGTGTATGTATGTCAAAGTCATTGTTTATTTTGCAATATACCAACCTGAAAGTCAGTTACCACTATATCTTTGTACTGTTTAGAAGCAAGCATCAATATTATTTTTCACTCCAATTTACAGAAGTAAAATTGAAATTAAAAATTGTTAATTGTAAATGAATTTGTTAATCCCTTATTCCTAATCCTGACTCCTGAGTTTGCTGGTTTGATTGGCATGGGCAGCTTCACTGTTGTGGCCACAATTTGAGAAGGCCCAATTTTAAAATGATTTCATTTTTTAACAGTATAGAAATCCTAGATAGTATTTTAAAATAATCATGTATTTTATATAACATCAAACCAAATATTGATAGGTTTAGATCTATTTCATTAATTAAAAATAGTAAGATGGATCATAATAATTTACACTAAAACAAAAAATATTTTCAAAATACATAAATCACCTGTAGGTCATGTTAAGTATTATGATAATGGCTGTTTCTCTAGGAAAAAAGTTTTTCTAGATAAAGGATAAAAGTTACCTCAAGATTGAAATATCACAAAAAAGTAAGTTGATTGACTGTTTTGTAAATTGAAATGATTTTAGAAATATATCACATTTATTTATTTTTTTGAAAGGCATACAACAACAACAACCATACCCGGTAAATCCCACAAATAGCAAAGCTACTCATAGGGTCTGGGGAGGGTGGGATGTAGACAGACCTTGCCTCTATCCCTAGGGATAGAGAGACTGCTTCCAGAAGAGACCCTCGGCTCCAAAACGAATAACAAACCAACACATCAAGTCAAAGAATATAGAAAAATAGAATATAGAAAAAAGAAGTCACCTATACCAAGAGAGAGATCCGAGTGACACAGTATAATATACATCATGTATAATAGCATACAACATCATTCAGGCATTTACACAAGAAGTCAATCACCGGTAAAGTCATTTAGAGAATAAGAAAAACATACGTCCCTAAAATACACTTAGGACCTTACTGCAATATCCTCTAGAAGTCCTTAACCCTAATCCTACGCCTCCACGAAGTCCTATCTTGGACCATGTCCTCAGAAAGATGCAACTCTAGTAAGTCATGCCTAATCTGCTCTTCCCATGTCAGTTTGGGTCTGCCTCTTCCTATCCTCCCCTCCACAGTAAGGGTTTCCACTACTCTAACTGGTGCTGTCGTTTGCCTCCGCTTCACATGCCCAAACCATCTCAATCTCCCCTCCCTAATCTTATCCGTTATACTAGCCACTCCTAATCTCTCCCTAAAAACCTCATTTCTTATCCGATCCAACCTCATTTCAAAACCTCATTTTTTTGAAAGGCATATGAAATAGAATTTTAGAAACATATGATTTTTCTTAAACCATTCAAATCAAACAAAATTTATAATGTAATATATAGTATTTAACTCTTAGAAGTAGGGGTGTGCATGGTTTGTTTTAGATCGGTTTTAGGAACTTTACCAAATAAAAAATTTGGTTTTTAGGTTTTCGAAAACCATTCGGTTTAGGTTTTTTTTTTTTTTTTTTTTTTTTTTTTCACAAAGGGTTCGGTTTAGGTTTTTTGCTTTTATCATTTGGGTTAAATTTTTTGCACAAAATTGAGGGGGGGGGGGGGGGGGGGGGGGTGTTTAATAAACATACAATTGACAACCGATTTATGGAGTTGTTACCTTAAATTATCCTAAAGAACTAAACTCAAATTTAACGGCCGGATAACGAAAGCTAGGGCTGTAAACGAACCAAACGTTCGGTGAACAGTTCGTGAACCGTTCGGCGGGAAGTTCGTTTGTGTTCGTTCGTTTATTAAACAAATGAACACGAACAAGAAATTTTGTTCGTTTAGTTAAATGAACAAACATAAACAGAGGTTGTGTTCGTTCGTTTATGTTCGTGAACGTTCGGTAACGTGTTCGCTTGTGTTCGATAGTTCATTTGTGTTTTTAGTTTGGGGTTGGCTAAATGCACCCCCTTTTTTACTAGTCATAGCTTTCTAAAAATATAATTTAATAGTTGTTAAACTTCATCCCTCTAAACAATTCAAATATTGTTTTAAAAATATAATTTAATAGTTGTTAAACTTCATCTCTTACTAGTATTTTATTATGTTTTTATAAAACGTCATTAAAACTAATAAAAATATATTTTTTATACAATAAAAAAGTTTCAGAACTTTTTTTTGAAAAAAAAAAAAAACAGTTGCTTTTATATTTGTTATTTATTTCGTATTTTAGTTCTCTCATCTTTCTATTTCTATTTTTATTAGTATTGTTATTATTATATTAAAATGTTTTTTAATATAATTAACAACTTTTATTTATTAAAAGTAATAAGACGTAAAAAGAAAACAAAACGTTAGTTAAGTTGGTTGGCTTTAAACCTTCGTTTAATTTTTTGTGTATCATTGTTTATACAAACCGAATTCGCATACCCACTTCAAGCTGCTATGAACAAAAAAAATCCATTTCAAAATTAAAATGACTCGCTTTAGTTTAAAACCTAAGAAAACGAATAATAAAAAAAAGTTTCTTTTTAAATAAAATAACGTTTTAAAAACAAATACTAGTAATAATAATAAATAAAGATAAAAAATGAAAGAAAACAAAAAGGTTTGAATTATATTAATGTAAAAGTTGAAGGAGGGGGTACATTCAGTAGAAAAGGGGGTATATTTAGCAACACCCTTTTAGTTTTTATATTTATTTAAATATATCAAAATTCTGACAAATTAAATATCTAATAAGTGTTAGTGTATTGTATATTCTGTTCATGAACGATTGTTTGTGTTCGTTTGTTTCCATTTATGTTCATGAACATTAGTTTGTGCTCATTTGTGTCCGTCAACGTTCGTTGCCTAAAATTAACAAACGAACACGAACAAGTTCATTTCCTTAACAAACGAACACAAACATAAAATCTCGTTCGATAAGTGTTCGTGAACGGTTCGCGAACACATATATTTTTTAACAAACGAACACGAACTTGTTCGTGTTCGTTCGGTTCGTTTACAGCCCTAACGAAAGCCGATTTACGGAATTGTTACCTTAAATTATCCTAAAGAACTAAACTCAAATTTAACGGCCGGATAACGAAAGGCCAACAGTCGCATTCCATTGAAGTCATGTATCACCTTCTTGTACCAGGTGGGTTCTTCCCGTTCTTGCAATTCCACAAGAGGAACCCTTTTTGGAGCTTTTGTTTCATACCCGATTCGCAGGATCCGATAATCGACTGCAAGGTGTTTGATGAAATGCCTCAATGGGATTACCACCCAAATTCCAAACAAAAGTTTGTAGAAAATTATAACTTTTGATGAGCCAGTTTCTCTCTTGGTTCCCAGAACCAACAACTGACTGTGAGTACACAAACTTTTATTTGATCACCAAGTGTTTGATAAAATGTCTCAATGGATTTCTTGGTTTCAAAAAATAGGCTATGTGTTTGAATTTGATATTAACATGTATAAGAGCCACACTGATTACTAATTTAAGGATGTATCATATTTTTTCTATCTGATTGATTATGTAAAGTAGAAGATATTTGGTCATTTGCATCAAGCTTTCTTGTTGAAACGATGGGAGTGTCGGATCAAATTGCGATTTTGTATTGAATTTATCATACCAAGGACCAGAAGGGAAAGTGTGTATTAGGGTGTATATTGTCATTACTTGTTGAAGATTATGTAATTCGGAGTAATCATTTTGACATATGAGGATATTTGATGCTCACAATAGGTAGTTAGATATTTGTTAGTTATTTATGATTAAAGAGTCTTTCCACATAAATTTTGCACTCTTCTTCTTATAAAATGCTTATTGCCTCTTTCTTCTGTTTGATTTTTATACAGGCTTATTATCATTGCTCATTGGATCCAATGAGTCATCGTAAGCATTTTACTCTTGGTACCCTATGGGTTCTCGTGTTGCTTTCACACAACATCAAGTCATATAGTTGGCTTTTCTCAAGTGGAAAGGTCGACTCTAATGAAAAACCTTCAGAATTTCCCGAACTTTCCAATAACATCGTTTCTGAGTTTTCCATGGAATCGTTAACTAGCAAAAAGGGTGTGAGTTTGGTCGAAAAGGCAAAGCGAAAGGCCGCTTTGTCAAATTCATGTTGGCAAAACGCGTATCAAAATCTGTTTAAAGGATGTTCGGAGATTTTAGCGCGTGAAGAACAACGGTCTAGGCTTGCTTGGCATCTTAGTGATTGCTTTCAAAAGGACACTGGGAGGCCTCATTTTCCGTATTGTGATGTAAAATCACAAATGGTTAATTGTCTAAAAAAGTTGGATGAAGATGCTCATAGGATTTATCTTGAGTTTTATCTTGAGACCAATGCCATCTGTCATCAGCTACAGTGAGTCTGTGTGTGTGTGTATCTATCTATATATGAGTAAAATGCCATTTCCGTCCGTGAGGTTTGACCAGTTTTGTGAGTTTCGTCCAAAGGTTTGTTTTTCCGCATCTGGATCCAAAAGGTTTGAAATCTTGCCATTTTCATCGGCTCGTTAACTCCGTCCATTTTATCCGTTAAGTCAGGGGTATTTATGTCTTTTTTTCTTAACTTAAAGGGTAATGTGGTTTTTTTCACTTAATGTACAAGCATTTAACATAATGTACATAAAGTGAAAAAGACTGAATTGTCCTTTAAGTTTACCAAAAAAGACAAAAATACCCCTTACTTAACAGAGAAAAATGGATGGAATTAACGAGCCGGATGAAAATGACATGATTTCAAACCTTTTGGATCCAGATGCGAAAAAACAAACCTTTGGACGAAACTCGCAAAACTAGCCAAACCTCAGGGACGATAATGACATCTATGTATATACAAACACACATCTATTTTTCTGCCTATCTATCTATCGATATCGTTCTATCTCTCTCAAAAGGTTACGTGAATTGATGTTGACTTGTTGTAGGACTGATGCATTCAAGAGACAAACAGAAAGATTGGTGAATGAACTCAAAAGGTCGGCTGAATCTGCAGAGGTTATGTTAGAGAAGATTGAAACAAAAGCAGACCATGTGTTGGATAGTTCAAATCACATTCACGACTCGTTATCTTCTATCGACATCCAAACACAAGAACTAGCTCAAACATCAAAAGATGTTGAAGAACGTGTTAATATAGTGCTAGAGCATTCACAGTCAGTTTACGAACAGTCTCTTAAGATATCAGATTCTCAAATGGAGCTGCAAAATGGTCAGATAAAAATGAACGAAAGGATAGATGAAGGAATGACGATGCTTAACGAATCTGCTAATAAGTTAGGTGAAGAAATGAACAATTTACGGAACGACGCGGTTGAAATCGAAAAGGAAATTGGTAGAGTCGGAGATGCGATGTTTATGAAGATGAATAATTTACAAAGTAAAGCCGATGATATCGAGAACATAACCGAAACATCACTAGACAAGCAAAAGCAACTTCTTGAAAGCCAGAATGCTGCCCTTGAGGTTCTCCAGACTGTCACAGTTTTTCAGTCACAAGCTTTAGAAGAAAGCAGGTACAAAATTATATGTATATGTATTTGTATATCAGTGTGTATGCGTATGCGTATGTGTACTAACTGACATTTGAATTGATTGCAGGGGAAGTCTGCAACAGTTGATTTCACTCGGTAGTAGTCAACAACAGGAACTCATACAAAGGCAAGAACAGCTTAAACAAGCTCATGATTATGTATTCGAGAACTCAAAAACTATATTAGCCGCTCAGGTTCGCCTTTTTTATATAGTTTGTCGCGTATTCAATTAATTGCGGGTTTTATCTTTCTAGATAATCTTTTACTGTTTGATAGGAAACCTTTGAGTCAAAGCAAGCAAGCATGTTTCTTGCAATCGACAAGCTTTTGAGTTTGCACAATGCACTTTTACTCGAATCACGAGTCATTAAAGCTTTTCTTGTATATTCTATATCGATCTTCATTCTCTTCATGTTTACAAGCACAAAGCAAACGTACAGTGTTAGACCCAGGCTATATATAGGTAAGTTAATGCTATTGTTTTCAGTTTTCTATTATTTTTGGTGTTTTCATAATATTAAGGTAATTTTTAGTCCTTATTTTCTTTTTTAATGTAGGGTTGTGCGTGACATTCTTGATTGAATTTGCGGTGCTTCGGTATGGAAATGACATCGAGCAAGAAGCATGGATTATCCGCGTTGTTCGGTTAACGTTCTTGCTTCTAGCGTCATGTCAACTTCTATACGCCATTTACACATACAGAGACTACGAGACATTGAACTATCAAATGCTTCAATCACTAATCGAAAAGGTTAATCGCCTGCAAGGAAATAAACAGTTTTTATGTGAAGATGATGATAGTGACGTTGACTGGTCTTCATGGATTGACTCAGATTTACCCGAAGATGAATTGGACGAAATTGACTATATGCTCCCGGAAGAAGTGCGAGATTCTTCGGTTTCCAGAGAATATAATCTGTCGCCGCCGCCCCCAATAACTTAAAGATCATGTAAATTTTGAGGCAAGATGCATAATGATACAATCTAATTGTATTTTATTCGAATATATTGATATTTATATATAATGAAACTTATGACATTAGAACCTTGGGGGAATACTTTGTTCATGTTTGAAAAAGTTGCCAGGGTCTACCATTGTTTTCACCTTTACCAACCTGTTGAAATTATTTTTGAAGTAACTTGAGCCCCAAGTATCCTTTGCTTCGGCGTAGGTTTTACCGACTCCAAGATCAAGATCATTGTAATTCAAATAGGCGGTTCTAGGAGAGGTCGAAACGTAAGAACTCATGTAGTTATATAAGCGTCTAATCCAACTTATATGCGGTGATGTTTCATTTCCATCCCACACAACCAAATATTCGATCATGTATAACGATCCAAGTCTATGCGGGAATGGAATTGCGGATTCCGGAATCTCATCCATCCGACCTCCATACGGTGTTAACACCAAGAGCGCCATTCCGGCTTCTATTTGATCATTGTAAAACCGCCATATCCCTTCAAACCCGTCTTCCGAAATAGGATTCGTCGCAAAATCTGATTTCCCTTTGAAAGAATTCTTTGGCATCGCGGTTCTGTTTAACAGAATCTCCAAAGGTTCTCCGTTTGTGAAACTAGAACCGATTACCACCGCTTCAATCCAACTCATTTCGGTACAGTCTTCTCTAGTCAAACCCAGTTCCGGAAATTCTTCTTGCATTAATGCAAGTAGTCGATCGACTCCACCGAGGAAAAGGGTATCGAAAGTTGCTCTGATCGTGCGGTTTCCGGTGCTAGGATTCACTTCACTAAACATTAAAACTCTAATGTCAAGATCTTTATCAATCTTCGGTGCGACATATTGCCATTTGTAGATGATTTTGGTTAAGTTTTGTTCTAACGTTCGGTCTACTGCGAAAACTGTCACTGTTTCTGGGACCGGAACAAGCTTTATCTTCCACGAAAAAATGATTCCGAAACTAGAACCACCACCTCCTCTAATAGCCCAAAAAAGATCCTCACCCATTGATCTTCTATCAAAAATCTTGCCATGCACATCGATGAATTGTGCATCAATGACATTATCGGCTGCAAGACCGTATTTCCTCATCATCGCACCATACCCACCACCGCTAACATGTCCGCCGAGCCCCAAAGCATACCAAACACCTCCCGGAAATCCAAGATTTCGGGTTTTCTGCGCGATTCCATAGTAAAGCTCACCTAAAGTTGCACCGGCTTGAACCCATGCAGTGGCGGTTTGAATGTCAACCGTGACAGATTTAAGATTTTTAAGATCAAGAATCACAAATGGGACCAGTGAGACATAAGACAACCCCTCGAAATCATGGCCTCCGCTGCGCCTACGTATCTCAAGTCTGTGTTTCTTGGAGCAGTACACGAGTGTTTGGATTTGGGATTCGTGAACCGGTGTGAGTATAAACCGAGGTTTTGGTGTTGTGGGTGATGTGAATCTTAGGTTGTTTATAGAGGATTGTAAGACTGATATGTATGAGGAGTTATTCGGGCTGTAAATGACTCGCGAGATCGAATCAGGATCATCAGAATTGTGAATTAAGCAATCAAGAAAGTCAGGATCATTATTTTTGGTATTCAGTGACAGAAGTTGGCCTGCCCTTAGAACTAACAAGAAGTTAACAACAACAATGAGATTTAACAATGAATAGGGTGCTTGAATGTTCATTGTTTTCTGCAACAAGTAAGATAAGATGTATATGATTTTATACATAGATATAGATTCATATTTTTTATTGCAACTTGTTGTAGGTTAAGTGGAGCATCCTCACAAGAAACTGCAACTGGGAATGAATGAAAGTTGAATAATTGAAGCAACATGGATTCAACTAGCAGCCTCCAGTTCATGCCATTATGGAAGAAAAGGTTTCACTTTGACAAAAATAAAGACTATATGGAAAAGGGCTGTAATCGAGCCGAGCCGAGCTTAAACGAGCCAGCTAGGCTCGGCTCGATTACTTTTTCGAGCTGAAAAAATCGAGCTCGAGTTCGACTCGTAAAAACTTCGACCCAGCTCGAGCCCAATCGAGCCGGCTCGTAAACTTTTTTTAAAAAAAGAATTATTAATATTTTTACAAATAATGGTAACACAAAAACAAAAATTAAAAAAAAAATCACACATTTCTAAAAAAATATACATATACACATACGAGCAATCGAGCCGAGCCATTGAGCCGAGCCACGAGTCCAGAATCCAGGCTCAAGCTCGACTCGATTATAAAATGAGCTGGCTCGGCTCGAAAACAAATCGTGGAGCCAAAGCCTTGATTATGGTGGGGGATAAAGTCATAAAGGAATATCAAAATAGGATAAACATTTTTGTCAAAGTCCAAAGTTATGTTTGACTTTGTTTCAAAAAGTCAATATCCCAAAAATACGCCATCCGTGGGACTCGAACCCACGACCACGTGGTTAAAAGCCACGCGCTCTATCAACTGAGCTAGAACGGCTTATTTGTTTAGTAACATGTACAACTCTCTTTTATTGCTTAGACATATGGCTGGCATGTCTTTTCATCTAACAAACTGCATGTTATAAGGTACACAGATGTGAAGACCACATCAACTCATCATTCGGCTTGAAAGATAAATTCGTAGGGCCCAGCAATGGGTAAAGGGTCGCTATCTCACAAGGACGGGTTAGCGCCAAATATCCATTGTTAAGATCTAATCGAAGTATACGAGTTTATGTTCATCATTTAGGCATTTCACAATCCATATACAACTAGGGGGCTGTTTGTTTACCTCTTAATGATGTTCTTAATGGTTCAGACCTCTTACTAATTCAGCACTGTTTGTTTCATTAGAAATTGTCTGAGTGGTTCAGACATTTGCCTCTGAATGGTTAAGTATTATACTGGCTTTTAATGGTTCAGACCTCTTACTGGTTTAGTACTTAACCATTCAGAAGTTGCCAAACAGCCATTAATTTGATATCTATACAACTGTTACCATCTTTGATATACAGCCAAAACATGGATAGCATTTTAAATTTCAAAGAAAAGTTTAATATATTATTTAAGATTATGGGTGGCAAAAAGTATTTTTCATTGGATTCACAGTTACTTTATAATGATTGATTTGTTTATTCCCACTAATAATATTTCTTTTTTCTAAAGTGTTTATTCCCTAAGGGGACTAGGGGTGGTGCATGATGGAACTCCCATCATTCGTGGAAAACTTTAGCACACCGCCGCCACCACCACCCATCACTCGTGAACTTTACCACTCGTGGAGTTTTCCACGCGTTGATGTCCATTCCGTGATAATTGATGTAAGGGGTGTGGGGGTTTATTGTTGGGTGTTGTGATCACACATATAAATGCCTTTTAGCCACACATATATGTGTAGGTATAGCTTGCTATATACCTACACATAACTTATGTGTAGGTAATGGTCTATATCCACATTCACGAGTCTACACATCATTACACTTAATTTATGTGTAGGTAAAGACAACTACCAACACACTATATGCTTTTTCCCACACATACTTTGTGTTGGTAAAACACCAAATTTCTTGTAGTGTGAGTGATGACCACCGCCACTAAAAAATGTTGTGAGTGATGAAATAATGGTTGATTACATGACGGAACTTGATTGGATATTGTGAATCTAGGAATTCTTTCTTAGTGGTGAATCTAGGAATTCTTTCCACTTGGTAGATTCTCACTAATTCTCGGTAATTTTTTCCATATCATACAAGGTTTCCACGTTTTTTTTCAAAACCAAGGGGGTCCTCAGAACCCCCCAAAACACCCCTGGATCCGCCCCTGATCTTTCTTATGGATCCCTTTGCACATATATGATTTGTATATTTATGTATGTGTCACTATCAACATACCCACGAAAATTTTACAAGTCTTAACTAGTTATAAAGTTAAAAAGTATTCATTTTCAGTTAACTGTAATCATGTAAAGCATACCATAGTTTTTTTTGTTGAATTTGATTTTATTATAGTATTTGGTTTGTTTCAGAGTTATGTATTTAAGTTGATCATGTTTAGTGTTTGTGCCTATATGGAAAGTGTGTAATATAGGTATGCATTGTCATACATGGTGAAGTTTATTATGTGATAATAACTTTGCCATATGAGAATATTTGTTGCTTGAAATGAGCGAAATATCGTCCATGTAATGATAGATAATAATTAACAGGTTTTCTATCCTGACTTTGACAACAATGAATATATAAAATTTCCATTTGAGTGAACATTTTTTTATTAATTTGGTGATGGCTGTGTTATTTTCTTTTATGAGATTCATAAATGTTAGATAGTTGTAAATGTCCTTCGTATTTTTCCTAATAAATGCGGCTGAAACCACGAAAACTCGTAGGTCATTGTTTCTGTAGGTCATCGTAGGTCAACTGATCAGTTTTCTTAAATTTTTACGCAGGCCTATTATCGTTACTTAATCAAATCTAATGAATCATAACAAGCATTATAATATTAGGATCCTATGGGTACTTGTGTTGCTTTTACAAACCACCGAGTCATTCAGTTGGTTTTTCTCGGGTGGAAAAATTGATTCCAGCAAGAAACATTCACCAGAAAGTTTTCATGATACCGTCGGTGAATTTTCCATGGAAACATTCGATAGCAAAAAGGGAGCGAGTTTGGTCGAAAAGGCAAAGCGAAAGGCTGCTTTGCCTGATTCTTGTTGGCAAAGTGCGTATCAAAATTTGTTTGCAGGATGCTCCGAGATTCTAGCAGACGAAGAACAACGGTCTCGGCTCGCTTGGCATCTTAGTGATTGCTTTCAAAAGGATAGTGGGAGGCCTCTTTTTCCATATTGCGATATAAAATCCCGCATGATTGATTGTTTTAAAGGGTTAGATAAGGTGGCTCATAGCATTTATCTTGAGTTTTATCTTGAGACCAACACCATCTGCCATCAGTTACAGTAAGTTCTCTCTCTCTCTCTCTATATATATAGGGAAATGGTAAAATGAGAACCACCTTGAGTTGTGAGAACCGTGAGAACTAGGCGAAAAAAAATCCCAAAAATCTTAGAAAAAATCAACTGTGTTCAGAAAAAAAAAATGTCGCCTGCGAAAATTTACATCATCGTAAAAAAATTTACTGGTGATGTCATCGTTTTGTAAAACAAATTTACATCAAAGTAAATGGTGAATAAATACCCGCCCGACAATTTTTTTTTTCAGATGTGTTTGTAACATTTTCATCTACGTTTGTGCAAAAAAATGGTGGCTAAACTCGCACGGGAAGTAGGAGTTCACACAACTCAAAGTGGTTCTTAATTGAACTAGATCTATATATATTTATATGTCTATATCTATCTCTCAAAAGGTTACTTGAATTGATGTTTGACTTGCTGTAGGACTGGTGCATTCAAGAGACAAACAGAAAGATTGGTTAACGAACTCAAAAAATCCGCTGAATATGCAGAGGACAAGTTAGAGAACATAGAAGAGAAAGCCGAACATCTATTGCTCCGTTCAGAAAATATTCATGGCTCATTATCTTCTATCGATGATCAAACACGACAACTGGCTCAAACATCAAAACATGTTGAAGAACGTGTTAATACCGTGTTAGAGCATTCACAGTCAGTTTACGAACAGTCTCTTAAGATATCAGATTCTCAAATGGAGCTGCAAAAAGGACAAATGAAAATGAGTGAAAGGATAGATGAAGGAATGACGATGCTTAACGAATCTGCTAATAAGTTAGGTGAAGTAATGGTTAGTTTAAGGAACGAAGCAGTTGAAATAGAAAAGGAAATTGGTAAAGTTGGAGATGCGATGTTTATGAAGATGAATAGTTTACAAAGTAAAGCCGATGATATCGAGAACATAACGGAAACTTCGTTAGACCGGCAAAAGCAACTTCTTGAAAGCCAGAGTTCCGCACTCGAAGTTCTCCAGACCGTCACAAGGTTTCAGTCACAAGCACTAGAAGAAAGCAGGTACAAAATAACAATTATATTATAATGAGTAAAATGTCATTTGTCCCTGAGGTTTGGCCAATTTCACGACTTTCGTCAAAAGGTTTGTTTTTACGCATCTGGATCCAAAAGGTTTGAAATTTTGCCATTTTCATCTGGCTCGTTAACTCCATCCATTTTTCTCCGTTAAGTCAGGGGTATTTTTGTTTTTTTGTTAGCTTAAAGGGAAATTCGGTCTTTTGAATACCTGTACATTATGCTAAATGCTTGTACATAAAGTGAAAGAGACCGAATTGCCCTTTAAGTTAACAAAAAAGACGGAAATACCCCTGACTAAACGGAGAAAAATGGATGGAGTTAACGAGTCGGATGAAAATGGCAAGATTTCAAACCTTTTGGATCCAGATCCGGAAAAACAAACCTTTGGACGAAAGTTGCAAAACTTGCCAAAACTTAGGGACGGAAATGACATTTTACTCTATTGTAATAAGTTAATATACGTATGTATGTATGCATGCATGCCCGTGTATGTGTATGTATATTAACTTTCAATAATTTATTGTATGTATATTAAGTGATCTTCAATAATTTATTGCAGGGGAAGTCTGCAACAGTTGATTACACTTGGTCAAAGTCAACAACAGGAACTCATACAAAGGCAAGAACAGCTTAAAAAGTCTCATGATGATCTAGTTGAGAATTCGAAAACTATATTAGATGCTCAGGTTTGCCTTTTCGATTTAGTTGTATTTTTAGTTAAATGCGCTTTTAGTTATCCTGATTAATTCGTTCGAATTCGATAGGATATATTCAAGTCAAAGCAATCAAGCATGTTTGTCGCAATTGACAAGCTTTTTACTCTACACAACGCAATTTTGCTTGAATCGCGAGTCATCAAAGCTTTCCTTGTGTATTCTTTATTAATATTCTCTATTTACATGTTTACGAGTACAAAACAAACCTACAGTGTGAGATCCAGGCTATATGTAGGTGAGAAACCGAGATATGACTTTAAACGAGTCAAACTTTTGGACGTTTTCTTGATCTTATGGTAATTTTTTTCCTTTTGGTTGCAGGGTTATGTGTGACATTCTTGATTGAATTTATGGTGCTTCGATATGGAAATGACATTGAGCAACAGGCATGGATTATAAGCATTGTTCGGTTAATATTTGTGGTTCTCGCGTCATGTCAACTTTTGTATGCGATTTACACATACAGGTAAAGAACTTACAAGTTGTATATATTTAAAACTATTACTTATTATGTTTTTAATTTTTAAATTAATTGAATTTATGCAGAGACTATGAGACATTGAACCATGAAATGCTACAATCACTTATTGAGAAGGTTAATGGAATGCAAGGAAAGAAACAGTTTTTATGTGAAGATGATGAGGATAGTGATGTTGACTGTTCTTCATGGGTTGACAAAGATATATCTGATAATGAATTGGAAGATCTTGACTACAGTATGCCCCCGGAGCAACTCGACAAGGCTTCGATCATCCCTAGAGCGTAACAATCTCCGTAACCGACGCAGTCGATAGCTTAATTATCATTTTGTAATTAAATTAAAGAAACATGTATGTGTGTGTGTGTGTCCATAGATATTACTAATGAATTGTGTATGTATGTAGTCATTGTTTATTTTGCAATATACCAACCTGAAAGTCAGTTACCACTATATCTTTGTACTGTTTAGAAGGAAGCATCAATATTATTTTTCACTCCAATTTACAGAAGTAAAATTGAAAAAAATATTGAAAATTGTAAATCCCTTATTCACTTATTCACTGTTGTGGCCACAATTTGAGAAGGCCCAATTTTAAAATGATTCATTTTTTAACAGTATAGAAATAACCACTTTAATTAATATTAAAAAACCGAGCCGGGGGTCTCACTGGAAGCAGCCTCTCTATTCCTACGGGGTAGAGGTAAGGCTGTCTACATCTTACCCTCCTCAGACCCTACCTTAGCTTTGCTATTGGTGGGATATACTGAGTATGATGATGATGATGAATTAATATTAAAAAAATGTATAAAAAATCCTAGATAGTATTTTAAAATAATCATGTATTTTATATAACATCAAAGGGGTAACTTTGTAGAATAGTAACCAAGTTTTAAAAGTGTTCCTATTAGGTCACTCAAGTTTCAAAAGTGTTTCAATCAGGTCACTCAACATTCATTTTTTATTAAAATTAAGGGTTTTTTCATTCAAATCATAGGTAACCGTGGTGATGTGGATTTTTGTTTCTTTTTTCTCTTTTATTTGATGCTAACGTCGAGCGATAACGTGGATTTTAACTTGTTTTTTTTAATTTTTTATGTAATTAAAGTGTTTTTATTTTTTATAAATATAATTTCTTATATAAAAATAATCTGACCCCAGTATCTTATGCTCCATTTTTCTCTTGACACGTGGAAAAAAAGACATGTCTCGATTTGAATGTTAAGTTATTTAATTAAGACAAAAACGATACGAGTGACCTAATAAGAACACTTTTGAAACTTGGTTACTATTCTGTGACATATTCCCAACATCGAACCAAATATTGATAGGTTCAGATCTATTTCATTATTCAACCCATGTAATAAACGAGGTTTTTAAAGATATATTTTTATTATTATTTGGTATATAAAATTATATTTATTCAACCCGTATATTACACGGGGTTCTAACTTAGTTTAATATATAGTATTTAGCTCTATATGCAGTCGTGTTGGTGACGTTTTGGAGCTTATGGAAGAATAGGAATGAGGCCGTTTTCAGACAAATAGTTCCAAATTCTACGAAGATGCTGGATGAGATTAAAGCAATGGCGTACCTTTGGGTCAAGAATAGATCAAGAATGGCGACTTTATCTTGGGAGGATTGGTGTCGGTTTAACCTTGGTAGTTAGTATTAATGTAAACGATTATTGTATTTGGTGTTTAAACATCTTGTAAATTTGGTGGGTAGCGTCTTGCTACAATGAATAAAATTTTGTCGGCCGTTCAAAAAAAAAAGTTTAATATATAGTATTTAACTCTTTCAAGTAGGGTTGTGCATGACTCGTTTTAGGGCATGTTTGGCTTAGCTTATTTTCAACTTTTGCCCAAAATAAGTCAGGAAATCCTGACTTTTGGCAAATCATAAGGACTTTTGCCCTTCAAAAGGAAAGCCAAACACTTTTCAAAAGTCCTTTTGTATTTGGTGTTTAAACATCTTGTAAATTTGGTGGGTAGCGTCTTGCTACAATGAATAAAATTTTGTCGGCCATTCAAAAAAAAAGTTTAATATTATAGTATTTAACTCTTTCAAGTAGGGTTGTGCATGACTCGTTTTAGGGCATGTTTGGCTTAGCTTATTTTCAACTTTTGCAAAAGGACTTTTGCCCAAAATAAGTCAGGAAATCCCGACTTTTGGCAAATTATAAGGACTTTTGCCCTTCAAAAGGAAAGCCAAACACTTTTCAAAAGTCCTTTTGCCCTTCAAAAGTCCTTTTACCTTCAAAATAAGGAACCAGACACCCACTCAGATTGGTTTTTGGAACTTTACCAAGGGCATGTTTGGATGGGCTTCTCAAAACAACTTATTGGCTTATTGACTTATCAAGAAGCCAATAAGTTGTTTTTGTGTTTGGATAGACTAAAAGGACTTTTGGAAATAGCTTTTTGCAAAGAAGGAAAATGAGATTTTGAAAAGCCAAGATTTCATGACTTTTGGATCCAAAAGTGACTTTTCAAAAATGAAATTACTAAATTACCCCTTCTTTACCCCCTTATATTTAAAAGAATGCCCATTTTAGTCATTTTACACCAATAAGCTAATCCAAACACTTTTTTTAAAAACTCCTTTTCAAAAAGTTATTTTCCCAAAAGTCCTTTTTAACTCTAATAAGCTTAGCCAAACATGCCCCAAATAAAAAAATTGGTTTTTAGGATTTCGAAAAAAGAACTAAACTCAAATTTAACGGCCGGATAACGAAAGCCCAACAGTCGCATTCCATTGAAGTCATATGTCACCTTCTTGTACCAGGTGGGTTCTTCCCGTTCTTGCAATTCCACAAGAGGAACCCTTTTTGGAGCTTTTGTTTCATACCCGATTCGCAGGATCCGATAATCGACTGCAAGGTGTTTGATGAAATGCCTCAATGGGATTACCACCCGAATTCCAAACAAAAGTTTGTAGAAAATTATAACTTTTGATGAGCCAGTTTCTCTCTTGGTTCCCAGAACCAACAACTGACTGTGAGTACACAAACTTTTATTTGATCACCAAGTGTTTGATAAAATGTCTCAATGGATTTCTTGGTTTCAAAAAATAGGCTATGTGTTTGAATTTGATATTAACATGTATAAGAGCCACACTGATTACTAATTTAAGGATGTATCATATTTTTTCTATCTGATTGATTATGTAAAGTAGAAGATATTTGGTCATTTGCATCAAGCTTTCTTGTTGAAACGATGGGAGTGTCGGATCAAATTGCGATTTTGTATTGAATTTATCATACCAAGGACCAGAAAGGAAAGTGTGTATTAGGGTGTATATTGTCATTACTTGTTGAAGATTATGTAATAATCATTTTGACATATGAGGATATTTGATGCTCACAATAGGTAGTTAGATATTTGTTAGTTATTTATGATTAAAGAGTCTTTCCATATAAATTTTGCACTCTTCTTCTTATAAAATGCTTATTGCCTCTTTCTCCTGTTTGATCTTTATACAGGCTTATTATCACTGCTCATTGGATCCAATGAGTCATCGTAAGCATTTTACTCTTGGTACCCTATGGGTTTTCGTCTTGCTTTCACACAACATCAAGTCATATAGTTGGCTTTTCTCAAGTGGAAAGGTCGACTCTAATGAAAAACCTTCAGAATTTCCCGAACTTTCCAATAACATCGTTGCTGAGTTTTCCATGGAATCGTTAACTAGCAAAAAGGGTGTGAGTTTGGTCGAAAAGGCAAAGCGAAAGGCCGCTTTGTCAAATTCATGTTGGCAAAACGCGTATCAAAATCTGTTTAAAGGATGTTCGGAGATTTTAGCGCGTGAAGAACAACGGTCTAGGCTTGCTTGGCATCTTAGTGATTGCTTTCAAAAGGACACTGGGAGGCCTCATTTTCCGTATTGTGATGTAAAATCACAAATGGTTAATTGTCTAAAAAAGTTGGATGAAGATGCTCATAGGATTTATCTTGAGTTTTATCTTGAGACCAATGCCATCTGTCATCAGCTACAGTGAGTCTGTGTGTGTGTGTGTATCTATCTATATATGAGTAAAATGCCATTTCCGTCCGTGAGGTTTGACCAGTTTTGTGAGTTTCGTCCAAAGGTTTGTTTTTCCGCATCTGGATCCAAAAGGTTTGAAATCTTGCCATTTTCATCGGCTCGTTAACTCCATCCATTTTATCCGTTAAGTCAGGGGTAATTTTGTCTTTTTTCTTAACTTAAAGGGTAATTTGGTCTTTTTCACTTAATGTACAAGCATTTAGCATAATGTACATAAAGTGAAAAAGACTGAATTGTCCTTTAAGTTAACCAAAAAAAGACAAAAATACCCCTTACTTAACAGAGAAAAATGGATGGAATTAACGAGCCGGATGAAAATGACATGATTTCAAACCTTTTGGATCCAGATGCGAAAAAACAAACCTTTGGACGAAACTCGCAAAACTAGCCAAACCTCAGGGACGATAATGACATTTTACTCTATGTATATACAAACACACATCTATTTTTCTGCCTATCTATCTATCGATATCGTTCTATCTCTCTCAAAAGGTTACGTGAATTGATGTTGACTTGTTGTAGGACTGATGCATTCAAGAGACAAACAGAAAGATTGGTGAATGAACTCAAAAGGTCGGCGGAATCTGCAGAGGTTACGTTAGAGAAGATTGAAACAAAAGCAGACCATGTGTTGGATAGTTCAAATCACATTCACGACTCGTTATCTTCTATCGACATCCAAACACAAGAACTAGCTCAAACATCAAAAGATGTTGAAGAGCGCGTTAATATAGTGCTAGGGCATTCACAGTCGGTTTACGAACAGTCTCTTAAGATATCAGATTCTCAAACAGAGCTGCAAAATGGACAAATAAAAATGAACGAAAGGATAGATGAAGGAATGACGATGCTTAACGAATCTGCTAATAAGTTAGGTGAAGAAATGAACAATTTACGGAACGACGCGGTTGAAATCGAAAAGGAAATTGGTAGAGTCGGAGATGCGATGTTTATGAAGATGAATAATTTACAAAGTAAAGCCGATGATATCGAGAACATAACCGAAACATCACTAGACAAGCAAAAGCAACTTCTTGAAAGCCAGAATGCTGCCCTTGAGGTTCTCCAGACTGTCACAGTTTTTCAGTCACAAGCTTTAGAAGAAAGCAGGTACAAAATTATATGTATATGTATATGTATATCAGTGTGTATGCGTATGCGTATGTGTACTAACTGACATTTGAATTGATTGCAGGGGAAGTCTGCAACAGTTGATTTCACTTGGTAATAGTCAACAACAGGAACTCATACAAAGGCAAGAACAGCTTAAACAAGCTCATGATTATGTATTCGAGAACTCAAAAACTATATTAGCCGCTCAGGTTCGCCTTTTTTATATAGTTTGTCGCGTATTCAGTTAATTGCGGGTTTTATCTTTCTAGATAATCTTTTACTGTTTGATAGGAAACCTTTTAGTCGAAGCAAGCAAGCATGTTTCTTGCAATCGACAAGCTTTTGAGTTTGCACAATGCACTTTTACTCGAATCACGAGTCATTAAAGCTTTTCTTGTATATTCTATATCGATCTTCATTCTCTTCATGTTTACAAGCACAAAGCAAACATACAGTGTTAGACCCAGGCTATATATAGGTAAGTTTATGCTATTGTTTCAGTTTTCTATTATTTTTGGTGTTTTCATAAAGTTAAGGTAATTTTTAGTCCTTATTTTCTTTTTTAATGTAGGGTTGTGTGTGACATTCTTGATTGAATTTGCGGTGCTTCGGTATGAAAATGACATCGAGCAAGAAGCATGGATTATCCGCGTTGTTCGGTTAACGTTCTTGCTTCTAGCGTCATGTCAACTTCTATACGCCATTTACACATACAGAGACTACGAGACATTGAACTATCAAATGCTTCAATCACTAGTCAAAAAGGTTAATCGCCTGCAAGGAAATAAACAGTTTTTATGCGAAGATGATGATAGTGACGTTGACTGGTCTTCATGGATTGACTCAGATTTACCCGAAGAAGAATTGGACGAAATTGACTATATGCTCCCCGAAGAAGTCCGAGATTCTTCGGTTTCTAGAGAATATAATCTTTATCGCCGCCGCCAATAACTTAAAGATCATGTAAATTTTGAGGCAAGATGCATAATGATACAATCTAATTGTATTTTATTTGAATATATTGATATTTATATATAATGAAACTTATGACATTAGAACCTTGGGGGAATACTTTGTTCATGTTTGAAAAAGTTGCCAGGGTCTACCATTGTTTTCACCTTTACCAACCTGTTGAAATTATTTTTGAAGTAACTTGAGCCCCAAGTATCCTTTGCTTCGGCGTAGGTTTTACCGACTCCAAGATCAAGATCATTGTAATTCAAATAGGCGGTTCTAGGAGAGGTCGAAACGTAAGAACTCATGTAGTTATATAAGCGTCTAATCCAACTTATATGCGGTGATGTTTCATTTCCATCCCACACAACCAAATATTCTATCATGTATAACGATCCAAGTCTATGCGGGAATGGAATTGCGGATTCCGGAATCTCATCCATCCGACCTCCATACGGTGTTAACACCAAGAGCGCCATTCCGGCTTCTATTTGGTCATTGTAAAACCGCCATATCCCTTCAAACCCGTCTTCCGAAATAGGATTCGTCGCAAAATCTGATTTCCCTTTGAAAGAATTCTTCGGCATCGCGGTTCTGTTTAACAGAATCTCCAAAGGTTCTCCGTTTGTGAAACTAGAACCGATTACCACCGCTTCAATCCAACTCATTTCGGTACAGTCTTCTCTAGTCAAACCCAGTTCCGGAAATTCTTCTTGCATTAATGCAAGTAGTCGATCGACTCCACCGAGGAAAAGGGTATCGAAAGTTGCTCTGATCGTGCGGTTTCCGGTGCTAGGATTCACTACACTTGAAGAACCAAAGAATCGTGTTTAGGCCGGAGCCTGTAAACGAGGGTTTGGATCTTGTGAGAGAGCTGGAAAAACAGTCCTGCAAAACAGAAAACCGTTAGGCTCGCCGCAGAGATGGGAGGGCCCCTCTGCGACCACCCTCCGGCGTGAGGATAAGTATTGGTAGAGAGAGAAAGTAGAGAGAGAAAGTAAGGACGAAGGTTCAGAAAATCGTACTTGGCTTTGTACTTGATGGGGTATTTATAGTAGTCAACTGAGATGACATCATCCGTCTTGACGCACTTGAATGGAGGTTCGTCTTCGGAGGGATCATGTCCGGTTCGTGTGGAGTCTGGTTCGTCCCAGGGATCATGTCCGGCCTCGGACATGTGTCTTCAAGTCCCCCAGTTTGGTAAGTCTTTGTAAAGACTTGGCAAACTATTATTTCAAGCTTTTTGTCCTATTCGGATGACGTGTCGCCATTGGAGTGGTCTTGAATTGATGAAGTGGCATATTTTGAATGGTGCGGGTGACCATTATTGTTTTGACCGTTAGTCACCTGCTGGTGACGTTAACGAATCCCGCATTGGAAATCGTGGGAGGTGACGGTTGACACGACAGCCCCACCACCGACTTACTTTCTCTATAAATTGGGTTTTTACCACCTCATTTTTACCCTCTTCCTCTCTTTTTTCATCTTCTTCTCTGCTGTTATCCTCTCTGTTCTCCTCTTCTTCTTCAAAGAAAGGTGCGTCCCTTTCCTTTTCATTTTTTAAAGGTATGGCTCCTGGAAAGGACAATCTATCGGAGAGCGTGAGCGTGCTTACCCAACGTCAGTTGGATAAGTTCATTAGTGATTATAGGATTCCCTTAGATCTTCACCCGGTCCTTCCTTCCAAAAGGGAAGCCATATACCCATTACGTCAAGGGAAGTTTTCCCTTTATACTCGCGTCTGTAATTTTGCGAATTATAGGGTTCCTTTCTCTCGCTTTTTGATTAGGGTTTTACAATTTTTTAGGGTTCATATTAGCCAAGTTAACCCGTTCGGCCTTAGCCGTATCAATCATTTTGAACTTTCTTGCCGAGCCCTAGACCAGAGGCCGGATCTGAATGTCTTTCGATATTTTTATGAATTTATTACGGCCGGAGATTGGTATACATTCGCTCATCGAAAGAATGTTCCTTCCCCATCCTCCGGCGAGCGGTCTAGCCTTAAAAATTGGAAGGACAATTTTTTCTGGTTGGACGATCGCTGCTTACCGGAAGATATGAGGTGGCGTTTCAAAGATCAGTCGATGTCCTTCGATCTTGATGAAGATTTTGTTTTTAACGAGAGTCTAGTCCGTGCCCTTGTTGAGCATAAATCCCCTATTCGTCCCCTTCCCGAGCATTACCTTTGGTTAGGCCGAGTCAGTTTTTCCTGGGCCCAAGGGGATAGGGATTGGCCGATTATTCGCCGGAAGAGTGATCGTAAGTTCCGGTCCTTCACATCCCCTTCGGCATTATTTTGTTGTTTTGCTGACTCTTGCCTTTTTGTTTGCAGGTGTCGTAATGTCGCTCCTTGATGCCCTGAAGGTTCCAACCACGGATGTATTCGATTTTGACTTCGAAGAGCAAGGTGAAGAAGATGTTCCTTTTATGAAGCAAGTGGCGTCTTCGGCCCAGCCGATTCGTCCGGAGGTAGCTCAAGACATGGCTGAACCTTCTATTGCAGAAGCAACTTCTTCTATTCCTCAGGACGTACCTGAACAGGTTGCTGTTGAGGCTACTTCTTCCATTCCATTATCTCTGAAGGGCGCTGAGGGCTCGTCCGGATCTAGACCTGGTAGGAAATCTTTTCTTGATGATGTGGATAGCGATCCGGAGTTACATACTCTGGACGAGGCCTTGCAGTATCGACCTTCTTCTTTAAAAAACAAGGATGTTGTGTCAGGTGTGGATTTATCAGGAGTGGTTTTAAAGGCTCGCTCCCATAAGAGGAAGAAGAATGAATCGGTTCAGATTCGTGCTACCGATCCTCTTCCATTTCCAACGTCGAAGAAAGCAAAGAAAAGTTCTCATTCCGAAGGTAATGTGCTGGAAGAACTGGACGAACATCTTACCGGAGGTAAATTTTCTAGGGAAGAAGCCGCTTTGGCTCGTTTTAAACCAACTCCTGCGTATTCAGGTTTTGTTCCTGATAGTGAAGTGGAAAGCATGGAGGTTGAGAATCCGGTGGTTACGGATAAGGAAAAAGGTCATGGTGAGCCGAAAGTGGTTACTTTTTCAGGTATGCATTTGGGCTCATCTTTGGGTCCGGACTGTTTTTTGGATGATGAGGAAGATCAAGTGTCTTCGCTTCCCCCATCCTGGTTCGGACCTGAGTTGATGTCCTTTTTTCGATATGCAGATTTGTTTTCGGATGACATGGATATCGATCCAGCGACTGCTGAGGAAAAGTTCATTCCTGATTGGGATATCCGAAACAAAGATTCGGTGATGGATACCTTGGTGGCTAGGACTATGCTTTTTAATATAAATACTCCGATAGACCATGAAGGAGCCGGAAGATGAAGAATCCAGATCTGGGAGCTGCGGTTCTGACCAACCAGGCCCAGTCAAACATCTTTGTGACGGAGTTGTACCGTAGGTGGGTGGAGGCGGAGTCAGGTAGGGAGGATTTGGAAAAAGAAAACCGTTCTTTGAAACGAAGGGTTGTGAAAACTTCAGATGCGGAGAAGAAAATTACTCAACTGACCCAAGATCTGCAAACTCAGCAGGAGAAGGTTAAGTCCTTGACTGCCCAGAATCAGTCGTCCCAGGCGACTGCTGCTGCTGCCGCGGAAGACAGGGATAAGATCTCTTCGGAGCTTAAGGCGTTTTCTGAATCAATGAAACAGAAGGATGAAGAGCATAAGGTGGTATTGGCAAACATGGAGGATTCTCTTAATAAGGCGCGTCTTGCTTATGAGAACATGTTGGCTGGTACGTCTTTTTTCTGGTTTTAACTTGTTTCTTAGTTCCTGTTTTTCTAACACTTTTTCCAGAACGGGACGCGCTTAAATCAGGCGAGGCTGATTTGAAGGAGCGTATAGAGGAGATGAAAGGGCGCGAGGAAGAAATGGGGGCGGAGAATGTTTCTTTGAAAGCCAAAGTGGAGGATCTGCAGGAGACGAAGGTTTGGATGCTCTCTGAGGGAGCTCAGCTTTTGGCTAAGAATATTCACAAGGGTCCAGAGATGACTGCCGCCGTGGCTGGAGTTAATAATGCAATGAGTGCGGTGGGCATCAACTCCGGAGTGCATGCTGGTTATGTACATGCTCAGAAGAAGACTGCTTATAAAGACGTTCCAGTTTTGAACCGTAATGCTAGGGAGGAGCTGAAGGCAGCCGTTACTTGCTTTGATACTCTTAAATTTCCGGTGATAGAAGACCTTCCGAAGCTTGTTGACGCGCCTCTATCTGAGATTAAGAAAGCTCTTCGCTTTGCAAATGACGCTTCTCCATAGTAGCAAGGTGGACATGCCTGGTTCTTTGGGGCATGCACCTGTGAAGTTTGTAATTGATTTAGATTTCTTGGAAGGTGGACATGTCCGGCAATTTGGGGCATGCACCTTATTTAGGATGAATGTAATGATGCTTTTACCAATGTTTGAACAATTATCCTGTGTATAGTTTTGTAATCTCCGGTTTACATGAGTCCGGTGAATTTTGGATGTAAACACTTTTTTACATGCGTCCATGCTTTGTGTATTACATTTTTATGTTTCTAGAACGTTCAGTTTTGAAGTACGGATCCGATTTGTCTTGATTTTGTTAGGATAATTTTTTTAAGTGAAGGAAAAGCACGAACGAGGCCAGTTCGTCCTTACCTTTTAGGGTTAGTATCCCTAGTTCGGCCGAGAATTACACTTGTTGCAACGTTTGTTAAAGATAGAAAATTTTATTCTATTTTCTTTACCGGAGTTTTATACTTCTCCGATTGACATAGTAAAAACATTTCGTGCAATCCGTGGGTAAAACCCTCCACGGTTTCTTGGAACTTATAATTCATTTGGTGCGGGCATATCCATCCGCATTACATGGAAATAAAAAGAGTGACGGTGGCCGTAGCTCCGTATTACAATCTTATTAAAATAAGAAACTTTTTTAAAGAAAACATTTCTTTAAGTGGACTCCGTTCCAGGTGCGTGGTATGATGGTTCCATCTATTTTCTTGAGTGTGTACGCACCATCCCTTCCTGCGGTGTTAATCAGGTAAGGACCTTCCCACTTGGGGGCCATTTTTCCGGAGCCTTCCGCTAAACTTGCTTCGTTGTTCCGCATGACGTAATCCCCAACCTTGAACCGGACCTCTTTCACCTTTGAGTTGTAATGTTTTTCCAACTCTTGTTTATATTTGGCTTCTCGGATTGCCGCGAGCTCTCTCCTCTCTTCGGCTAGATCCAAGTTCAGAAGGAGTTCCTGGTCGTTTTCTTCTTGATTCAGCTGCATGCGTGGAGTGGGTATCCCTACCTCGGCGGGAATAACTGCTTCGGTGCCGTACGTCAGGCTGAAGGGTGTTTCTCTGTTGCTTGTCTTTGGCATCGTTCGGTGAGCCCATAAGACATGCGGCAGTTCATCGGCCCATGAAACACCCTCTTTTCCCAAGCGTTTTTTAATGCCTTCCACGATGCTACGGTTGGCTCTTTCAACTTGCCCATTGGCTTGGGGGTGGGCTACCGAAGCAAAATTCTGTTCGATACACATCCTTTCACACCATGTCTTGAACGGTTTTTCAGCAAACTGCTTTCCGTTGTCACTGACTATGCACATCGGCATCCCATATCTGCACACTATGTTTTCCCAGACAAACCTCAGCACTTGCTCCCCTGTGATGGTCCGGAGGGGTTTTGCCTCGACCCATTTCGTGAAATAATCAATAGCTACCAACAGGAATCTTACCCCTCCGGTGGAGACAGGGAAAGGACCAACAATGTCAATCCCCCATTTCTGGAAAGGCCATGCCGATGTTACCGGAACGAGATTGTTTTTAGCTCGGTGGCTAATGGGAGCGTGCCGCTGGCAATCTTCACATGACTGAAGCTCGTTTACTGCGCTTTGATGCATACCCGGCCAAAAATATCCCGCGTTCATTACTTTAGCTATGACCATCCTTGGTCCAGCGTGAATGCCGCATATTCCCCAGTGGATTTCTCTTATGACATAGCTGGCTTCCTCCGGAGTTAAACATTTAAGGAGCGGACCTAAAAAGGTCTTTCGGTAAAGTTGCCCATCATGGATCTGATACTGCAACGCTTTTACCTTTAGCTTCCGGGCCTGAGCTTTGTCTTCCGGGAGCGTCCCTTCTTTTAAGTAATCCACAATCGGAGTCATCCAGGATTTTTCTATCACAGAGACAGACATGACCGACTTCGTCTGTTGGATGGCCGGGGCTTGCAAGGTTTCAACTAAGACTTCTTTGGACAGATGACAGAATGCTACGGATGCAAGTTTACTCAAGGCATCGGCCTTTTTGTTCTTACTCCGCGGTATGTGCACTATCTTGCAGGAATCGAAAGAGGAGATTAAACTGTTAACTTGTTGGAGATACCGAACCATGTTACCCTCTCGTGCTTCATACTCTCCGCTGACTTGATTGGCTACCAATAAAGAATCAACATGTGCCAGTACGGAGGTTGCACCGGCTTTGGCCGCGGTTTGGAGACCTGCTAGGAGAGCCTCGTACTCTGCTTCATTGTTTGAAGTTTTAAATTCGAACCGCAAAGCATAAGTGTACTCTATCCCTTCCGGATCAATAAGAATTAGCCCTGCCCCGGATCCCTCTTTACTGGAAGCTCCGTCCGTATATAAATTCCATACCCTTGGTAGGGCGGATTTTTCTTTGGTGCTTTCTCCGGTTGGAACCTCCGTAAGGAAATCTGCCACCGCCTGACCTTTCACCGGTCCTCTGGTACGATAGGTAATGTCGAAAGCGCTAAGCTCAATTGCCCATTTCGTCAGACGTCCGGAGACCTCCGGCTTTCTAAGAATTTGTTGGATCTGGAGATCAGTCTGTACTTCTATATTGAAGGCTTGGAAGTATCTTCGGAGGCGTCTTGAGGCGTGTACCAAGGCAAGTGCCAATTTTTCGATCATCGGGTACCGAGTTTCATAATCTTTCAGGATACGGCTTACATAGTAGACCGGGATCTGTGCTTGATTCCGATGCACTACAAGCACTGCACTTATGGCAAAATGAGACGCGGAGAGGTACACCGTGACAGTTTCTCCGGTGACCGGAGCGGTCAGGGTTGGTAATGACCCAAGACAGACTTTCAATTCTTGAAACGCCGCGTCAGCTTCCGGTGTCCATTCTATTTGTCCTTTTCCGGTTCGCTTTTTTAAGACATTCATGAAAGGAATGGAACGATCTGCAGCCTTTGAGACAAAACGATGGAGAGCAACGAGCTTCCCATTTAGCGATTGAATTTCTTTGACGGTTTTAGGGGGTTGCATGGAGACTACCGCTCTGATTTTGTCTGGATGTGCCTTGATTCCGGACTGAGTTATCCATACACCGAGAAATTTCCCTTCTTCAAGGCCGAAGGAGCATTTTTTGGGATTGAGTTTAAGATTGATACTCCGAAGCCTGGTGAAGGTTTCGAGGATATCATCGATCATGTTATCTTCAGCCTGGCTTTTGATGACCAGGTCGTCCACGTAGATTTCCAAATTTCTTCCAATCTGACCCTTGAACGCCTTATCCATCAGCCTCTGATACGTGGCTCCAGCGTTTTTCAACCCAAACGGCATTTTGGTATAACAATAAAGCCCTTCATTGGTTACGAACGCTGTCTTATCCTCGTCTTCTGTAGCCATCTGTATCTGATGATAACCCTTATATGCATCCAAGAAGCATTTAAGGCGGAAGCTGGAGAGGGAATCAATCTTTAGATCGATCTCTGGTAGGGGGTAACAATCCTTCGGACATGCGTTGTTTAGATCGGAAAAATCTACGCACATTCTCCAGGTTTTATCTTTTTTGGTTACCATTACTGGGTTAGAAACCCAGGTCTGGTAACGTACCTCACGGACGATTCCGGCACTTAACAATTTTCTTACATCCTCAGCGATTGCCTTGTTTCGAGCTGGAGCCATGTTTCTTTTTCTTTGAGCCACTGGCTTTGCCGAATGTGATACTTTCAGCTTATGTTCAGCCAAACATCGAGGAACTCCCACCATATCGGAGGTTTGCCAGGCAAATACATCGAGAGAATTAGATAAAAGATTCCACAACTTCTTTTTGGTGCGTTCAGGTAGCTGAGCTCCGACTGAAATTTTTTGCTCTGGGAAGTGCGGATGAATAGCCCACTCTTCTGTGAGGAGGTTCGGAGATTTGTCAGTACCCTTGCTTTGTCGTACTTCTGCTACACAAATTGTAGATTCAGAGTGCAAAGTTGCCACCCCTGCTTCAGTGGGGAATTTTAGTGATCCGTGAATGGTAGAGCTGATGATACCGAAGGCGCACATTCCGGGCCTTCCTAATATAACATTATGCACGGACCTTGCTTCTACCACTAGATACGTCAGATTTACGGTTCGCTTGAAATTCCCTTCTCCCAGCGTTGTTGGTAAGGTTATTTGCCCCATAGGCTGTACTACTTCTCCGGAAAAACTTACCAACGGCATTGATACTCGGACCAATTTTGCTTTGGTCTGCGGGGCTAGCTGTTGAAAACACTGCTTATACATGATTTCGGTGGCACTTCCACTGTCGACATAAATCCTCCGGACCTTGTGACCTGCTATGATCGCAGACACTATGATTGGTCCGTCCTTGATTTCTTCAGGATTAATGGGAGGGAAAGCAATGGGTTGCTGCATCCAAGCGGCCATATGGTGACTGGACCGCTTGATGCCTTGGTTACCTGCTTTCCTGATCATGCCAATTACTGGTTGATTGTTCGGATTATCCACCGAATTTCCTGAAGACTTTCCTTCCTTCACTTCTTTCACCAGGTGCGACAACTTTCCGGATCGTACTGCTTTTTCTATTTCTTGCTTCAGGGACCAGCAATCATCAGTGTTGTGGCCTTGAGCATGATGATAGTCACAGTATTTCTTGGAGTTCTTATCACCCGGGTTTCGGAGCTTCGGTGGAGCGGGGAAGTTTGACCCTTCCGCACTAAGAATTTCACTGGGAGTTTTGGAAAGGTCTGACAAGTTGTAAAATCTTGATCCGGAGCTTCTTCCACGTAGAGGTCTGTCGTTCCTGTTGTATGGGTGTGGTCGCCCTCTATTACTGGACGGAGCTTTATCGAAGACGGACCCACCATTTTTCTTCCAGGAAGACATCTTGTGATCTGACTCCGGAGCTGGATTGCATGCGTTTTTGCCTCGAGCAAAAGCTCTGGCTCGCTCCATGAGTACCTCCATTGTCTTTGGGAGATTTTCATGTAATTTTTCGACCAACTGATTGTTCCGAACTCCGTGACAGAATCCGGAGATCCTCAGCTGATCAACTACTCCACTAATCTGCATACTCTCCCGGTTAAACCGGTCAATGAAGCTATCCAAAGATTCTCCGTCTCTTCTCCGAATGTTGTGAACTTCGGTGATTTCTTTGGAGTAATGCCTTTGCTGGCTGAAATTTTGGAGAAATAATCTTCGGAACTCTTCAAAATCGTTTATCTCACCCTCATTCAGCGCATCAAACCACACTCGAGCAGCTCCGGTGAGTGTTTGCGCGAACATAAAACACCAAGCTGGCATCGGCCACTGTTCTACCCGTGCGGCTCCGTCGAAATCGAACATATGATCATCTGGATCAGTTGTGCCATCATATTTTTTTACTGTAGTTGGCATTTTGAGCTTCGGAGGAAGCTTGGCATGTGTGATGCGGGCGCTAAACTTTGATTTGGCGGTCATGGAGACTGGGTGATATGGTTTAGTGAGTTCCGGATCATTAACTACATCCATCTGAGCTTCATTTCGTATGGCCATTGCTGGCGAGGGTCCGGACGATCCCTGGACATACCCTGTGTAAGTTTCGGAGGTGACAACTGTGGAAAAGGTTGGAGAGGTAAACATCGTAGGACCCATGGTCCGTATCGGAGTTTCTTCTTGAAATAACCTGGTTCGTAAACCGAGGATTTGTTCATCTCTAGCTTGTTGCGCCTTCAATCGTCGCAGAAGGCTTGCGTTTTTGGAGAGAAACTCCGCGTCAAACTCGGATGTTTGTGAAGTAGGAATTAGAACAAAAGGCAAGGTTGTTCCTGGACCTGAGCTTAAAGCAGCTGAGGTTATGGAAACAGTACTTGCCGGTGCTGTAACTTGTGTACTAACAGTTGTAGATCCCAGATTCACAGAACCTGAGGCCGCCATTTGTCAGTTCTTTGCTCAAGAAATTCACCGGAGTGAAGGACTAAGAGCTTTGAGATCGGATGGCGCCAATTGAAGAACCAAAGAATCGTGTTTAGGCCGGAGCCTGTAAACGAGGGTTTGGATCTTGTGAGAGAGCTGGAAAAACAGTCCTGCAAAACAGAAAACCGTTAGGCTCGCCGCAGAGATGGGAGGGCCCCTCTGCGACCACCCTCCGGCGTGAGGATAAGTATTGGTAGAGAGAGAAAGTAGAGAGAGAAAGTAAGGACGAAGGTTCAGAAAATCGTACTTGGCTTTGTACTTGATGGGGTATTTATAGTAGTCAACTGAGATGACATCATCCGTCTTGACGCACTTGAATGGAGGTTCGTCTTCGGAGGGATCATGTCCGGTTCGTGTGGAGTCTGGTTCGTCCCAGGGATCATGTCCGGCCTCGGACATGTGTCTTCAACACTAAACATTAAAACTCTAATGTCAAGATCTTTATCAATCTTCGGTGCGACGTATTGCCATTTGTAGATGATTTTGGTTAAGTTTTGCTCTAACGTTCGGTCTACTGCGAAAACTGTCACTGTTTCTGGGACCGGAACAAGCTTTATCTTCCACGAAAAAATGATTCCGAAACTAGAACCACCACCTCCTCTAATAGCCCAAAAAAGATCCTCACCCATTGATCTTCTATCAAGAATCTTGCCATGCACATTGATGAATTGTGCATCAATGACATTATCCGCTGCAAGACCGTATTTCCTCCTCATCGCACCATACCCACCACCGCTAACATGTCCGCCGAGCCCCAAAGCATACCAAACACCTCCCGGAAATCCAAGATTTCTGGTTTTCTGCGCGATTCCATAGTAAAGCTCACCTAAAGTTGCACCGGCTTGAACCCATGCAGTGGCGGTTTGAATGTCAACCGTGACAGATTTAAGATTTTTAAGATCAAGAATCACAAATGGGACTTGTGAGACATAAGACAACCCCTCGAAATCATGGCCTCCGCTGCGTGTACGTATCTCAAGTCCGTGTTTCTTGGAGCAGTACACGAGTGTTTGGATTTGGGATTCGTGAACCGGTGCGAGTATAAACCGAGGTTTTGGCGTTGTGGGTGATGTGAATCTTAGGTTGTTTATAGAGGATTGTAAGACTGATGTGTATGAGGAGTTATTCCGGCTGTAAATGACTCGCGAGATCGAATCAGGATCATCAGAATTGTGAATTAAGCAATCAAGAAAGTCAGAATGATTATTTTTGGTATTCAGTGACAGAAGTTGGCCTGCCCTTAGAACTAACAAGAAGTGAACAACAACAATGAGATTTAACAATGAATAGGGTGCTTGAATGTTCATTGTTTTATGCAACAAGTAAGATAAGATGTATATGATTTTATACATAGATATAGATTCATATTTTTTATTGCAACTTGTTGTAGGTTAAGTGGAGCATCCTCACAAGAAACTGCAACTGGGAATGAAAGTTGAATAATTGAAGCAACATGGATTCAACTAGCAGCCTCCAGTTCATGCCATTATGGAAGAAAAGGTTTGACTTTGACAAAAATGTTTATAAGTTGTGCACTTGCCAAAAAAAGACTATATTGAATGGAGCCGAGTCGAGCTTAAACGAGCCAGCTAGGCTCGCCTCGATTACTTTTTCGAGCTCGAGTTCGGCTCGTAAAAACTTCAACCCAGCTCGAGCCCAACCGAGCAGGCTCGTTAACTTTTAAAATAGAAGTATTAATATTTTTACAAATATTGGTAACACAAAAAACAAAAATAAAAAAAAGAGTAAACTGCCATTTTGGTCCCTGTGGTTTGGTCACTTTTGCCACTTTAGTCCAAAACTCAAACTTTTTGTATCTGGGACCCTGTGGTTTCAGTTTTATTGCCATTTTGGTCCAAAAATGAAACCAGGTCATATTTGTCTTATAAAATCCTGCTATTTTGTCCTTTTCCGCAGGGGCAAAATGATCATTTCTTTTTTATAAATAAATACCATATTTTATAAGACAAATATGACCTGATTTGCCCCTGAGAAAAATGACAAAATTGCAGGATTTTATAAGACAAGTATGACCTGATTTCATTTTTGGACCAAAATGGCAATAAAACTGAAACCACAGGGACCCAGATGCAAAAGGTTTGAGTTTTGGACTAAAGTGGCAAAAGTGACCAGCCGAGCACCCAGGCTCAAGCTCAAGCTCGGCTCGATTACAAAATGAGCTGGCTCGGCTCGAAAACAAAACTTCAAGCCAGCTTTTTTGCTAGTTTTTTTCGAGCCTTGATTATGGTGGGGGATAAAGGAATATCAAAATAGGATAAACATTTTTGTCAAAGTCAGCTGCTACCAAAGTTGTGTTTGACTTTGTTTCAAAAAGTCAAAACATTAATATCCCATAAATGCGCCATCCGTGGGACTCGAACCCACGACCACGTGGTTAAAAGCCACGCGCTCTACCAACTGAGCTAGAACGGCTTATTTATTTAGTAACATGTACAACTCTCTTTTATTTCTTAGACGTATGGCTGGCATGTCTTTTCATCTAACAAACTACCTGTTATAAGGCACACAGATGTGAAGACCACATCATTCGGCTTGAAAGATGAATTTGTAGGGCCCAGCAATGCGTAAAGGGTCGCTATCTCACAAGGACAGGTTAGCACCAAATATCCATTGTTAAGATCTAATCGAAGTATACGAGTTTATGTTCATCATTTAGGCATTTCACAATCCACATACAACTAGGGGGCTGTTTGTTTACCTCTTAATAATGTTCTTAATGGTTCAGACCTCTTACTAATTCAGCACTGTTTGTTTCATTAGAAATTGTCTGAATGGTTCAGACATTTGCCTCTGAATGGTTAAGCATTATACTGGCTTTTAATGTTTCAGACCTCTTACTGGTTCAGCACTTAATGGTTCAGACCTCTTACTGGTTTAGTACTTAACCATTCAGAAGTTACCAAACAGCCCCTTAATTTGATATCTATACAACTGTTACCATCTTTGATATACAGCCAAAACATGAATAGCATTTTAAATTTCAAAGAAAAGTTTAATATATTATTTAAGATTATGGGTGGCAAAAAGTATTTTTCATTGGATTCACAGTTACTTTATAATGAATGATTTGTTTATTCCCACTAATAATATTTCTTTTTCCTAAAGTGTTTATTCCCTAAGAGGACTGGGGGTGGTGCATGATGGAACTCCCATCACTCGTGGAAAACTTTAGCACACCGCCGCCACCACCTCCCATCACTCGTGAACTTTACCACTCGTGGAGTTTTCCACGCGTTGAAGTCCATTCCGTGATAATTGATGTGAGGAGGTGTGAGGGTTTATTGTTGGCTGTTGTGAGTGATGACCACCGCCACTAAAAAATGTTGTGAGTGATGAAATAATGGTTGATGACATGGCGGAACTTGATTGGATATTGTGAGTGATAGAATTTGTATCACCCCCAGTCCCCTTATGCATACTAAATTCTATCTATATACATATAGAATTTGTATCAACCCCAGTCCCCTTAGAATTTGTATCACCCCTGCTCCATATTTAGAGAAGTGAGAGAAAGGAATTAAGAAGAGGAAGCCCGGTTAACATCAACCTAATCTACTCCTAGTTCTGCACCATTTTTTATGTAGGACTCGAACCCTCAACCTCTTGGGGAGAGGCACCATTTTACACACATGGATACGATTAGGCCAAAAGCCTTGTGATAGAAAGCCCTATGTATACCTATGGGCTATGGGAATAAGTTTCCTTTATAAGGAACTATTAGGCGCAACAAGGACAAAATAGGATTATCTTTCATACGGGCCGTCATTTCTTGTTTACTTAAAACAAGAAAGCATTATTTTCGACACCGTTTGCAAATAAAATATCAACTAATCACAATTAAAAGTATTGGGTTTACGACTTAAATTCTAATCTCAGTCCACCTTATGTTAAATTCATATGGCTAATTGTTTTAATATTTCGACTAAATTTCGACTAAGGCCGGAGCCCGTAAAGCAGTTTGGACCTTGTAGGAGGTGAGGACTTAGACCTGCAAAAGAGAAAACCGTTAAGCTCGCCGCAGAGATGGGAAGGCCCCTCTGCGACCACCCTCCGGCGTGAGGATAAGTATTTGATAGAGAGAGAAAGAAAGTAGAGAGAGAAAATAAGGACGAAGGTTCAGAGAAATCGTACTTGGCTTTGTACTTAGATGGGTATTTATAATGGTCAACTGAAACGACGTCATTCGTCCAGACGCACTTACTTGGTTCTTCGTCCTCGGCGATATGGGGAACGGAGATCTTAATGGTGTTCGTTCCTATTTGACTCCGTCCGTCCCTCATGATAAGGTCCGGATACGGATGTATATCTTCAGTAACATAAACAAAACATTAAGCTACATTCACCATCTATTCATTTATTTATACACATTAAGATCAACAAACGATAACGACTTTAACCTAATCACTAATACAAAAAAAAGTTGGTTCACTATACACCATCATGCCATGAAACAACAATCTCTTGAAACCCTCCTTTCAACTCATCCCATCCCCCCTCCCTAAACTCATCTCCACCATCCACCACCGTCATCTGCACCAACACCACCTCCGGCACCACCTCCATCACCTTCACCACCACCACCACCCTCCCTCTCACCAACCCATAAACACCCTCTTTCTTATTCTCTCCATCCTTCATCTTCCTCACTCTATACCCTAACACCCCCCCTACTTCCACCACCCTCTTCTTCACCTCCTCCGCTTTCGCATTCGACGTAAACCGCCTTTCCTTCCTCACCTTCTCCTCGAAAATACCCGATAAGTTCAACCCGGACGACAACGACGAGATTATATCAAACGCATTCATCGCTTCTTCGCATTTTACGCCTTCTTCTTTGTCGTCGTATAATTCGACATACGGGTCGGGTTTTAAAGACTTCTTAAACCATGAAACACTCAACAAATCCTCAATGCTCATTCGGGTTTTCGGGTTCGGGTCAAGAAGCTTATGAATTATGACCCGGGGTTGCTTCGATATCCAATCCGGAAACATAACTTCCCGGTTAAACATTTTCTTATACATGTTGGGTAAATTACCATCATGAAACGGTAAATAACCGGTTAAAAGGTTAAACAATATTACCCCACAAGACCATGCATCCGCTTTTTTACCGTCGTAAGGTTTCCCGCGAATAATCTCCGGCGCGGTGAACGCCGGAGTTCCACACGACGTGTGTAGTAAACCGTCTCTATGAGATTCCGGCAACGCCGACAGACCAAAGTCGGAGATTTTAAGGTTACCTTGTAAGTCAAGTAAAAGGTTTTGTGGTTTTAAATCACGGTGTGCGACGCCGTTTTGGTGACAGAAGTGGAGAGTGGAAACGAGTTGTTGGAAGTAGAAACGTGCGGTGGGTTCTTTCATCCTGCCACGTCGGATAAGTTGTGTGAAAAGTTCGCCGCCGCCGGCGAGTTCCATGACGAGGTAGATTTTGGTTTTTGTGGCCATGACTTCGTGGAGTTTAAGGATGTTGGGGTGGTTTAACCGGCGCATGGCGGCGACTTCTCGGACTAGTCTAGGTTCCATTGTGGGGTCGGAGATTGAGGGTTTGTCGATGACTTTGACGGCGACGGAGGAGTTGTCGGAGAGAGAACGGCCGTGGTAGACTTTGGCGAAATTGCCACGCCCCAGGAGGCGCGTGAGGTGGTACTTGTTGAGGATGATGGTGCCGCCGTCACTGGTGGTTCTGTTAATGGTGGTTGTTGTGGATGACGGCTGTGTGGGTGCCATGCCTAAACGGCAATGGTACGGCGGCCGAAGAATAAGTTGTGGAGAGTAGGTTTAGTAGTTTGTGTTTTGTGTTTTGTGAAGATGTTTTTATAGGATCAAAAAACACTAAGAACAGTTGTTGCTTGACTGTATTCGGGCAGATTTTTTTGGGGGTGTGAAATTATATTTAAGCCCTCAACCTTTGTCTTTTGTGGCAAAACGAACCGAGGGAAGTATTTGTTTTTATGGTTTTCAATATAAATTTGGTTAAAAACGAAGTTCTATTCACAATAGAGAATGTTTGTTTATATGGTAAGCTATAGCGAATGTTAGTATCGTGCTAGTACGGTGACGCATCATTACTCTATTTTTGGGGGTTTAATTTTTGGTTTCAATAATGAGTGTTGGTATCATATCAATATTGTTATGAACTGAACTGATTGGTTAAGATTAATGAAAGACGTCTTCTTTTATATTGTAACACCACACTTTAAGGTGTTTGTTTTTAAGAGGTAAAATGTTTGCGGTCTGCGGACCACATCTGCAGACATATGTAGAAGAAGAGGTGAACCAAACATCTGTAGTCTGCAAGAAGAAGACTGTTTGTTTTTTAACGTACGTAAACTTCTAAAATAAACTGGTGGTAATATACGAACGATGGTGGTGGGTGGTGGTTGTGGTGCTGGACGGTGATGGTGGTAGACGGTGGTGGTGGGTGGTGGTGATGGACGGTGGTGGGTGGTGGAAGGTGGTGATGGACAGTGGTGGTGTTCAACCCTCTGCAGACCTTAGAATATCGATCTTAGAAGTGATTGGGCCAAGTCTGCATCAATAAAAGCTCGCACATACATTTTTTTAATAAAACGTCTTCGGAAAAACAAACAGTATGCGTATGGTCTGCGCGGCGCAGACAGAAAAGCCTACGCAGAGCTTTTTAGAAAAAACAAACAGCAACTAAATGAACATTAATTAAAAGTCAGATAAAGCTTGTTAACTAGCGTTTTGAATGAATCTCATGTTGGCCAAGGAAAGATAAACTTTGGTTTATAAAAGAATGAACGGTGTCATATATTATCAACGTGTTTCCAGTGTTTTGGTTGTGGGTGTGATAAAACGGTCTACATTTAAGTATATTTGGGTGGTAAACGTATCAACATGAGTTGTGTCCCAATATCGGATTTGCTTATAATAACGCTACCCATATGATAACAAAAAAAAATGGGACATATCAAAAGTTTTAACCATTACACGCACTGGTGAGCAAAAACAAGTAAATAAACAAAAGAAAAAACTGAACCAATTGAGAAATTAAAGGTTTTATCATATTTGTTTTTTAATGAACAAAATTCATACCAATTGCATATCACATCCAAAAATATTTTAGACATTGTAAACAAAATATGCTAGGCACACATCTAGAGATGATTATCAACACACCTTAGTACTGATAGAGTAGTAAACCTTTTTAAGAATATATCAACACACCTTAATATTGATAGAGTAGTAAACCTTTTTAAGAATATATATGAAAGCATGAATTAATACAATCCTGTGCCTCTATTAACTTTTTTCCAAAATTGTTTCCTGACTAATAAAAAGATACATCAAATGGGTACTTTTGTTGCAAAGACAAGCAGCTTTTACAAATAATTGATGAAGTAAACAATGGTTAATTATTAAGTTTTTTTTATAACAAAAAAAAAAACAATTGTTACGGTGTATAATAATGATTTCAAATAATGTCACATGGCATACTCTTCTACAATCTTATATTATTTACTAGGTAAGAGCCCGCATGTACACGCGGTTTAACAAATGAAAGTACTTTAAATTTGTTTAAAGCCAATACAGATTTGTTTCAAATCATAGCATAGTAAAAACGTATTCAATCACCCTAAAACTTGCCTGAAGAATATTAATTTTAAGACTTTTAACAACTCCTGCACCACCTAATGTTAAAATATAAAAGACATTAGACATTTAAATGTTAAAATAGGTTTTGGTTAAGACGGTCTTTTTTTTATTACTGATCGAATGCCCATTAATAATTATTCAGTGCCTTAGTTATGATTACGAAAAAAAATTTCAATAATAAACTGAATCTTACATTAAAATGCGTTGAAGGTTGTACACATTAAAATTAAAATTTTTGCCGCTATCAAGTTTCAGCCCATTACCGTTTTAGCTAAACGTTTAACTTGGCCTGTTTGAGAAAAAGCACAACCCAAATCGACCCAATAAGAAGATAACAGGTAACACTTACCTGACATCGTACTCTTCATCAGTGTTTCCACGGATTATAACAAATTTGAACACATCATATTGGTGTAACCAGGTAAGCTTGGGTATATTGAAATCATCAGTTTTGATAACCATATAGACATGAATCTTGAGAAAGACTAAGGTTCCTAAGCTATCAGGTTATTCAACACACAATCTTTATCAAAATAATGAAAAATATGAATCAACATAACAAACTTACCATGAAGAGAATGAACAAAATTATTGCCGCATGATGCTATTAGGGGTTTGAGGCTTGAGAGATGTATACGGTGAGAAAGAAACAAATTGGATAGGTTATTGAATTAATAATAAGAATTTGTATTAGATTAGATTAAATATTATTATTATTAGTATATTATTAATAATTTTAATCAATTGAATGAGAGAATGACAAGTGTCCCAAAACAGGTTTCTTTTATTATATAGTAAATATAGATATATATAGATTATAACAATAACAATAATAATAATAATAAACCTATGGTTATAACAGAAACATAAGAAGGATATAATTCTTAGCCATTAAGTTTATATTAATTACTTGGTTAGAAATTAAATCTTAATAATTGAAACAAATATCGACCATTTTCATAAATAGGGTGGAGGGAACGATTTTCTTGCTTAACAAATAATTTATTTATTTAATATATTTAAAATACAAGAAGAATAATAACTACATTTATCATACTAATAAATTTATCCAAAAACAACCATCCTTTTAAAATGCAACTCAAGTCCATATATTTAAATTTTAAAGTTATATAACTTAATAATTACCAATAATTTATACTTATCTAATTAATTTAAATATTATTTTGTAGCTATAAGTTTATCGAATTGGCTAATTGCTATATGCCTAATCTAAACATTTCAGAAATATTTTTAGAACTAATAAATTAAAACCACTGTTATTTAAATAAAACTTGGGTTCACGTCGTGAGAAAGTCGATGATATGGTTTGTATTCTAATCGATGGTTCAAATGCTTTTATATTTATAAACTTGACAAACATCACATGTTTTGATCATACATAAACGACGAGTCATAAGCAAAAAAAAACTATGCAAACCATTCCGACAATTCTATCCATTGCCTTTTCGTCTCCGGCGAGTTGTACTGCATCCTCTTCGATCGGTTCTTTTGTACAAAGTAGATCTCGAATGTTTTGCAAGAGTCTTCCATTTTTTATATTTGTTTTGTGATTAGATAAATACAAAAGTGTCACAAAACTTTAAGTTTACAGATAAATACAAATCATAACAATGAATAATCATGTCAAGTTCAAACTCATATTCCTACACCAAAATGTCAAAAGTATCACCATTCACATACAAAAGAAGATATTACTTGATTGATTGAATAGATTCAATCACAAATAATTAAACGCACGACAAGCGCTTATTAAATTGACAATTTTTTTGGAATGAATGGTTAGGTTTGTTCACATATTGTTGCGGTTTATACCATAAGCGACCATTTATAGCAGTCAGATGGTCAGGCCGGTTACCCAGGGCAGCGTTCCACTCGGTATTTTGTGATTCTTTTTGTTGTTGCTAAATATGTTAGATGGGGAAACAATTTAGAGAGAAGAAAGCTCTCCGGATCTACGTAGAAATCAACGGATTTACAAGATCTCGCCGGAATAATTGTTGTAGATGATGTATTAGTGCATGCCCGCGACGAACGCACGCTTGCGGAGGAGAAGAAACTTTGCATGTTAAACAAAAATGAAAGTCATTTTGAGTTAATTTATTATAATAAAGTGCTTTGGAGAAAAGTGCCTAAAACATCGTTTTATAATTGCTAAATTTTCGTTATTAACTATTTGATATTTTATTTACTTAACCCGTGTAATACACGGGTTATAACCTAGTTATATAGTAAATATAGATATATATAGATTATAACAATAATAATAATAATAATAATAATAATAATAAACCTATGGTTATAACAGAAACATAAGAAACATAATAACGGCAAATTATTATGTAAAAATAGGATTAGATTTTAGTAAGGATAAAACATATGAAATTCATCATTTATCATACCTAATTTATTCATTATTTATCATATTTATATAAGTTTAATTTTTTTCATACACGGATATGGTTAGGTTATAACCATTTATTATAATTATAATAATAACGATATAGATAAATAGATATAGATAATAATAATAATAATAATAATAATAATAAACCTATGGTTATAACAGAAACATAATAACCGTAAATTATTATGTAAAAAGAGGATTAGATTTTAGTAGGGCTGTCCAAACTGCTCGACGATCGAAGATCGCTCGACGATCGCTCGAAAAATGCTCGTTCGATTCACGCTCAGTTTGTAAATGAGTCGATCGGATCGGTTCGATTCAAATTCAATCCGAGCATGAGCATAGCTCCGCTCGCTCGTCGATCGCTCGGTTTCGCTCGAATTATTTTTATTAATAATTAATATATATATATTTATATTATAGATTTTATAGATAAAAACCCAAAAAATATAATAGCCCAAAAAAACTAAAAGCCCAAATAACATTCAACCCAACTTAATATTTAATATATAAATCTAAGTATCTAACCCTAAATCTATTCTTCCCTAATCAGTCGTATTCAAATTGCCGCTCTAATCTCGGTCTCACTCTCCAGTCTCCACAGTCACAGACTCACAGTCTCCGTCTCCGACCCTCTAATCTCCGACACACATATCGCCGCTGTCTCTAGTCTTCAATCTTCGGACGGTCTTCAACAGTTCTTCAATCTGCTGTTTTTTTTAATCTGCTGTTTTTTTAATCTGTTGTTTGGTATGTTATGTTTCTGTTTGGTATGTTTGTTATAGTAGCATAGAGAAAGATGGAGATCGATGACATTCGATAGTTGGCAAAATTTTGATGTAAACATGGTTGGTGATTAGCTGTTGTTTGTCCCAGGTCCTTTCTAGCTTCTTGCTAGTTGGGCCTGGTTGGTTGTATTCGCACTTTATTTTGTGTTGCTTTTGTATTCGCACTTTATTTTGTGTTTCTTATGTATTCACACTTTATTTTATGTTGCTTTTGTATTCGCACTTTAAGTTAGAATTTATTTTTGTTGAACGAAGCCTTATTATTCAATCGAGCGAAAACGATCCGCTTGCTTTTTTTTAGGATTTGATAAAAACCGAGCGAAACCGAGCCGATCGGATCGGTTCGGTTCGATTCAAATTCAATCCGAGCATGAGCATCACTTTTGCGATCGGTTTTACAAATTTGATCCGCTCGGATCGAATCGGTTGTAATTCAATCCGAGCATGAGCAGACCCTCGATCGGATCGGATCGGATCGTGAACACCCCTAGATTTTAGTAAGGATAAAACATATGAAATTCATCATTTATCATACCTAATTTATTCATTATTTATCATATTTATATAAGTTTAATTTTTATTAGTATTATTAATAATTTTAATCAATTGAACGAGAGAATGACAAGTGTCCCAAAACATGTTTCTTTTATTATATAGTATAGATATAGATATAGATATAGATTTATATTTTAATTAAATTTTATTTGATTTAAATTTAATTTAATATTTTAACATTTTTTTAATCTTTATCCTTTTATTATAATAATTGATTTATAAATCCACAAACTATATAATTTATAAAAAATGGTTGATTTACTTAAGTACATATCACCATAGTATTATTATCAGATTTATTCAAAGCACGTGTGATTCAATTTATTTATCATGAACCTATTTATACTCCATCTTTTAGGAATTTTAAAAATATATTTTCATTAATCGTCGATTTTGCACAAGGTAATGAGAGGCTTCAACTTATACACACGTATTTTTTTTTCTTTTTTTTACCTGTAAAAAAAAACTTAATAACTTATTCACACGCACTTTACGCCTCATAAAATTAATTCACTATATTCCAAGGCAATTTAAATAAAATAATCTTTTATTAATTGCAGTTATGTTTTTTTTTAACGGCTAATGTTTCACTCCCGGGTTTTTAAATCTAATTTTGAAGCCTCTCATTACCTTGTGCAAAATTGACGATTAATAAAAATATATTTACTTTGTTAGGCGTGCATGACTCAACGTTTTTACGTCTAATTTTCATTCGGTTTTGTTTTTTATTTACTTTGTTTCACGAGTTTTTCTGAAGTTGGTGGTAGGGCAGGCATAACGTGTCAACCCGATGTAACACCCCAAAAACGAGTTTGGTAACCAAACCACGTTAATATTAATGACGGGTAAAATACCGTTAGTGGTGAAAATGTACCCGGTGAATATTAGAACTTAAACAAATAATCCTAATATTAATTAAAAACGAAAAAAAAAATGTTATGAGAAAACAAAATTTATAAAAAGCCCGAGTTAACGGGACTTAAAATAAAACGAGTTATAATCTACTCGAACCCACTAAGTTAACTAGGAATGTTTAACCCAGTTAACAAGACGAAATATTGATAGAAATAAGTAGGTTGTGGCCTACTTAATAACTAACTAAACATGAGGGGCCAAAATGGGTTAACTTGAAAGTTAACTAAATAAATAACAAAACAAAAAATATATATATACACACACACACGGTGTGTGCGTATAATCGACCAGGAGGAGAGCTCCTATGGAGCAAACCCTAACTCACACTAAATGATCAAATTGAAGCTCAAATCAATGCATGAACACATAAAAATGATCACTTAGTCATGGGGATCACAAGGTATGTTGAATTTTGTTATTTTGTGATACTTTGAAATTATGATGAACAATCATAATCGAAATTCTGGAATGAATGATGAATCTATGAACGTTGTTGTGATGAAATTCATGTTTAGAAACAAACCCTAGTTGAAAACGTGATGAATTAGTGTTAAAAACTAGGGATTTGATGATTACCCATATGTGTGCTAAGTGGGTTTTATGCCAAGAAGATGAACACTTGAATTAGGGTGTTAAATTTATGAATATTGATGTTATGATACAAGTACTAGGTGTAGTTCATGAACACTAGATATGGAGGTTTGAATTTTGATGTTAACCTTGGTAAAAATAACTAGTTATGAACTAGTTTGTAAATGTGTAAAAATATGCCCACTAGGTGTTTGATAAAATGCCTAAATGAACGCTAAAATGTTGAAATTTCGGGTGAACCGCATATTTGAATAATATGACAAATTATGCGAAGTATAAACCGATAAGGGTTCAAATCATAAAGTTAATCTAGACCTAACTGTGTAAATCATGTGATCAAAAGTAGTTAACTTTTGATAAATTGAATTAACAAATGATGAAGTCGAATAGTAGTTTGACATAGAAATAAGTAAGGTGGAATAGTCGTGATTGTTAAAGACTAATCTAACCACCTTGTAAATGATGACGATAGTTTGACGCTTAACGAGCTAGGTGACGGCTTAGGAAAAGAAGCCGGTCAAACAGCTTGAAAACGCGGAGAAAGAGCGAAATCGGACGAAAGGTAAGTAAAGCTTACACCTTTTGTAGAATACGTATTTATTTTATGAGCTATAAAATACGATAAAGGTAATATCCGAAATGTGGGTTCCGACATGATATGAATACGGGTCGGAATATATTTAAATGATAAAAACCATGGTTAACGGTAGAAGAATGGGTTAAGTATGTAAGAAAAAGAAATTTATGAAAAAGAAATCGTGGGGTAAAATCCGAAATGGGTCGGATGCATGAATTAGGTAATTTATTACCAAGTTTTTATAAATATCAATGTTTGGTCATTTAGGCCGAACGGGTCAAATGGTCGTAATGACACCATTTGACAAAATCGACTAATGTTGGGTTACCAAGTTATGTGTTTACATGAGCGAATAGATATTTGGATAATTGCGTCACCATAAAATATCGGCTAATAAAAGCAAGGTATGTAAATGGGTCAATGCTATGTCCCAAGCCAGGTACACATAATTTGATTTTTAGTTGAAAGTAGTATTTCGGTCAATGAATTAGTGAAGTCTTTAGTCGTAAAATAAGGGACTAAAATTGACCAAAAAGCCCTTGATGGGTAAATTGGGCAAACGACCCATATGGGTTGTTTAGGAAATTGCATTGAGATAACGAAATATAGGTAGATACCTTAATGTAGTAAAATGATGGGTGAAAGGAGAGAGTGAAATTTAAAGTTAATAGTAAATCCCTCTAACGGGTCAAAATGAAGTTTTGCGCATAACTCAACCTTTAGTTGCAAAATGTATGAAAGTTTTGAACTCACGAGTTAATGGTTTTGAGATAATGAATATCTCAAAAATTTACAATGATTTAAACAAAAGTGGTTTAATGAATCATGAAACGGGTCAAAAGTGTTAAAATGGAATTTCAAGCCGAGAGCTTGAAATCTGAATTTTTGAAGTAGTCGAATATCAGGTATTGACTCCATAAGTTGGAAAATTAAATTTCGAACGCGTAGGAAAAAGAATCGTGTAAAACAGACTTGTAGATAAAAAGTTATGCTCAATTGAAGTTTAATTTTTGTAAAAAAAGATGGAGCTGTGCAGAAAATACAGGTCCAGAAACGAACCTGCTGGAAAAATGACTCCCCTGCGGCACGCGACGGGGCACAATCGAACAGGCGCGACACGCGGGGCCACTCGCGGCCCGCGAAGAATTTAACTGAGTCTCTCGCGTGGCGCGAGAGACCTATATTCCGAAATTTTATTTTGTTTTCATTTGTTTGATACTAGAACTTGAATATACACGTTTTAATGTTGTCAAAACTAACATTTAAGTTGGTTTTGATGTTAGGTGTAATTGGTGATACTCCGGATGGCGATCAAGCAAGATTTCAAGAACCGAACACAACACTTGAAGCTTTCGCGTTTTCATATTTTGTTTTAACTAAATATGAACATGTAACTTTCGATGTCACTTTTAGAACGTCTTAAACTAGTAGGGATGTTAATCCTAAATACTCTAATCATGTATGGATATTAAACTCAACAATTTTTGTTAAACCGTATTTTACGCAAATTAAATGCGTATTTAGTAGTAAATTCATATTAAATTAACATGGGTGTTACACCCGATCTGTTAAGACACGAACTGTCACACCCCGAATTTCCACGTGTCACCGGTGGGCCCGGTGGGGAGTATCGTGACGTCATGGTTGGCAACGTAATAGTCAAACAACACAATATTATTAAGCACAGCGGAAGCAATTGAATTTATAATACAACCGAATTTATTATTGTAATATCAACTGTCACAATATTCGGAAGTTTATCCACAGAAGGATCGAATATAAAATGGAAACAATAGTTCAACAGACTTCAGGCATCTTAAGCTTGCGAGACTCTTTATTGATGCTAAGGAGACAATCCAGCCAATTACGTTTAGTACCTGCATTTAGTCTTTTTGGGAAAATACGTCAGTTTACACTGGTAAATACAATCAACTGACTCATTTTGGAAAATGGTTTAAAAATTGGTTTGGATGCACATGGCACAAATGTTTTATAATTTGATTAAAATGCACAGAGTCAAGATTAATCTTTTTAACTTGGGAGAATTATTTAATATTATAATCTTGTGAACGAATTACATGTTACTTATGCGTTCAGTAGCCTGGATCTAGTCCGGGTTAAAGATCAATAGACACACCACGTTATTGAGTTATACACTGACAGGTGTACGCCTACACCCCGTGCTCAGGTCGTGGCCAATCTCGTAAGATGATGCCAAGGATATCCGGGACATGGTCATTAACCCCCCAAAGGCTGTAAAGTAAACAAGACTGTTTAAACGAGCCGATCAAATTCTTCAACTACCCACTAAGCGTGGAGATTTGATGCTCGATCAAGCGGTATGCTATATACCGTAACCCAAGCCCGTATAGGGAAAATAAGTTAAAAGTATTTACCTGAGCAATGTATAAATCACAATTAGCAAAATGCACGTAGCTTTTACTGGTTCTCCTAATCTGGAACGAAGGTTTAATATAACCTATTAGAATACTAACGGGTCTTTTATTAAGCTTAAGCTTAGACCGGCTAGTTTCAAAGATACGGTTCGTACGCACGATTAAGCGAAGACCGGATAGAATGTGATTTAGACCCGACAAGTTCGGAGACTTGTTTAATATGGGTTTATTATTCACATTCTGGATTTTGAGATGAAACCGATAAGGTTTGACCTGTGTTGGTTAATTTATGTAAACTTGTTACATAAACCGAACCGAACGCGTAAAATGCGTAACGGGTATCCGCAAGAGCCATATACAGCTTTCCTAAGTTAATATGCTTCAAATATGTTGTGACATCAGTAGGATGTTTTTCATTATGCCCCGAACTAATTTAAACACAAACTATGCCCCGTAGGGGTAGTTTGGTCATTTTAAAGTTTGTAAAAGCGTTTAGATGTTTAACTGAGTTACAGGTCTGATGTAAACAGCAAACATACTCAATTTGATGAGTTATAACAGTAGGCTAAAGCATATATGTGAAATTTATCATTTTTAACCAAACTATGCCCCGTAGGGGAATTTTGGTAATTTCACATAAGCCGAAAAGCTCAAAAACGAAGTCTGAGTTAATCAACCTTTTCTTACTGTTAAAATATCATAATTTGCCTCATATATCAGTAGGTATCAACCCGGGTATGTTCAATATGATTTTAAAACATATTATGCGTTAAAAACGCTAAATAAGGCGATTAAAGGCCATTTCCGGGTTTGATACTTAAATCTGATATTTTTATATTTCCAGAAGGCTTAAAATAATTTATTTATCATATGTGATCAGTAGTAAAAGGTTTGGAGTCGTTTAGATGTGTAAAACTCATTTTATGGCCCGTAAGGGCAAAACCGACAATTACCGGATTAAGCCTACGACTACTAGTTATGCTCAGCCTAAAATTAATTAAAAATCTTTAAAAATCCCAAAATAATATATTACATCAGTGGGTATTAAGTTTGATACCAAAAAGTAGGCTTAACTAGGCTATACGCTAATTACGCTATTTTATTAACATAAAGCTTTAAATTTGCGATATTGAGCATAACTCTTAATCTACAAGTCAAACTGATGTCAAACTTTGCATACAAGTTTATATATTAGTAATTAAGGTTTCTACACTTTTACATTTTCATAAATCATGTTTTAAGGTAATAAGGGCATAACGGTCAACATATGAGCAATTAACGAAAATATGCATATTAATTAGATAACTAGTGAACCAAGGTGTGTAATCACAGAGGGTTGTTCTAACAAGTAACCTAATCCAATTTAAGCTCTGAGGCATTTCTAAAACATACCTAAACGGGTCAGAACTGAAAGTTAAAGTGAAAGTCAAACTATGTGACTTTCGGTTCCGAACCGGGTCTAAACAGGAAATAGTCGGGTTGAACATGTTTGGACATGTTCTTATACTTATTACCATGTTATAACAATGATCAAACATGTTATATATGTTCTAGATAGCTAATTATGCATAAATGACATTTTAAGCATCCTGTTGACTTTTTAAATAAAAGTTTGACCCGACTTTTGACCTGGTTAGAGTGGTGATCGGGGGAAACCCTTTTAAGGTTTTATTACCCACATAAATACCAACTCATAACTACTTTTAATTCGAGATATGACTGAGCCATTATTGACTAATCTCGAAGTCAAACTGTAATTACGACGGTTTGACTTTTAGCTAATATACTAAGCTAAACTCAACTAAAGAAGGACTAGTAGACTTACAAGAGTCCTATGCACAACTTAAGATCAGTTGGACCTGCTTGAGAGCTCCAGGAATGATCAAATTATGCAAATGAAGGTGTGAGGAACATTGTTGCACAAAATGGCCTTATATAGCACCTTAATCACCACAATACTTTGACACTTGGGGTCTACAACCCACCACAAGCTGCCCACAAGTGTCCCTAGTGTTCTAATGCAGTTTAGGGGTCGCCCACATATCATTAATGTCGATTAAAGGTCGAGTTTCCGCGAAACCAGGCTGCTGTTTGCCTTTTCTGGTCCTGGGGGTCGGACGCGGCCCGCGTCACATTTAACAAAAACTCAAGCGGGCCGCTTGAGTCTTAAAATCAGAATTTTATATTTTATTTGTTTTGCAGCTTGACCTTTGGCTTCACGAAGGGGCAACTAGGGTTATTTCTTGCATTTTGACCCCCTTATATTTACCCACAAGGGTTTTAGGACTTATACCCACTTTGCCAAGTCCCTGAACACTTCCGGTTAACCCGTAAAGTCTTAACTTTCAACGTTTGCACTTTAACCCTTCGCACATGAATTTGATCATAACTTTCTCATACGATAACGAAACTTTATGAAATTTATATCGTGCCTCCTAGTGAGCATAATTAACATTTACAAAGCTTCGGGTTTGTCAAAAGGTCACTCAGAGGTATAAATTAAACATGTTGACACATTTAGCCCATGTAGTTTGTAATCTCTCACTTTTAGCTTCGTATGATCCATGATTTATTCGTTTGAAGGTATGAGCATCTTGTAGGGTTAATATACAATATATTTATTCACTGTTGACACTTAGAATACGTATATTCACATACTTTCCATGTTTGTCAACTTTAGTCCTTTTATAACATTCTTTCACACGTTCAAACTTTATGACACGTGTCAACACATTATTGGACGTGAATTTTCGAGGTGTTACATCCTCACCCCCTTAAAATAAATCTCGACCTGAGATTTACTGAAATAAGTAAGGGTACTTTTCTTTCATCGTGGCTTCAACCTCCCACGTGAATTCGGGACCTCTACGGGCATCCCATTTGACCTTAACAAAAGGTATATGCTTCCTTCGAAGCTTCTTTACCTGTCGATCTTCAATCGACAAAGGTTTTTCCACAAACTTCAAGCTCTCGTCTAGATGCACATCTGTGTGTGGCATAACCAGTGATTCGTCAGCGAAACACTTTTTCAGACTACGGATGTGGAACACATTGTGAATTTCACTGAGCTCTTCAGGTAAGTTTAGCTTATAGGAAACTGACCCGAGACGTTCGATAACCTCGAAAGGTCCTATGTATCTCGGGCTTAGCCTGCCTTTCTTACCAAACCGCATCACTCCCTTCCAGGGTGATACTTTAAGTATTACTTTGTCACCTACTTCGAAGTGAAAATCTTTACGCTTATGATCAGCGTAACTCTTCTGCCTATCCCGGGCAGCTTTGAGACGGTCACGAATCTGGACAATCTTGTCCGTCGTTTCGAACACTATCTCTGGTCCTGAAAATTGGACATCTCCGACTTCCGCCCAACAAATAGGCGATCTACACTTTCTACCGTATAATGCCTCAAAAGGCGCAGCCTTGATGCTGGTGTGGTAGCTATTGTTGTAGGAGAATTCGATTAATGGTAGGTTCTTATCCCAACTACCACCTAAATCGATTGCACATGCACGTAGCATGTCTTCCAACGTTTGAATAGTACGCTCACTCTGACCGTCTGTCTGAGGATGGTAAGCCGTACTAAAGTTCAAACGTGTGCCCAAAGATTTCTGGAAGCTCTTCCAAAAATGTGGCGTGTACCTAGTATCTCTATCAGAGATAATAGCTACAGGTATGCCATGTAAGGGTAAAATCTTATCAACGTATAACTGGGCTAGCATATCGGAGCTATAAGTCTCCTTGATGGGTAGGAAATGTGCTGACTTAGTCAGTCTGTCAACTATAACTCATAACGTATCATTTTCTTTCCTTTTCTTGGGTAACTTGGTAATAAAATCCATAGTTACCATTTCCCTACTTCCACGTAGGAAGTTCAGGCTGTTGTAGCAAACCTGATGGTTTCTGATGCTCGGCTTTGACTTGCGCACATGTCAAGCATTTAGCTACATAGGTGGCCACAGACTTCTTCAAGCCTATCCACCAATAGTTTGCCCTTAGATCCTGGGTAGCTGATGGCAATTCTTAATCGTTGCCTAATTAGGGTTGCGGTATGTATGCATAAGCAATATGAACCGTCTTTCTTATTTAACAATATCAAACCCTCAGAAGATTGAGTCAGGCTTTATGTGCCTATGTTTTAAAACCTACTAAATCAAGGTTTCGATTTTTCCATAATCAATATGGAGTTTTCATAATACCCCAGCCCACAGCGGGATGTTAATCTTAGTTCTACCTGTCTTCCAGGAGGTAAGCAGGAAAACCTATGAGAAGATATTTAAGATACAAGGAGGCTATAGAGAATTTCCATATCTCAGGCTCCAGTTCATCCATCATTGTTCGTGTCAAATGAGTGACACCTTTATGTTATAAGTCCATGAATTCCTTAATCGGGAACATTTACTTGGACAATTTTATTCTGGATATCTTCTTTGAATACTACTAGTCGACTTTAGTACAATATGACCATTGGGATATCTCAGGGGTTCCATGTATTAAACCTCCATGCTGATCAGACATGGGAATAATCTATGGGACACACTAGGATACGCCAATCCTCATATGACACTTTTATCAAACATAGTTTGGCATTCGCAGGCGATAGAAAACAATGAGAAAAATAATTAAAATAACATGTGTTGTCGTACTCTATGCAAAGAAAGAGTGCTCTTTAGATTTTCGGAAGGATTCCTTGCCGATCTATAAGAATCGGTTACTCTGGTTTCCTTGGTAGTTATACCTTGTGGATGATAAAATTTTTTTTGCTAAGTTTATGGTTCATGAAGATTTATTATTGCCTGTAAAAAAACAGGACACTTAGCAGAAGTTATCATTGATAAATGATAAGGAAGTTTATTATACAAGTGCTTATATTAAATCAATAATGGAAGTTTCACAAACTAGGCACCTAGCTCAGTTGGCTAGGCGCGCGAAAGGGTGCGGCCTAGACCCAGGTTCGATTCCGGGGACGGCCAATTCCACCATTTTTTATGTTTAATATTTATTAATCGTACGGACACATGTAATTATGAGGGTTGTCTCATAAGGAGTCTTGATAATTAATTGCTTCTTATCATCCACAATATGGGTTTGATTTTTTTTTTTTTTTTTAAGGCAACCATCGATTTTTATCACTATATGGAGCCCTTATTTTTAACGAAACTTAGGACATCGGAAAAATGATTCCTAATGGATATAAAACATCCATCTAATAATGCTGAAGCAGTCTCTGAGGTATACAGGCTTCTTACTGAACTTTCGTTGCTTTTTATTAAGCCTGTACTGGTTCTCTTTCTCAGATTTCTGGGAGTTATTCTCCTTCTTTTGGTTCATCCTTCATATACGAGGTGTGAACAAAATCTCCTCATGAGCAATTTAACATGGTTTTGTATGAGATTTAGAGCGAGAAGCATTCGGCTCTTTGGATTTTCTCATGACCTTTCTATGGCCCTTTCATCTGCTGCGTCAACCACAGCCTGGAGATTAACTCCATTGATATTGAGGTTTACGTTTGTAGTTTTATTAACTTTCGTCGCCTTAATAGCGTTGCGACTGTCGTCTGCCTCATCCGAGTTTTCCATACCCGAAACTTGGTACCAATCACCAAGATTTAACCATTATTAGTCATCATCCTGATGACCTGACTTAGATTAGCCACGGCATTCATAAACCGTATGGGCTATTCCGTTCCGAACATTCATAGTGAATATTATTTTGAACGTATTTCCATTATATTTAGCCTAGGTCACAACAGGACCATCAATGGCATCCAAAGTTTGGAGCGAGTCCAATACTTGCTTGACAGGGGACCATAATGTCACAACTGTCTTTGTCACAAGGACGATTTTAAATAGCTCAAAGGCTAGCCTTACATGACTTCGGTTATATATTTATATACATATATGGCATAGAAGCCTGTCTCGATGGACGTAGAAAGATATGGCATAAAGCCTAGTCATGAAGGACATAAATGATTATACGGCACGAAGGCCTTATCGCAAAGGTCATTTAGAAATGGCACAAACGGCCTTGTCATAATGACATTTATCAATTCTGGCACAAAGGCATGTCACCAGGAATGTTAACATTTAATATGTTAGCTTGTCATGAATGACAAAATATAGCACATAGGCTTGTCATGAATGACTTTAAAGTATAACTCGATGGTCTATTATCAAGGACCTTAATTTATTAGCCGCAATCTTATTAGATTAGGGCTTCCAGGTTTGAACGTGGTTCTTCACCTTTGGACAGGGAGTCATAGACTACAACCGTCATCGTCTTGGGAGGCGATTTATTTGGCAGAAAAGAAGCCAATCAACATCACTAATGGATGTTTATATATAACCATCGTATCTAATGATATTAGTCATGATCACCTCGATCATATTGACTATTAGGTTTGGGTATAATCACACCATTCTGAACAGGGGATCATAAAGATCACTATCTTTGTCTTACCGACACTAGAATAAAGTATAGCCCGTAGGCATTTCATCACGAGGGATGTAAATATTATGATCATCATACTGATGATACTAGTCAGGATCGCAATGATAGTATAGACTATGGGATTTGCGCATAGCTCACCCCCTTGGGCAAAGAATCACAAAAGATTACAATTGCCTTGTCTTAATTGAACAATATAATATAGCCCTTAGGCAAAACATCATTAAGGATATTGACAAATGTTTTGATCATCGTATTAATGATTTTTGTCATGCCCGCATTGATCATATCGACTATTAGGCTTGAGCATAGCTCACTACCTTGGACAGGGAATCGTAAAGATCACAATGTCTTTGTCACACATGGACAATATAATATGGCCCATAGGCGAAACATCACTAATGGATGTTTATAATAGGTTCATCCTATTAGAAGATATAAGTCATGATTGCATTAATCATATTGACTATTTTGGCTTGAGCATAGCTCACCACCTCAGACAAGGAATCATAAAGATAACAATGTCAATGTCCCAAATGGACAATATATTATAGCCCGTGGGCAAAACATCACTAAAGGATTTTAAATAATATTATCATCATATTAAATGATATTAGTCATGATCACATTGATCATATAGACTATTATGTTTGGACATAGTCCAATATTTTAGACAGGAGGTCAAAGACCATCACTGTCGTTGTCTTATCGGACAACAAGTTTAGCCCGTAGGCACTTCATCACTAACGGATTGTTCATAATATGATCATCTTATAGGATGATATAAGCCATGATTCCTAATTCACTAGGTTAGATATGGGAATGGGAAGAATCCAATATAAGGATGACTGTTGTGATTTTCTCGAATCACATTTGTCGAGGGTGCTAACACGTTCTTAGATGTTAACAAGGATCTGAATCCCTTGAGTAGGTTTCACCATCTTGGCCGCGTAGGCTAGGTTTCACCTTTAAGATTTCCTGTTAAAAAGCATACTGACAGGAAAGGAAGGATGTTTATTTTATTCAGAATTTTTATCATAAATCCTAATTCACAAGTTAATAATAATAGCACAAATGGCCTAGTCGCGTAGACAAGTTAAATTTATGAGCCATGATTTCAGAGAATCGCGGTATTAAGGTTTGAATCAAGGTTCATTACCTTTTCCTGACAGGGAGCTGTAGGCTGCCACTGTCTTCAGTCTCAGAGGACATTAACTATAGCCCGTAGGCACTTCCCTTATAAGGGATGTTTATTACTGAATTGCCCCTTAGGGAAATTCATTAACCATGGTAAACAGAGACCATATTTGGTTAATTTATTAATCATATATTTATTTAGGATTTCTATTATAATTTATCCTATTTATAAAAACATTAACAGTTTTATCAGTGGCACCCAATGGCCTGGTCACATGGACATTTATAAATTTTAAGCTTATGATTTCAGAGAATCAAAGCATGACAGTATCTTGGCACAATAGGCCTAGTCACAAGGACATTTATAAATTTTAAGCTATGATTTCAGAGAATCAAAGCATGAAAGTATATTGGCACTATAGGCCTAGTCACAAGGACAATTTTAAATTATATGCTAGGATTTCAGAGAATCAGAGCATTTGAGGTTTGAACCTAGTTCATTACCTTTATCTGACAGGGAGTCATCGCTACCACTGTCTTTTGGCTCATATGGAAATGAGCAGGGCCCGTAGGCATTATGTTACCACGTATGGTTTAAAATATGATCATCTTAATTAATGATGTAAACCCAGGATTCAGAGATCATTAAACTGGGTTAGGAGTCTTTTGAAGAATCCTATTTCAACATGACGTGTGTGATTTTTAATGAATCACGTCTGCCAGGAGTGTTAACATGTTTTAAGATGTTAACAGAGATTTGAATCTTTTAAACAGGTCTTACCATCTTGGCCCGGTCTTAAAATTGACCCGTAGGCTAGGTTTCACACTTAAGATTCTTAACTAATGATTTGAATCTTTTTAACAGGTCTTACCATCTTGGCCCGGTCTTATTATTGACCCATAGGCTAGGTTTCACACTTAAGATTCTTAATTAATTAATAATTAACGCAGAACAATTTTTAAATTGAGATGTTAATATGAATCTAAATCTAATTATGGAACTACCATCTTGGCCCGGTCTTAAAATGACACGTGGCTAGGTCTTGTCCTTTTTAGACTTTGCCATTTTATTATAATGGTAGATCTTGTAAAAGAAATGTTATTTTACATTTATTTAATATTTCTTGTTTAGAATGAAAGTTTAAACTTAATCATTCCACTATAAAAATATAAAGTTGCCCTAAGCGGGACTTGAAAGGAATAATGTTGTCCTCGTAGGGACTGTAAGATAATTATGTCCTTATAAGGACTAATAAGGAAACGATCTTCAATAAAAGGAGTTTCTTCTTCATTTTATTTCTGAATGCTTTCTCCTTGGATGCTCGTTTCATTCTGGCCGCGGTACGAAGCTCAGCATCTCAGGGCTCCGGGTGTGGAGAACTCCTATTACGGCTTCTTCGCTTGGCGACGTATCCAACAAATATTTGGAGGTAAAAATTTCTAGATTAGGATTGAGAATATTCCTAAGTTAAGTCTAGACTCAGAAGTTTAGATATGTGCAATTGTGTAACTGAGATTAAACACAAAAGGCTAGTGTTTAATTCACTCAGTGTTGGCTCTGATACCAACCTGTCACACCCCGAATTTCCACGTGTCACCGGTGGGCCCGGTGGGGAGTATCGTGACGTCATGGTTGGCAACGTAATAGTCAAACAACACAATATTATTAAGCACAGCGGAAGCAATTGAATTTATAATACAACCGAATTTATTATTGTAATATCAACTGTCACAATATTCGGAAGTTTATCCACAGAAGGATCGAATATAAAATGGAAACAATAGTTCAACAGACTTCAGGCATCTTAAGCTTGCGAGACTCTTTATTGATGCTAAGGAGACAATCCAGCCAATTACGTTTAGTACCTGCATTTAGTCTTTTTGGGAAAATACGTCAGTTTACACTGGTAAATACAATCAACTGACTCATTTTGGAAAATGATTTAAAAATTGGTTTGGATGCACATGGCATAAATGTTTTATAATTTGATTAAAATGTACAGAGGCAAGATTAATCTTTTTAACTTGGGAGAATTATTTAATATTATAATCTTGTGAACGAATTACATGTTACTTATGCGTTCAGTAGCCCGGATCTAGTCCGGGTTAAAGATCAATAGACACACCACGTTATTGAGTTATACACTGACAGGTGTACGCCTACACCCCGTGCTCAGGTCGTGGCCAATCTCGTAAGATGATGCCAAGGATATCCGGGACATGGTCATTAACCCCCCAAAGGCTGTAAAGTAAACAAGACTGTTTAAATGAGCCGATCAAATTATTCAACTACCCACTAAGCGTGGAGATTTGATGCTCGATCAAGCGGTATGCTATATACCGTAACCCAAGCCCGTATAGGGAAAATAAGTTAAAAGTATTTACCTGAGCAATGTATAAATCACAATTAGCAAAATGCACGTAGCTTTTACTGGTTCTCCTAATCTGGAACGAAGGTTTAATATAACCTATTAGAATACTAACGGGTCTTTTATTAAGCTTAAGCTTAGACCGGCTAGTTTCAAAGATACGGTTCGTACGCACGATTAAGCGAAGACCGGATAGAATGTGATTTAGACCCGACAAGTTCGGAGACTTGTTTAATATGGGTTTATTATTCACATTCTGGATTTTGAGATGAAACCGATAAGGTTTGACCCGTGTTGGTTAATTTATGTAAACTTGTTACATAAACCGAACCGAACGCGTAAAATGCGTAACGGGTATCCGCAAGAGCCATATACAGGTTTCCTAAGTTAATATGCTTCAAATATATTGTGACATCAGTAGGATGTCTTTCATTATGCCCCGAACTAATTTAAACACAAACTATGCCCCGTAGGGGTAGTTTGGTCATTTTAAAGTTTGTAAAAGCGTTTAGATGTTTAACTGAGTTACAGGTCTGATGTAAACAGCAAACATACTCAATTTGATGAGTTATAACAGTAGGCTAAAGCATATATGTGAAATTTATCATTTTTAACCAAACTATGCCCCGTAGGGGTATTTTGGTAATTTCACATAAGCCGAAAAGCTCAAAAACGAAGTCTGAGTTAATCAACCTTTTCTTACTGTTAAAATATCATAATTTGCCTCATATATCAGTAGGTATCAACCCGGGTATGTTCAATATGATTTTAAAACATATTATGCGTTAAAAACGCTAAATAAGGCGACCCGTGGCCCAGTGGTAATTCCCATTGGGTTTATGTCGGCCGGCCCTCCTTTGGGAGGTCACCGGTTCGACTCCCACTTGTGGCTTTAGGGGGGGGACGTCCCAATGATGGACCGTTCCTACCGAGGCATGGTGCGGTCCTGAGGGCAACCCGGTTTTACCCAGCTGTTACCCCAGCGAGTCTCTCGTGTGGGGGCAGTATGGTTTCCGGGCGGAAGTTAGCTTGCGCGGCGGCCGGGGCCCGATCGAACATCGCGTCCGAGAGTGCGGGGCTGACGGGGGAATGTCTTAGACATGAACCCGGTGACCAATAGGTCCAGTACATAGAAAGTCACCTTCCAAAAAAAAAGGCCATTTCCGGGTTTGATACTTAAATCTGATATTTTTATATTTCCAGAAGGCTTAAAATAATTTATTTATCATATGTGATCAGTAGTAAAAGGTTTGGAGTCGTTTAGATGTGTAAAACTCATTTTATGGCCCGTAAGGGCAAAACCGACAATTACCGGATTAAGCCTACGACTACTAGTTATGCTCAGCCTAAAATTAATTAAAAATCTTTAAAAATCCCAAAATAATATATTACATCAGTGGGTATTAAGTTTGAAACCAAAAAGTAGGCTTAACTAGGCTATACGCTAATTACGCCATTTTATTAACATAAAGCTTTAAATTTGCGATATTGAGCATAACTCTTAATCTACAAGTCAAACTGATGTCAAACTTTGCATACAAGTTTATATATCAGTAATTAAGGTTTCTACACTTTTACATTTTCATAAATCATGTTTTAAGGTAATAAGGGCATAACGGTCAACATATGAGCAATTAACGGAAATATGCATATTAATTGGATAACTAGTGAACCAAGGTGTGTAATCACAGAGGGTTGTTCTAACAAGTAACCTAATCCAATTTAAGCTCTGAGGCATTTCTAAAACATACCTAAACGGGTCAGAACTGAAAGTTAAAGTGAAAGTCAAACTATGTGACTTTCGGTTCCAAACCGGGTCTAAACAGGAAATAGTCGGGTTGAACATGTTTGGACATGTTATTATACTTATTACCATGTTATAACAATGATCAAACAGGTTATATATGTTCTAGATAGCTAATTATGCATAAATGACATTTTAAGCATCCTGTTGACTTTTTAAATAAAAGTTTGACCCGACTTTTGACCTGGTTAGAGTGGTGATCGGGGGAAACCCTTTTAAGGTTTTATTACCCACATAAATACCAACTCATAACTACTTTTAATTCGAGATATGACTGAGCCATTATTGACTAATCTCGAAGTCAAACCGTAATTACGACGGTTTGACTTTTAGCTAATATACTATGCTAAACTCAACTAAAGAAGGACTAGTAGACTTACAAGAGTCCTATGCACAACTTAAGATCAGTTGGACCTGCTTGAGAGCTCCAGGAATGATCAAATTATGCAAATGAAGGTGTGAGGAACATTGTTGCACAAAATGGCCTTATATAGCACCTTAATCACCACAATACTTTGACACTTGGGGTCTACAACCCACCACAAGCTGCCCACAAGTGTCCCTAGTGTTCTAATACAGTTTAGGGGTCGCCCACATATCATTAATGTCGATTAAAGGTCGAGTTTCCGCGAAACCAGGCTGCTGTTTGCCTTTTCTGGTCCTGGGGGTCGGACGCGGCCCGCGTCACATTTAACAAAAACTCAAGCGGGCCGCTTGAGTCTTAAAATCAGAATTTTATATTTTATTTGTTTTGCAGCTTGACCTTTGGCTTCACGAAGGGGCAACTAGGGTTATTTCTTGCATTTTGACCCCCTTATATTTACCCACAAGGGTTTTAGGACTTATACCCACTTTGCCAAGTCCCTGAACACTTCCGGTTAACCCGTAAAGTCTTAACTTTCAACGTTTGCACTTTAACCCTTCGCACATGAATTTGATCATAACTTTCTCATACGATAACGAAACTTTATGAAATTTATATCGTGCCTCCTAGTGAGCATAATTAACATTTACAAAGCTTCGGGTTTGTCAAAAGGTCACTCAGAGGTATAAATTAAACATGTTGACACATTTAGCCCATGTAGTTTGTAATCTCTCACTTTTAGCTTCGTATGATCCATGATTTATTCGTTTGAAGGTATGAGCATCTTGTAGGGTTAATATACAATATATTTATTCACTGTTGACACTTAGAATACGTATATTCACATACTTTCCATGTTTGTCAACTTTAGTCCTTTTATAACATTCTTTCACACGTTCAAACTTTATGACACGTGTCAACACATTATAGGACGTGAATTTTCGAGGTGTTACACGAACACGATAAGACACGAACCCGAAACACGAAAACACGAACACGAAACGAAATCTTATCGTGTCAGATTTTCGAATCACGAACACGAACCTGTTAATAAACAGGTTACACGAAATGACCTGTTAAGACACGAAAAAATTATCAACGTATCATACGACCTGTTTAAGACACGAACACGACCTATTAAAGCACGGACACGACCTATTAAAACACGAACACGACCTGTTTAAGACAGGAACACGACCGAATTAGGGAAGTTGTGAACCGAATTAGGAATGGTGGTGTTTCTGAGAGAGATTTAAAAATTTGGGTTTGAATTGTTGAAAAAGAATCGCGTGTGTTTATGTATAATTTATCTAAGGTCCCACGACTAATTCCCCATGTCTACACCCACATATAATATTTTTTTAATTTATAATTATTAACATGTACTTAATGGGTTTTAACAGGTTAACGGGTTTTAACCTGTTTAGACACGAAACCTGATAAGGTCTTATCGTGTCTACCTGTTTTAGACACGAAACCTGTTAAGGTCAAACACGAAACATGATAACTTCGTGTAGGTCCGTGTCATGTTATCGTGTTCGTGTCAGAATTGCAAGCCCTAGTTGGTGGAACCCTTTTTCATTCAGGGATTTGATGAAGTTTTATAAGGTTTGCTGGTTGGGAAATAAAGAGAAGGAGATTATTGGTGGGCTCATAATTATTGCGGGTTTGGAATGAGTGGTGTAAAAGCTCTCTTTATATGTTGTCATTAGTTTTGTGGGTCTTTGCAATTTTTTCAGGGTAGCAATGTGTTAATGAAAGCTAATCTTCAAAAAAACTTAGCACAATATTACAACCCGTCACAATGCGAGGGACTTAATACTAGTTATTTGTTGTAAAAATAAATGTCCCCTTAATTCAAATAAAACAAAGCAATATTAATTTAAAATACTGGAATTTTGTTTTTATCTTTGTGCGTTCTAAACTATGGCTTAGGGGCTGTTTGGTAGCCTCTGAATGGTCATTAAGAGGCTACCTCTTAATGGAACCATTAAGAATTTTACCAATGAGAAGATAGAAGAATGTGACATGTGATGATTTACCATTCAGAGGTTACCTCTTAACCATTCAGACTTGAGGTTACCTCTTATTCATTCAGAGGTTTTAAACCATTAAGAGGTAGCATCTGAATGGTCATTAAGAGGCTACCAAACAGCCCCTTAATGTCGTTTTCTGACTATCTCATACAGTTTTCATGCATTAAGTATATAGAAATGGTCAGGATTTGAAATTTAGAATCGGGTTAGTATATATGAACCAAATTGTTTGTTTTCGAATCCTATTAAAATTTGTGAAAGTCGACGTTCCAAATTTTTTTTTTTTTAAATTTGTGATTTTTAAACGATTAGAACCACATGGCAAGAATCATATGAATTCGAATATGTTTACTGAATCCTAATTTAATTTGTATTCAATTTTTTTTTTCTGTTTAGAACAATAAACTAAACTACTTTTAAATATTTATATGAGTTAAATGCTTGGTTGGTTCCTGTGGTTTGCAAAAATTGCAGACTTGGTCCTAGTGGTTTATTAATTACACGCGTGGTCCCAAAACTTGTCAAAAATGAACTCGGTTGGTCCCCAGCACTAACATTTGTTAAGTATTCCAGTTAAGTCCATGTTAAATGACCAAAATACCCTTGCTTATTAACAAAACCCAGCTTCTGCATCATCTTCATCACCATCATCATCTTCATCACAGGTCTCTCCATTCTCAAACAAGAAGCACAGCCGCCACCATCTCACCTCCGCCACCATCTCACCCAAAACACCAAAACACCGAAACCCACATCCACCACCGGGCAGGTCACCACCACCGCCGATAACCACCACACCAGCTCCCTCCTTCTCAAAACCCCTCTGCTCTTCTTTGATGACAGCCACACACCCACCCCTGATTCCCTCAATTCTCCAGTGACTAATCGGTGCCGGCCACAACACCAACCACCGGTGCCCCGTTCTTGTTCCGTCAAGCACCCACAGCCCCTGCTCATTACCTCTTATTCAACTCCGGAGAACCCGATTCCGGCCGGCCGACGCTGTGAATCCGACAAAGCACACACCCATCTCCTCTCTCAGTCTCTCTCGATCTCTCCTGGGTCCGATCGACGCTGGTCGTCTTTCCGGCGATCCGCCGGTGACGAAATGACGATGATGATTAAAGCGATGAGGAAGATGATGGACGCTGATTTTGATGTTTTTGTTGATGATGATGATTAATGCGATGAGGAAGATGATGATTAATTGTTTAAGGGTGATTAAAGCGATGAGGAAGATGGTGGCCTGCCGGTGGTGGATGTGGGTTTAGGCGTTTTGGTGTTTTGGGTGAGATGGTGGAGGAGGTGAGATGGTGGCGGTTGTGCTTCTTGTTTGAGAATGGAGAGACCTGTGATGAAGATGATGATGGTGATGAAGATGATGCAGAGGCTGGGTTTTGTTAATAAGCAAGGGTATTTTGGTCATTTAACATAGACTTAACTGAAAAACTTAACAAATGTTAGTGTTGGGGACCAACCGAGTTCATTTTTGACAAGTTTTGAAACCACGCGTGTAATTAATAAACCACTAGGACCAAGTCTGCAATTTTTGCAAACCACAGGGACCAACCAAGCATTTAACTCTATTTATATTGATGCACTTTTCATCTATGCCCATAAAATGAAAAGAAAACACCTTTTACCACCATTCATATATTATTATTCCATATATAAGTTTGTAACTTTTTTGTGCATTAGTACTTGGACATTGTGCTTTGGGTGACTTTCAAAAAAAAAAATTGATTTTTTTTTATTTTTAACCTAAAGGATTTTACTTTTTACAATTTTAACCCTACATAATTTGTTTTTTTAACTTTAACCCAAACTTTTCATTATTTGCAATTTAACTTCACAACTTTTGTCACTTATACTTTTCATCTTTCGCAAATTTTCGTTTTACGTATAGTTCTAAATTTTTCGAGTTAATACGATGCAACGTGCATGTGTGGTTCAACGATTTTACCTCTATTTTTCCATGTTTGAAAGGTTCGTTGCAACACGCATATCCTAGGTCGAGTCAGTATTGGTGTTCGATGACGGTTGTGTGATATTAGTACTATTTGACACCGTTTTACGCCCCGCCGCAACGCGGGGTGTGCTTTGAGGGGTTTTCAAAGAAAAAATGGTTATGCATATGGTTGTCGTAACGTTGGCTTTAGGGGTTTTCCAAAAAAAATGATTTTTTTTTACTTTTCGCCCAAAAGTATTTCATAAATTACTTTTAACTCAAAACTATTTGTTTTTTTTTACTTTTAACCAAAAACTCTTTATCTTTTGCAATCTATCCTCGTAACTTTTTTTACTTTCAACTTTGCTCCTTTATAGTTTTCATTTTCCGCAAATTTTTCGCTTTATGCTTGGTTCTAAATTTTGTGACTTAACAAATCGCAACGTGCGTCTTTGTTTTAACGTTTTTACATTTCGTTCTAAATTTTGCGAGTTAACACGACGCAACGTGCGTGTGTGGGTGAACGTTTTTACATCGTCTATTTTTTCCCCGTTTGACAGGTTTAACATAACGTGCGGGTCCTAGATTGACTTAGTTATAACTAAAGAATCTCTGCCGCATTGCGGCGGGTCGCAATCCTAGTTCAATTTAAGTGAAAAAACAAAATTTGAATAAGTTGAAACTCGATTCAGTAAACAATAGGGCAGAACTGCAGAAGAGTTAAGGAGGGGACAAAATGTGTGGTTGTTATCGTCCCCTTTCAATTCTTATTGCTAGTAGTGACATTAAAATATTACATAAATGTCCATTAATTAATTCAGTCTATAAGAAAATATTTATATTCAGTTTATAATATTCGTATGATGGTGAGGATTCGGTCTCCCACATCTTCTCGTCTTGTTATGTAGCGTCGGTTTTTTGGAACCATATTAGCAGGTGGTGCAAAGTGCAGAACTTGTTCTTTTTTGGTTTTAAAGATATTGCAAAGATCCATGAGTTCGTGGGCTTGAATGGGGCGCAAAAGGAAGCCTTTAAAGGCATTATTAGGATTGTTGTTTGGTGCTTATGGAAAGCAAGAAACAAAGCGAGGTTCGAAAACAAGGAGGTGAGAATTGAGGAGATCGTCAAAGAGGTGAAAGCGCTTGGTTTTTTATGGTTTAAAAATAGGAGTAAATGTTGTAATATTGAGTGGGTCGATTGGTGTAAATTTGTAATTATGTAAGTTCGGTTTTGGTTTGGGCCCCTCGTTTTGAGGGTGTCGTTTTCGTTCTAATGAAGTTCTCATTTCAAAAAAAAAAAAAAGTTTATAATATTCGTATCCTTTTCACATTAAAGCCCTTGCTTCATTTGTATATTAGAGCATATAATAAAAGCATTTTTCCCTTGCTTCAAGTGTGTTTTAGAGCATACTTGTGGGAACCCGTATGTTACGATGGGGACAACAACTTACACCAATAAAGATTTAGCCAGTGTTGTAAATATCGTTTGTATGTGTAAAGTTTTATAAGATACAATTCGAGATGCATATACATATTGATGACTCCGTTAATTATAAAATACAATTCGAAATGCACATACACACTCATAAAAAAATTATTTAATAGTATTTATTTTTGTCTAAAATGGAATAAGATCTTTTTACTTTTTTTTAAAGGTATTTTGGTTATTTTTTATTAACAGAAGCATAAGACATGTCAAGGGACTAAAGTTTTAATATTTAACATAAAAAACGAAAATATTTAATAGTATTTATTTTTGTATAGAGTGGAATAAGTTTTTTTTTTACTATTATAAGTGTATTTTGGTTAATTTTTATTAACACAAGCATAAGACATGTCAAGGGGCTAAAGTTTTATATTTAACATATGAGATTACTACTATTTATTTTTCATAAATGATTATATTTATTTGATGAAAATTCAAAAGAGGAAGAAAATGATAAGGTAGAGAATGAGGGTGTAAAGTAAATTACATTCAATGAGGAAGAAAATGATAAGGTAGAGAATCCGTGTGTAAAGTAAATTACATTTCATGTAAATGATTAAGATGGACAAAATTGTAAGATCATCCTTTATACGTAGTACCATATGCATAACGAGTTGTAACTTGCAAGTGATATCGTGATTAGTGTAGTTTATTTAATAAATACCATACTTGAACATGATACAAGTTGGAATTGAATATTTGTAGCCGGAATTAGGGTGAACGGTACCCTAAGTCACCTCGTAGTGCACTTGAAGGTGGTTCTGAAGTTTTTGAACATTATGAACTTGGAAGCATGGTTGTAAAAATCCCGACTAGGTGCCGATTAATCCACGATTAATCCCCGATTAGTCGCCGATTAATCAAATTAATCCCGATTAATCCTCATAAATTCTGATTAATCCCCGATTAATCGCTAGTCCCCACCCCGCCGCCCGACTAGCGACTAGCGATTACTACAACACTGCTTGGAAGTCCAGTTTGAACGTGGCTGAGAAGATAGGATCGAGTTGGAGGGAAGATTTGTTTGATTATGATGCCTAGTTATGTTAACACCAACTATTGATCATGGTGTTTTCGATGATCTAGGTTTCTTGTAATTTTAGTCGATCATTTTTGTGGATCAATTCGTTATATATGTTTAAAACTAACTGTTGATCACAGTATTTTTTATGATCTAGGTTTCTTGTAGATCATGGTTTTTAGCTGGTCATTTTCGTTGATCAATTCGTTATATATATTGTATATGGTTTGGATTATCTTGATCATCTTTGCATCATGTTTCAGATTGATCATATGTGCATTATGTGTAGTGTTAAGTAGTTAGTATTATTGCATTGCTTGTTCAGATTAGTAAGTGTAGTTAGTTGGTCATATGCATGTAACTTCAGATTAGTCATAAGAGCTTGGGTGATTTGATTTTGTTGGTAAGATAACCGGGTTATAATAGATTGGAGATGGCAAGTGATGCAAAACCTACTAGATGTTGATCTGCTTAATGGGGCTATTTTTTTTCTTTCGACTTTGTATTTCATTCCACACGACAAAGGGCAATTACAAAGCAATGGCGTAGTCGGGCAACAAGTTGCGCCGCCACCCCCTTTTGAATAGAAAAACCAATTCTACTAAATACAAAGTTTGAAACCTTTAGCGACGAAGAATTACTATTAACGACTTTTTGAACCCGATTCAAAAGTCGCACAGCGTCAGGAGCGAGACCACCAAAGGTATCAAACGCAAACGGGACAAACACATGTTGATTCTCCAGGCAGACTTTCTCATGTTTTGTCACTTTGCTCGCCTCTGCCTTGAGCACCGCTTGCCCTACGACAAAGCCCTTGTCCTTAATTTGGTTTAGATAATCCTACTAGGTACACATATGATGTATATATATGTAATTCACTAGCTACATATATATAGTTCGTCGATTTACATGTATTTTTCTGTTTCTTTTGTAATTTCCATGAGTAATAGTAATATATAATAAGAATAAAAAAAATCTTGTTTAAAAGTAAATTTCTTGAAGTTTTCTAGTAACTTTTAAATTTCCCAGTGATTTGTATTTATTTACGTGCACCGCCGTTGGCGTTAACGTTTATACACATGTGCATTATTATACACAACATTTACTAGATTTTACTTAACTTCTTGTGCATGTAATGTTCCTTAATTGCCGTATTCATAACGTGTTCCGATTGTTTTATATACAATTTTTTATAACCATCATTCAAGTTTATGAACGTATGGCTTATGTTCAAAATCACGTGATGACAAAATTAGAAAAATCTATATTATTCAATTGTATTTAACTATTTTGATTCGGATTTTAGTGTAATGCCATTTTTATATACGAACCCCTCCACTCACGAAAAGTAAAAAAAAAAAAAAAAATCAAAATAGGCTCTCTTGACCAAGTTAGCATCTAAGGACATTTTGAGTATATATCTACATAGTTTATTATATTTAATTTTTATAGTTCTAGTGCAAGTAGTTTGAACATATAATAATTTTGAACTTGCGTTATTAAATTAAACGACACAAAAAACCAACATACTTTCTATTTTTTTCTTATAAAAGTCATATAGAACATTTTCATAATATGGAATATCTTTATTGTCACGATCTAGATATGACAACCATGTATTATTGCCACGGGCACCATCAACATCCCTTGTCCAAAGTTCTAGGTGTTATTTTTCGGTTTTGTTATATGTTACCATATAAACACACAAATTTGGGCTTTCCATGGTATGTGTGTACGAAGATGCGTGATTTGCCATAAATTAGGGTTCATTTTGTAGGTGGTGATGAGCACACACTGTTGATCAGTTCTAGTTCTGTTATAGCATGATAGAAAACATGAAAATATACCTGTTACAGCAGACAGTGCAGTGGAGAATCCAGTGAGGGATGATGTCATTAAGTTAGACATGTCTGTCAGTGCGATCTGGTTCCTCCTTAGGGTGCAAACTAATGATGGTGATGATGAAACCGAAAAGGGAGTTCGGTTATGGAGAGGGAGGCGATTTTGAGGTTATGATAATTAGGTTATGTGTCTAACCTTAGAACCTCTACATAAGTCTTCTTACATATGCACTCAAGAGGAAACCTAATTAGTTAATAAGGGTAATATGATCCATCAACAATTACCAACTAATTATTTAATAGGTTATTATATATTTTGATCTATATTATGTAAATGATTATAATGGCTACTAGATTAAGTATTAAATCATAATATATTTAATCTTACACACACATAAATAGATTATGTTGCCTTTCAATTTGACGTTAATGTTTCGAGTAATCCGATCATGGTTTTATGCTTGAATATTTTGAAATTTTTAACTTTTGAAGCAAAGTTATTTTGAGTTTTGGACTCGAATCATGGTTGTATGTGACAATATTGTTAAAATTATATGTTTAACATGTTAGATTGTAATAGCATCCGTATATTAGGCATGATTATATTGTGATTATTGTAATTATTCTATATCCATATTTAGCCTGTATCTTTGTAATATATATTGTGAAGGATATCAATGAAAGGATCACGGTTCATATTGTTACATGGTATCACGAGTCTGGGTCTCTCTCTTCTAAACCCTACTCGCCGCCTTCCTCCCTCCCCTGCTTCCTCCATTTTTTTTCTTCACTGTAACCATTGCCATGGAGAACGATAACAACACTACTTCCACCACCCCTCCCATCACCATCAAATCTGAAATCCACCTAGCCACCACCGTCACCAATATCAAAACTCTAATCCCTTTCACCTTAGAAATCGAGTCCAGTCAATACTCATCCTGGGCAACCTTATTTACCCTCCACTGCCGTGCTCACTTAGTCGAAGACCACCTTAAAGCCAAACCTGAAACCACCACACCCGAGTCATCCTCCGCCTTGGCTACCCGGAATCGCTTGGACGCCATCGTCTTGTAATGGCTCTATAGTACGATCTCCAATGATCTTCTTCACACCATAATCGACAAAACGTCCACCGCTCATGACGCGTGGGTGGCTATCGAGAATCTGTTTCACGACAACAAGGCATCTCGGGCCATTTACCTCATGCAGAAATTCGCTAATACCTGACTGGACGGCTTTCCCAATATCTCGGCTTACTGTCAAGCCCTTAAAACACTTTCTGACCAACTTGCCAATGTTGATGCCGCTGTGACTGATGAGCGGCTCGTTCTCCAACTCATCGCCGGTTTGAATGATCAATATGAGGGTATTGGCACCATCATCACTCAACAGCGCCCTCTACCCTCGTTCTACAACGCCCGTTCTCAACTTATACAGGTTGAAACCCGCAAGAATGAGCAGGCCCTATTATCCTCCAAAACTGCCTCTACCGCCCTCACCGCCCAAGCAACCCGCCCTGCCACTGAGTACACCCGGTCACCCTCTGACTCCTACCGTGGCCGTGGACTCTCTGGTCGTCGAGGCCGTGGCCGAGGATCATATGGTCGCGGACGCTCCTACCAATCCACCTACTACCCACCCCAAATGCAATATCCATGGGCACCATATTGGCCCACTCCTCCTCAACCTTACTCGGCCCAACAATACCCCTACAGCCCATCACAGCAACCCAACTCTTGGTCTCCTCCACCTTGCCCCTACCCTTCAACCAACCGGCCCAACTTAACCACATCACCACAGCCACAAGCTGGCCTTCTCGGCCCACGCCCTCATCAGGCACACACTGCCTACAGCCCAACTGACATTGAGCAAGCATTATACACCATGTCGTTACAGCAACCGGACCCCACTCAGTATATGGATACCGGCGCCACTGGCAACATGTCTCACGAGCAAGGTGACTTCCATACTTTTTCTAATTCTTGCATTTCTCAAAATATAATTGTAGGTAATGGTGATACTATACCGGTCCTTGGTCAAGGCACTAAATACCTGCCCAAACCATACTCACCCTTTGTCCTTAAAAATGTTCTTTATTCACCCAAGCTCGTTAAAAACCTTATTTCAGTCCGTCGATTTACAACGGACAATTCTGTTTCTGTGGAATTTGACCCGTTTGGTTTTCTTGTGAAACAAATATATTGCAAGTTTTGGACTTCAAGTTGGGTTTGATATTTTCAAGGGTTTCAGTCTTGGAATCGTGTGGGAGTTGGGTCTTCATTACAAAACCGAGGACTTTCAATAAATAAGATATATCTCTGAAATCTCTTAGCGGAAGTGGTAACCGTCGATGATAAGCCTTCGGGAAACATGTGGGTAAAGAATTTATCGTCAAACGTTATTACTGATAATGTTATAGTTGGACAATCAAGTTAAACTTGCCGACGGATTAGCGACGAAAGCGTCACTTGGTGAAAGCATGTGTAGTTTATGCAGACACATGTCATTCTTCGGTAGCAATGGTGTTCCTACCGTCGCAAGTCAACATTTAGGTACTAATTGCCTGTCACTGACTAAAATAAGAGTTTGCTCTTTTTTTTTAAATCTAAAATTAGACTTGTATGTAGTGCATTAATAACGAAAATGTGTAATGTTCTAATACTACATTCGTTAATATAATTTTTAAGTTTATACAATACTTTAATTTATATAAACTATTTTATTAAAAAGTGTTTATTTATTATAATAAGTTAATTAAATTTTTATAAATAGTTTAATTTTATATAAAATATTTGATTATTGAAATTAAATGTAAAATATCATCATGATGTAGAAAATTCAAGGATTTATAAACTATAAGGATGTTTGTGAACGATGGAGAAATCTCGAATGTTTTTGAAAGATTATGATAAACACAATGGATGTGTTTAATGATGTTTTCAGGACTTTATATTAATTACATCATTCTTAATTGAGAAATACTCTAATCATGTGACCCATTTAAAATTTGCCGTTCAAAAAAAATGTGAAATACTCTAATCATGTGACCCATTTAAAATATATGCCGTTCAAAAAAAAATATGACCCACTTAAAAAATACTATGATAATATCTGAAATACTCTAATCATGTGACCCATTTAAAATATATGCCGTTCAAAAAAAATGTGACCCACTTAAAAAATACTATGATAATATCAGGTTGACAACGACTTTGCTCCATTGAGTTTTGAAAGGATTAGATATTAATAAATAATGTACGAAAATTTGTCTTTTTATCTTTTCATGTCATTTCAAATAAAGAGAAATAATTGAAATGAAAAAGAAATATAGGGGAATAATCGTCAAAGTGCTTCTTTATGTTAAACATGTTGAGGTTGGGGGTGAATAGCTTTGCTTTCATCTAATGAGGGCCGTCTCCAAAAATCACAAAAAAAAATTTGGCCCTATTCGAGTTAGAAAATTTAGATCCTGTTCGCAAATTTTCATATAATATAGACTCGTCAATCATTCAATCAAATATATAAATACTAAAAACCTATTATACTACGATAATTGTTATGAAATAGATAAAACAAATTAACAAAAATAGTGTAGCAAAAATGATCAAATTATCGAAGCTACTTGCTAAGCGAACAATGTGGTTCTTCTAGCGTTTTTTTTTTTTTTTTTTTTTTTGAAGCAAAGCTCTCGATCAACTCCTTGTAATCCATAGTATCTAATATTTCACTTTCAATAGAACGTAAATAGATTTTCAACAACTTCAACTTTGAGAAACTTCTTATGTCGACGCCACAGTTACCGGAATTGTCAACAACACTTTATATGCATTTATAGCATTAGGATAAGTAGTACTGCGTTAGAAGATATAGCCTAAAACATCAAAAGGGTTGTCAATGTGTCTCATTAAAAATGTATTAATACACTTCAACTCCATATACATGCCCTTATTTTTATTTAGATTAGTCATTGGGCATGTTAATTGGGCCATTTTTTAAAACTTTTAAACAGACCCTTATTCAAAAAACTTTGAGTCTTTTAGCAGACCCTTATTTATACAAACATTCAGAATTTTTTTTTAAATATATATATATATATATATATATAATTTTTAAAAAATTTTCAAGCCCTATATTGATTTGGGCCCTGATCACAGGCACCTCCTACACCCCTAATAGACGGCCCAGAATTCTAATCTAACTATGAATAAAGTATTAGAGTTGAGAGACAGCTAATATAAAGATTATTTTATTTTATTTATTTAATATAATAATAATACTATAAGGATGCTTTTTTTGTGATTTTTAAGTCTTATTAGTTATTACATGTTACTTTTACGTTATTTAATTTGCTAATAGGATTTCTAGAAGTAATTAATCAGGCAGGAGGCATGATTGTATTTAAACTAGGTTTAAAGAAGTTCACCGCGTTGCGGCGAATATTTTGTTATTTAGTATGTTTTTACATGTGTTTTGAAATCACTACGAGCATGTTGCGAACGAAACTGCTGACAAGAATAAAAAGAAAATGTAGAAAAAAACACTAAAAGATAACCGAAAGAAAATCAACCAAAAAACTTGTATGGTAACGATGTTGTTCGTATGAAACCCGTGGTCAGAGATGAGCAAATTGTTTCGGGTACCGGTACCAAATTTGCCGAACCGAAAGATCTTAAGTACCAATTCGGTACCGACTTTTGGCACTCCTGGTACCGGTTCACTACCGTTTTTTACCTTCATATACCGGTACCGTAACCGGTATTTTCGGTACCAGTACCGATTCTGTATCGGTTGGCACCGAGCTCATCCCTACCCCTTAAACTAAAAAAAGAAAAAATTAAAAGTTGAAGAAAATCAACAAAAAAAAGTTGTACGATACCGTTTTTCGTACAGTAACCATGATCAGGGATAAGCAAATGGTACTGGGTAGCAGCACTGAATTTCCCGAACCAAAAGATTTCCAATATTAATTCGGCACCAACTTTTGACGTTTTATGTATTAGTGCCGGATCTTACCTTCATGTACTGATACCGAACAGGACCGTTCCGGTATTTACGATACCAATACTGGTTCGATACCGGTTGACACCAAATTTATCCTAACCCCCGATATAAAAAAAGATTAAAGTTAAAATGTAAAGAAAATAACTATTATTATAATATTAAAATAATAAACGCTATATATTATTATAATATTAAAATAAGTATTAAAATTAAAAAAAGTATATATTATAGTAATCTTAAAATCACTATTCATTTCATTTACTTTATTAATATATAGTAATAATAGTAATTACTTTATTAATATATAGTAATATTTGTATAACATTATATTTGTTTTTATAAATCATGCTATTAGTATATTTGTTTATAATTTTTCAAACTTAAGTCTGGATAATTTCGGACTGGTTATATACTAAACAGGCAGATTATTAGCATAGTGGTCGAATTATGGCAGCCCACTTTGTAGCCGTTTAAAAGAGGCGTTTTTAAGGGCACAAGCCTGTACTGATCTTGTGCTAATTAAGCCTGCTAGTTGATGTATATGTGAAATTATCCAAGGTCTGAAGATTCAGACCTAGGTTTAAAACTTGTATATTTCAAATAATTCCAGGCTCTCTTTTCAGTCAATTTATTTTTGGGTTTTAATATTTTCCCATAATTTATTTTTGGGTTTTAATCTTTTCCCATAAGGTCCTGCCCCCTTATGGTATCAGAGCCATGGAGTATAACTATGTCATGAGAAGATTCAACACTGAATTAAATTAAAATGAATATCTTGGAAGATAAAGATACTGTTAAAAACAGTATTGAGGAAGAATATGATATTCCTCATAATTTAGATTTATTAAATAAATGGACAATTCCAAAAATTGATTATAAACAAGTTTACAAACTTTGAACTTTTGAAAGAATTGGTTTAAAACAAGTAGTAAAAACTACTGAAGAAACAATTGCTCTTAATAAAGAAGAAATGGTTTTAAAACTCTTAAATAATAAAGAGTTACTAAGGTATAAAAAAGATAAATATAAATTTATTCATATTGGTGTTGTGCAAATTGCATTTAAACCTTTAACTTTAGAAGGTCTTCCAGAAAGCTTTATAGCAGCTTTAAGAGATGGTAGAAATCGAGATTATAAACAATCTCTAATAGGGATAGTTCAGTCTAGTCTGGCTCATGGTCCAATCTATTTTAATGTTTATCCAAATTTACAATTATCTTTAATTGATGTTAATATAACTGATGCTTTAACATTAAATATTAAAACTCATGGATATAATTACATTCCAGGATCTGAGGTAATATGTATTTGTTATAAAATATATTATAAACCCTTGTTTACACTAAATCCTCAGTGTAAAATGGTAGATAAACCATTAAATGAAACAATAGTTATAGAGACTAATTTTGGTAAATCAAATATTACAACTAGGAGAAAAATAAAGTGGGAAGAAATAGAATTTCCAGAAAATTGGGTACTAAATAATTGTACTCCAAAACAACAATATGTAGATAATAATCCTATAAATATTATACAAACATCTGAAGGATCTGTTCAAATACAGTTTGACCAATATAAACCTAGAATATCTAGGACTATGTCTTCTAGGTCTTCAAATTATCACATATCCCCTCTAGGATATACTGTTAGAAGTCCTTCCAGAGCTTCCACTTCTCAAATAAGAGAAGAATTACCTGAAAATAGGGTAGAAGAATTAAGAATTACTTCTGATAATATTGTTAGAGGTGTTTATAAGCCAAGTGAACCGGAATTAACCGAGTCAGAAATGAATTTTTCAATTTAATGGATCAAAAAGAAAAAAATGATTTTAGTCCAGGTTCTCTGGCAAGAAAAATTATTAGTGAAGAATTTAAACAAGAAAAATGGAAATTGTTTAGAGATTGGTTTTTCAAAAATTTTGATAGCCAAGATACGAAAATGTTTCAAGAAGTTTTTTATAAAGAACTTTCAGAAGAAAATAAAGTTATACTTTTTGTCCCATGGTTTATAAACAAATATACTAATAGCATGATTTCTGTTATACAGAGAGAATATAATGTTAATGGAAAAATTATAAAAACAAGTTTTCCTCCACATCAACCTTTTAAAATAGAAAAGGATAATGAGATTAGGTATTACCAGGCTTTCCAAAAATTGTTGGAACATGATGCTTTGCCAATTACTATTTCACATATAAACAATATTTTTAAACAACAAAATTACACAGATATTTATTTGATTTGTTTAGGTGAACAATTGAGTTCAATAAATGATAGAATAAATGAATTAACTAATTATATAAAAGGTTTAAAGAATTCTCCTATGAAACAAGAGGAGAAAAATGAAGTTGTTGCTACTCCAGCTATACAACCTCCCCCTGATATAAAAGATTTTAAGTTAAAATCTAATACTGAAATATCATATTTATTAGACAAAAAATTACAACTTTTAAATGAAAAGTTTTCAAACTTAAGAGTAAATACTTTAACAAAAGAATTTGTAAATTCTATTGATAAAGATAATTATCAAGAAAGAATTAATGAAGAAATAAGAAAACTTGATAAGTTTGCTAATAAACCAACTCAACGGATGTATTATTATCCTAGACCTACTCCACAGGATGTTCTAATAGAAGAACAAGAGTATGTTATTAATAATTCTTATCATGGTAAACATATTTATGAATGGAACATAGATGGTTTGTCTGAAGGACAAATCTATAATACTATACACAGAATGACGATGTATAGTACGATTTGTAAAAGTAATGATAATTCTGATGAGAATATTGCTAAAATGATTATAGGAGGTTTTACTGGTCAATTAAAAGGCTGATGGGATAATTATTTATCAGAAGCAGATAGGAATAAAATTTTAACTACTGTTAAAGAAGAAGATGGTAGTCAGACTCCTAATGCAGTTTATACACTGGTAGTTAATATTGTTGATCGTTTTACAGGTAGATGGTCTGATAATTCTGAAAATACTAGGACTTTATTACAAAATCTAAGGTGTAAAACTCTTACATCTTTTAGATGGTATAAAGATACTTTCTTAAGTAGAGTAATGGAACTTCCTGAGTCTAATAGTACTCATTGGAAATCTAAATTTATAGATGGATTACCTCCTTTATTTGCTGAAAGGGTTAGAAAAAACCTTAGAAAAGGAAAAGTAAGTATTAATTATGAAAATTATACTTATGGCAAGTTAATAGGAACTTGTGTCCAAGAAGGTTTAGCTTTATGCAATGAGATAAAACTTAATCAACAAATTAAAAGGCACTCTCTTAATGAAAAGAGACAATTAGGTCAATTTTGTGGTCAATTTGGTATGGATGATTTTAGGGAAAATATTTCTAAGAAAAAGAAAAAAGTCTTATCTCCTTATAAACATAAGAAATTTGAAAAAAGAAAACAGAAAAGAGAAGATAGAAAAAGGAAAAGAAAACAGGATTATAAATCTTTTAAACCTTACATTATATGTAAGAAATGTGGCCGTCAAGGTCATAAAGCAAAAACATGTTGGGTTAAGAAAAAACTCAATAATATTGAGGATGAACAATTAAAAGATACATTATCTAAATTACTTATAAACTCCGAAAATGATTCTGAATCAGAATCAGAAAACTCTTATGATGAGGAAATAAATATATTAGAAAATGAAGATTTAATATCCTCTGATGAAGAATGTTTCTCTTGTAAAGGAGAAAAATGTTGTCAAAAAGATTTTGACACAGATAATGAAGATGATATTTATCAAATTATTGCTCAATTTGAAAATATGGAAATAAATGTTATTTCTAATGATCTTTTAGATTTACTAAAAGTTGTGGAAGATGATAAAATCAGAAAGGAAATTATCTCTAAAATAACTAAAGAAGAAAAAGCTTCTACTTCAATGGGTCATCAAGAATTTAAACCTTATACAATAAGTGAGGTTAAAAAACAATTAAACCAAAGAAATTCAAGGGAAAAACCTATTAATATTGAAGAATTAAAATTGGAAATTGATAATCTAAAAATAGAAATAAGAAATTTAAAAGGAAATAATAAAGATTTAGAAGAAAGAATTAAAAATATAGAACTAGGGAAAATTAAGACTGAAATCCCTAGTACATCTGGAAAAGATGATCTAGAAACTGATAAATTTTTATCAATGTTAAAAGATGAAATTTTTTTATCTATATATGAAATTGTAACTTCTCATAAATGGCATATTAAAATTAAGCTATTAATAGATAGTAATTTTTCAATTGAACTTATTGCTTTACTAGATAGTGGAACAGATTTAAATTGTATTCAGGAAGGAATTATTCCTACAAAATATTTTCATAAAACTACTCATAGAGTTAGTTCTGCTAGTGGAGAATCACTAGGAATAAGTTATAAATTACCACATGCTTATATTTGTCAAGATAAAGTTTGTATTCCAAACAGTTTTATGTTAGTTAAAAATCTAACAAGCCAGATTATACTTGGCTCATCATTTTGGAAAAATATTTTTCCAATAAGACATATTGATGAAAATTTTATTTCAGGAACTTATAAAGGAAAAGAAATTACCTTTCCTTTTGTCAATAAACCAATTACTAGATTTATAAATGACATTGAAGAATCTTTAATACAGGCCAAAGAAAATCAAATAAATTTTCTTAAGGAAAAAATTAATCTTTTCACAATAGAAGAAAGGCTTAAAAATCCTAAATTACAGGAGAAAATAAAATTAATACAAAGTCAATTTTCTTTACAAATATGTAATGATCATCCTAATGCTTTTTGGGATAGAAAGAAACATATTGTTTCCCTTCCTTATGAAGATGATTTTAATGAAAGTCAAATACCTACAAAGGCAAGACCTTGTCAAATGAATTTTGAATATTTAGAGTTATGTAAAAAGGAAATAAAAGCTTTGATAGATAAAGGTTTGATTAGACCTTCAAAATCTCCATGGTCATGTACTGCATTCTATGTTAATAAACATTCAGAGCAAGAAAGAGGAGCTCCCAGGTTAGTAATAAACTACAAACCCTTAAATAAAGTTTTAAAATGGATTAGGTATCCTATACCTAACAAAAAAGATTTGTTAGATAGACTTAATAATGCTATCATATTTTCAAAGTTTGATTTAAAATCTGGATATTGGCAGATTCAAATAAATGAAAAAGATAGATATAAAACTGCTTTTACAGTACCTTTTGGTCATTATGAATGGAATGTAATGCCGTTTGGGATAAAAAATGCCCCAAGTGAATTTCAAAATATAATGAATGATATTTTCATTCCTTTCATTTATAATAGTTTACATTGATGATATCTTAGTATTTTCTAAAGATATTGAAACTCATTTTAAACATTTAGAGATTTTTAAAAATATAATCATAAAACATGGTTTAGTAATATCTAGACCAAAGATGTTAATTTTTCAAACCAAAGTTAGATTTTTGGGTCATAATATTGAAAAAGGAAATAGTATTCCTATAAATAGAAGTATTGAATTTGCTTCCAAATTCCCTGATGAAATAACTGATAAAACTCAGCTACAAAGATTTTTAGGAAGTTTGAATTATGTTTCACCTTATTATAAAAATTTAGCAGAAGATACAGTTGTATTATATGACAGACTAAAGAAGAGTCCTCCGCCATGGTCTGATATTCATACCAAGGCAATTCAAAAAATTAAACAAAATGTTAAAAATCTTCCTTGTTTAATGCTAGCAAAACCAGACTGGCAAAAAATTATTGAGACAAATGCTAGTAATATTGGATATGGTGGGATATTAAAACAAATATCTCCAATTGATAAACAAGAATTTTTGGTAAGATTCCATTCAGGTAAGTGGAATAATAGCCAAAAGAATTATGCTACTATTGCAAAAGAAATTTTAGCAATAGTCAATTGTGTTTTAAAATTTCAAGATGATTTATATAATCAAAAGTTTTTAATAAAAACTGACTGTCAAGCAGCAAAATATATGTTTAACAAAGATTTTAAACATGATGTTTCTAAGTAAATGTTTGCTAGATGGCAATCTCATCTTGCCCCATTTAATTTTGAAATAATTTACAAAAAGGGAACTGATAATAGTTTACCTGATTTTTTAACAAGAGAATATTTAAATGAATAATCATAGAATTTTATGGATGTTTACAGGTCTCGTGAAAAAGATTAAAGGACCTTTGAAGATAGTTTATAATAATATAGAGAATGAAATTGATGAATACAATATTCTAATAAGGGTTACTCAATATAGAATTTATGACTTGATGAATAATTATAATATTCATCCAGCTGAAAGAGCTAATAAGCTTTCAGAACAATTTACCAAATTACATTATTTTAAGAATCAAATAAAGATTCTTGAAGAAAATGAGAAAATAATCTCTGCTGCCTGATTTTATACTTTCAGGAATGTATCTCCGAGGTAGAGGGAAGCAATCCCTTCCTAATATAGGAAGAGGAGGTCGAGGCCAATTAAGACCCCATGGTGATGAGAGAGTTATTGGGCAATTTGCTCATCAAAGGCTAATAGCCGCCAATATTGCAAATACTGCATCAACCTCCAGTAATACTAGAGGAAATGATAATGATGATTAATTATTTCAAGAATTTTTGGCTTATAAAGCTAAGGTTGAGGGAAAGGATAATTCACCCTATGTCAATATAGTGACAGAAGAGTCTGATGATGGTTTATATGAACAGAATCCAAATAAGGAGATAATATTGCTTCTGGAATTTAAAGATCTAAAATGGAAAGATCAACCATGGACCTTAATTACAAGGTACCTAGATAACGGATCATATCCGACTGTTTCATATAAACAGAGACATTATTATGAAAACATTCTTAAAGTCACAGAATCTTGTGATATTCACCATTATATGGCTGGAAATACCCAAGAATATAGTTTTAGTAAAATAATTATAAAGCAGATAATATCTGTTGAGGAATAGGGAACATCTCCTTTAAAAGATAGAGAGATGTATCACCCTGATACCAACCAGAAGAAGACAAAGAGACAAAGTAATAGGGACCCTGGTATCAGGGTGATACATCTCTCTATCTTTTAAAGGAGATGTTCCCCATTCCTCAACAGATATTATCTGCTTAATAATTATTTTACTAAAACTATATTCTTGGGTATTTCCAGCCATATAATGGTGAATATCACAAGATTCTCTGACTTTAAGAATGTTTTCATAATAATGTCTCTGTTTATATGAAACAATCGGATATGATCCGTTATCTAGGTACCTTTTAATTAAGGTCCATGGTTGATCTTTCCATTTTAGATCTTTAAATTCCAGAAGCAATATTATCTCCTTATTTGGATTCTGTTCATATAAACCATCATCAGACTCTTCTGTCACTATATTGACATAGGGTGAATTATCCTTTCCCTCAACCTTAGCTTTATAAGCCAAAAATTCTTGAAATAATTTATCATCATTATCATTTCCTCTAGTATTACTGGAGGTTGATGCAGTATTTGCAATGTTGGCGGCTATTAGCCTTTGATGAGCAAATTGCCCAAGAACTCTCTCATCACCATGGGGTCTTAATTGGCCTCGACCTCCTCTTCCTATATTAGGAAGGGATTGCTTCCCTCTACCTCGGGGATACATTCCTGAAAGTATAAAATCAGGCAGCAGAGATTATTTTCTCATTTTCTTCAAGAATCTTTATTTGATTCTTAAAATAACGTAATTTGGTAAATTGTTCTAAAAGCTTATTAGCTCTTTCAGCTGGATGAATATTATAATTATTCATCAAGTCATAAATTCTATATTAAGTAACCCTTATTAGAATATTGTATTCATCAATTTCATTCTCTATATTATTATAAACTATCTTCAAAGGTCCTTTAATCTTTTTCACGAGACCTGTAAACATCCATAAAATTCTATGATTATTCATTTAAATATTCTCTTGTTAAAAAATCAGGTAAACTATTATCAGTTCCCTTTTTGTAAATTATTTCAAAATCAAATGGGGCAAGATGAGATTGCCATCTAGCAAACATTTGCTTAGAAACATCATGTTTAAAATCTTTGTTAAACATATATTTTGCTGCTTGACAGTCAGTTTTTATTAAAAACTTTTGATTATATAAATCATCTTGAAATTTTAAAACAATTTTGACTATTGCTAAAATTTCTTTTACAATAGTAGCATAATTCTTTTGGCTATTATTCCACTTACCTGAATGGAATCTTACCAAAAATTCTTGTTTATCAATTGGAGATATTTGTTTTAATATCCCACCATATCCAATATTACTAGCATCTGTCTCAATAATTTTTTGTCAGTCTGGTTTTGCTAGCATTAAACAAGGAAGATTTTTAACATTTTGTTTAATTTTTTGAATTGCCTTGGTATGAATATCATGCCATGGCGGAGGACTCTTCTTTAGTCTGTCATATAATACAGCTGTATCTTCTGCTAAATTTTTATAATAAGGTGAAACATAATTCAAACTTCCTAAAAATCTTTGTAGCTGAGTTTTATCAGTTATTTCATCAGGGAATTTGGAAGCAAATTCAATACTTCTATTTATAGGAATAATATTTCCTTTTTCAATATTATGACCCAAAAATCTAACTTTGGTTTGAAAAATTAACATCTTTGGTCTAGATATTACTAAACCATGTTTTATGATTATATTTTTTAAAAATCTCTGAATGTTTAAAATGAGTTTCAATATCTTTAGAAAATACTAAGATATCATCAATGTAAACTATTATAAAATCAATGAAAGGAATGAAAATATCATTCATTATATTTTGAAATTCACTTGGGGCATTTTTTTTAACCAAAACGGCATTACATTCCATTCATAATGACCAAAAGGTACTGTAAAAGCAGTTTTATATCTATCTTTTTCATTTATTTGAATCTGCCAATATCCAGATTTTAAATCAAACTTTGAAAATATGATAGCATTATTAAGTCTATCTAACAAATCTTTTTTGTTAGGTATAGGATACCTAATCTATTTTAAAACTTTATTTAAGGGTTTGTAGTTTATTACTAACCTGGGAGCTCCTCTTTCTTGCTCTGAATGTTTATTAACATAGAATGCAGTACATGAATATGGAGATTTTGAAGGTCTAATCAAACCTTTATCTATCAAAGCTTTTATTTCCTTTTTACATAACTCTAAATATTCAAAATTCATTTGACAAGGTCTTGCCTTTGTAGGTATTTGACTTTCATTAAAATCATCTTCATAAGGAAGGGAAACAATATGTTTCTTTCTATCCCAAAAAGCATTAGGATGATCATTACATATTTGTAAAGAAAATTGACTTTGTATTAATTTTATTTTCTCCTGTAATTTAGGATTTTTAAGCCTTTCTTCTATTGTGAAAAGATTAATTTCTTCCTTAAGAAAATTTATTTGATTTTCTTTGGCCTGTATTAAAGATTTTTCAATGTCATTTATAAATCTAGTAATTGGTTTATTGACAAAAGGAAAGGTAATTTCTTTTCCTTTATAAGTTCCTGAAATAAAATTTTCATCAATATGTCTTATTGGAAAAATCTTTTTCCAAAATGGTGAGCCAAGTATAATCTGGCTTGTTAGATTTTTAACTAACATAAAACTGTTTGGAATACAAACTTTATCTTGACAAATATAAGCCTGTGGTAATTTATAACTTATTCCTAGTGATTCTCCACTAGCAGAACTAACTCTATGAGTAGTTTTATGAAAATATTTTGTAGGAATAATTCCTTCCTGAATACAATTTAAATCTGCTCCACTATCTAGTAAAGCAATAAGTTCAATTGAAAAGTTACTATCTATTAATAGCTTAATTTTAATATGCCATTTATGAGAAGTTACAATTTCATATATAGATAAAAAAATTTCATCTTTTAACATTGATAAAAATTTATCAGTTTCTAGATCATCTTTTCCAGATGTACTAGGGATTTCAGTCTTAATTTTCCCTAATTCTATATTTTTAATCCTTTTTCTAAATTTTTATTATTTCCTTTTAAATTTCTTATTTCTATTTTTAGATTATCAATTTCCAATTTTAATTCTTCAATATTAATAGGTTTTTCCCTTGAATTTCTTTGGTTTAATTGTTTTTTAACCTCACTTATTGTATAAGGTTTAAATTCTTGATGACCCATTGAAGTAGAAGCTTTTTCTTCTTTAATTATTTTATAGATAATTTCCTTTCTGATTTTATCATCTTCTACAACTTTTAGTAAATCTAAAAGATCATTAGAAATAACATTTATTTCCATATTTTCAAATTGAGCAATAATTTGATAAATATCATCTTCATTATCCGTGTCAAAATCTTTTTGACAACATTTTTCTCCTTTACAAGAGAAACATTCTTCATCAGAGGATATTAAATCTTCATTTTCTAATATCTTTATTTCCTCATCATAAGAGTTTTCTGATTCTGATTCAGAATCATTTTCAGAGTTTATAAGTAATTTAGATAATGTATCTTTTAATTGTTCATCATCAATATTATTGAGTTTTTTCTTAACCCAACATGTTTTTGCTTTATGACCTTGACGGCCACATTTCTTACATATAATGTAAGGTTTAAAAGATTTATAATCCTGTTTTCTTTTCCTTTTTCTATCTTCTCTTTTTTGTTTTCTTTTTTCAAATTTCTTATGTTTATAAGGAGATAAGACTTTTTTCTTAGAAATATTTTCCCTAAAATCATCCATACCAAATTGACCACAAAATTGACCTAATTGTCTCTTTTCATTAAGAGAGTGCCTTTTAATTTGTTGATTAAGTTTTATCTCATTGCATAAAGCTAAACCTTCTTGGACACAAGTTCCTATTAACTTGCCATAAGTATAATTTTCATAATTAATACTTACTTCTCCTTTTTCTAAGGTTTTTTCTAACCCTTTCAGCAAATAAAGGAGGTAATCCATCTATAAATTTAGATTTCCAATGAGTACTATTAGACTCAGGAAGTTCCATTACTCTACTTAAGAAAGTATATTTATACCATCTAAAAGATGTAAGAGTTTTACACCTTAGATTTTGTAATAAAGTCCTAGTATTTTCAGAATTATCAGACCATCTACCTGTAAAATGATCAACAATATTAACTACCAGTGTATAAACTGCATTAGGAGTCTGACTACCATCTTCTTCTTTAACAGTAGTTAAAATTTTATTCCTATCAGCTTCTGATAAATAATTATCCCACCAGCCTTTTAATTGACCAGTAAAACCTGCTATAATCATTTTAGCAATATTCTCATCAGAATTATCATTACTTTTACAAATCGTACTATACATCATCATTCTGTGTATAGTATTATAGATTTGTCCTTCAGACAAACCATCTATGTTCCATTCATAAATATGTTTACCATGATAAGAATTATTAATAACATACTCTTGTTCTTCTATTAGAACATCCTGTGGAGTAGGTCTAGGATAATAATACATCCGTTGAGTTGGTTTATTAGCAAACTTATCAAGTTTTCTTATTTCTTCATTAATTCTTTCTTGATAATTATCTTTATCAATAGAATTTACAAATTCTTTTGTTAAAGTATTTACTCTTAAGTTTGAAAACTTTTCATTTAAAAGTTGTAATTTTGTGTCTAATAAATCTGATATTTCAGTATTAGATTTTAACTTAAAATCTTTTATATCAGGGGGAGGTTGTATAGCTGGAGTAGCAACAGCTTCCTTTTTCTCCTCTTGTTTCATAGGAGAATTCTTTAAACCTTTTATATAATTAGTTAATTCATTTATTCTATCATTTATTGAACTCAATTGTTCACCTAAACAAATCAAATAAATATTTGTGTAATTTTGTTGTTTAAAAATATTGTTTATATGTGAAATAGTAATTGGCAAAGCATCATGTTCCAACAATTTTTGGAAAGCCTGGTAATACCTAATCTCATTATCCTTTTCTATTTTAAAAGGTTGATGTGGAGGAAAACTTGTTTTTATAATTTTTCCATTAACATAAATAAATTAAAATATTAAAATTAAAAAAGCTATATATTATTATAATATTAAAATCACTATTCATTTCATTTTCTTTATTAATATATAGTAATAATAGTAATATATAGTAATAATAATATTCGAAATGCTTCATGCTTAAACCTGATCATCATTATACTTTGAACCAACCCGTAATATAGTAATAATAATATTCGAAATGCTTCATGCTTAAACCTGATCATCATTATACTTTGAACCAACCCGTAAAACAAACATGTAATATCATATTATTAATTATGATATGTTATCATTCATAATGTGCCGCATTATCTTTTTTCTGGATTTCCTTTATATTGTAGCTCCGCTTCTTGCTAAAAAGATTACTATGTATATATGTAATGTTTTACTCTTAGAGTAAAAAGCGACATTGTTCAATCTTTTGTCACATGTATTATCCTTCTAACGGGTTTCCTTAGTACCAAAGTTCCGCTTCAAGCTCAAAAAAGCATAGATCTGGTTCGGTGGTTCCCACGACTCCACATCCTAGCCCCGAAAATAGTTGCTTCAACAATGGCTATTAATACTGCCTCTTAAAAATATTAATATCCTAAAAATATTTAGCAAACAATGATTATCAACACGGGCTAGAAATTACAATGGTAAGGATGACCAAATCACTCACACATTTTATTATTATTTATTTTTTAATTAATTAACTAATTTTTCTCTTAATATTCAAAAATAGTATTTTTTTTGTTTGCTTTTCTTAGATACAAACCCTTTTGTAATTATGTTTCTTATAAGTCTTAACTCTTAAGTATCAACTAAGAGTGATTTTACAATTTACAGTTTTAAATTTTGTGAGACTTTGATACACATCCTTTAAAACAACATTATATCATCTGTTTATGTAAAGTAGAGTAAATTGCCAAAATCATCCCTGAGGTTTAGGTATGTTTGTCAGTTTCATCCAAAACAACTTTTTGTACCATATTGTCTATCACTTTTGGGAAATTTTTGTCATTTTCATCCAAACGTCTAACTTTTTTGCCAAAATCGTCCCTAAGATTTAGGATATTTTGTCATTTTCATCCAAATGTCTCACAGAAAAAACAAAGCAAATTAGATGTTTGAGACCTAAAGCCAACAAAAAAAAGAATCAAGACCGAAGAAGAAAATGGAGGACGCGTGAAGGTGCGAAGAGAGCATCAATTGAAGAAGATTTAGGGAGATAGTAACTAGTTCAGTGACTTCTTGGAAAACAACTTCGTGGGTGCGGGTGCTCATTGTTCACTCGACCAAAGACCAAGCATGCTAAAACTAAGTGAACAGTGACAAAACGTGTTAAAACTTAAGAGCAAAATCTCTATCTAATCTTACCACATCAACCATCCGTGTATTTAACTCTAATAGGCATTAAGTAAACAGAGCGAGAAGAGAGGATATCCTTTATCCTGTTGCAGCTTTCATGAAGGCTTTCATTGAAGAATCAAAAGAATCTACCTTTGTAGAATAGTAACCAAGTTTTAAAAGTGTTCCAATTAGGTCACTCAAGTTTCAAAAGTGTTCCAATCAGGTAATTCAACATTCACTTTTCATTAAAATTAAGGGTTTTTTTCATCTATTTCATAAGTAACCATAGTAATGTGGATTTTTGTTTCTTTTTGCCCTTTTAGTTGACGCTAACTTTGAGTGATGACGTGGATTGCAACTTGTTTTTTTAATTTTTAATATAATTAAAGTGTTTTTATTTTTAATAAATATAATTTCATATATTAAAATAATCCGACCCCAACATCTTATGCTTCATTTTTTTCTTGACACAGAGAAAAAAGGACATGACTCGATTTGAATGTTAAGTTATCTAATTGCGACAAAAACGATACGAGTGACTTAATTAAAACACTTTTAAAACTTAGTTACTATTCTGTGACATTTTCTTGACGCACGTTCTTAGAATAATAGGAAAACAAACCAATACACGCATTTAAAACTTTTAGGACATATTTCTATTGAATAAAAATCATATCTTTAACATTAAACATATAGCAAAAACCTCTAAACTTATTAAACACATAGCAAAAACCTCTAAACTAAAACTTATTACTAATATTAAACATATAGCAAAAACCTCTAAACTAAAACTTATTACTAATAATGTGAGATGCTTATCTATGAACAAAATTGGCGACCTACCTACTTTGATGGTGATTCTATTTCTGTAACTTAAAATACATATAGGAGTGACCGAGTGAATAGACTTGAACGGACAATATTATAGTAGTCAAAATCATCATTGTACCATTAAATTCCTTACCAAACATTTTCTACGGCTATAAATTTCTTAACTCATCATTTAGCTTTTTTTCTTATTTTATAACGAATATCCTGAATTATTCCTCAGTCTATTGATACCAAAAATGTTTAAACATAAGTGATACCAAAAATGTTTAAACATAAGTGATTAAATAAGATTCTCTAGTCGATAAACTTTGCTATTTTAAAACTACAATAATATACCCAAAAAACAAAGCTTGAATTGTATACAATTTGATGACGAATAAAATATCGTTTCTCGTTTAAAAAAAAGTAATAAGATAACTAGCCGATAATAACAGAATGCTTGATGTTTTTTTAGAGACGAATGTAAAATGTCAAAATCGTCCCTGAAGTCTGGTCATATTTGTTTGTTTCATAAGAAATGATTTTTTTTGTGCATTTGAGTCCCTGGGTTTGCAATTTATTGCCATTTCCATCCAATTCATTAACTTCGTCTAATTTTAATGCCAAACCGGAGGCATTTTGGTCATTTTACCTGTACTTTTTTTGTTTTTTTAACTTTATTTACTGTTTTTAATAAATACAATATTTTATTTTATTATATAAAATCCTGTCTCCAATCTCTCTCTACTCTTCTTCTTCTCTTTACTTTCTCTCTGCAACCAGTTTTTTAAAAACAGGTAAATACCGGTCGCAAAATGTAGTACGAAACACCTCGATAAATAGGACAAATGACATCGACTTTGTACAACCGGTAAAATCCGGTATACTGGTTTTAACCGCTATACCAATACCGGCCGAAGTTAGTTTTTATGTTTGGATTTTTACTTTTTATCGCCCCATCTCCATGTTTACTCCCCAGTTTTAACCTAGCGAGTAGCGACTTTCAATATTCTATCTCCATCGATCAAAACTCAAAACTTGCTTTATCACTCAGTCATTTGTGAGTTGTTCCAGACTTCTATTATTCCGTCGTTCATTCTAGATTTCAGTCGTCATCCACCAATTTCGTTCCAGACTTCCATCTTCATCGTTCGTTCATAGTTTATTACTACGGTTCGTTCCAAACTCCATTTCATGATTGGTCTTTTCTGTGAATTTTTGTTGCTGTTGACACTAGTACAATAGGTGTATATACTATATAGTCTTAGTGGGTCAACATGTATATAAATCTAGATGTATGTGTGTAATTTATGGGATTATTGAGTTAACCGGTCAATCCGGTGGTGGTTGTAGTGGTGGCACTAGTAGTGATGTGGTGATGCTGATGGCTTGTGGTGTTTGCAGTGGTGTTGTGTTGTTGTTGGCGGTAGTGATGACTGGTTGTAAAATGTTTAGAATACCCCTCAGATGTATATGAATTGTCCCTCACTTAGCGTTGCATTCAAACGGGGTTGGTCATTTGGATGAAAATGACAACAAATTGTAAACCTTAGGGACCCAGAAATAACACTTGGATGAAACACACAAATATAACCAAACTTTAGATTCGATTTCAACATTTTACTCTATAAAATAATTAAAACACATAACTAAAACACTACAAAGCAAGATGCTAACTTAGAGACGATTTTAACATTTTACTCTATAAAATAACTAAAATACTACAAAGCAAGATGCTAACGTAGTGAGAATTACACCTACATACATACTTAAGAGTATTACATTAAAATTACACAAGTCAAGTCAAAATAACAAGTTGAAGTTCGCCTGATTTTTAATCCAAAGAAAGGAGTTCGATAGATATTTGGTTGATATTTTTTAAAGTGCTAATTTTTACAAAAAATTGGAAATCCCGAAATATCATGAAAATATGAATTAAGTTGATATATAAAATAATTTTCATGTGATTGTGATGGAGAGTAACATGGGACTATAAAAGGGTTTGATATGTCTGCGGGTAATTGGAAAGTACATCGGGTGGGCCTGTGTAAACCGAAATAGCGGTGGAGTATGTGACACATAATATAGTTGTTGACTCACAAAAAGAATCTTTCGAAACCTCCTAAAGTGGGGTCGGATTCTGGGTCGTTCGTTAACCGGCACCCGTGCATGCTATAATATCATCTTATTACCGTATGATAATTTTCAAACTGAATTAACAGTAGCTTTATATTAATATATGATAATAACCTATTACTATATGATAATAATTATGAGCAAATGGTATCGAGTGTTGGTACCGGTATCAAATTTACCAAATCAAATAAACTGAATGAACAGTAGCTTTATATTAATATATGATAATAACCTATTACTATATGATAATAATTATGAGCAAATGGTATCGAGTGTTGGTACCGGTATCAAATTTATCAAATCGAGTGTATTTTCGGTACCTGTTCGACACCAATATTCACTGGTTTTTACCCTCAATTACCGGTGTCGTACCAGTACCAACCGTTATCAAACCGTACCGTACCAGATATATTTGATACAGGTACACACTTTTGGGCCTATATATTAAAAATAGAATTAAATCAATAGTAACATCACTAAGTGATGAGCAAATGGTATCGGGTACCGGTATCAAATTTAGCAAACCGGTTGTATTTTCAGTACCGGTTCGGCACCGGTATTCACCGGTTTTTACCCTCAAATACCGGTGTTGTACCAGTATCGATCGGTACCGAACCGTACCGTACCAGATATATTCAGTACCGGTACCCACTTTTGGGGATTTCATCAAATCCTGTAGCAACGTAACAATGCAAGTAATTGCACCGTTTAGATTACTTTTCATACACACAGTAAGTAAATTGTATTTCATTTGAATGAGGTTTTATATACACAACTTATTTCGCTTCCTTTTTTGTCTTTTTCTGTAATAAATGAATTATAACATGTAAAATTAACGTGGATATTTAGATTATTGATGAGCAAATCGTATCAAATCCTGTAATCAAACCGGTATCGTATCGGTACCAAATTTACTATACCAAATCATTTTCGGCACCAATTTGGTACCCACCTTTTGGCGTTTTCAGAATCGTTACTTTCGGTTCAACACCGGTCTAGCACCATACATGTATTTATTGATTTTTACCTTCAAATACCATACCGTATTGTACCGAGCATTTTCGGTGCAGGTACCTAATTTCGATGATTTTCCGGATCGGTACTTTCGGTGCCGTTACCGGTACCGAGCTCATCCAGATTTTAACATGTTAGCACCGAAATAACTGAACTGAAAATAACCGAATTTCCAACGTGTAGGACGTGTGGGGTCCTATTATTATATATTAGGTTATTTAAAAAAAAAAATTTAGAACGGAGTGACTATTCTTACCATGTCATTTTTATTTATTTTTTGATATTCGGTAGCTGCTTGCCGTTGCTGACACGCGTTTTGCAGTCATTGGGTCCCCGCCGCAACGCGCGGACATAAAATCAACTAGTTTATATCACTAAAAATGGGTTTATATCATGTATAATGCTATAATATTATTATGTTTTAAACGGATGTTTTGTTATCAATTAATTCATTTTTAAGTTATCTTTGGTTGATATTATTATTGAAAACTATAATTAGGCATCAAATATTTATATCACTAATATTGGGTTTATATCATGTATAATTGTAACAGCCCAAGTAAACCGTGACAAGACATTGTATGCGTTGAGCCCAATGGGTTGCCCATCAAGGAACTCACGGTTTTGTTTTCACCTGAGGAGTTGCTCGCCCAGGCAAAACCCGTCTTGGTAGAGAAGGTTTCCACCCCATATAAGGAAGACTTTGTTTCCTCCTCAACCGATGTGGGACTTACATCTGGGTGATTGTAATGATACCAATACCGACTACCGAAAGATTAACATCGATCATTGTAACACCCTAGGTAAATCCCACGCCGGCCGTGGCCAGGAGAGATCACTGGTGTCACACCCCCAAAATACCACACGCGGAAACACCGCGGGACGTGTGACGTACCAGAATCCAAGCCACCAATCACATTGAACTAATAATATATATTTAAATAAACATTCGATTCATTTCATAATAATGTTCCAAGACATAAGTTAAAACCAAAGTAAACGTTCAGCGGAAGCATAATGTCAAATGTTAATCAATTGTTTTAAAACAAGTATTCAAAACCACAAAACATATATCCAAGAGTCTCGACCCATGACCACTCCAGCACTCCCAGATAGCAAGTCCATAATCAAGAATCTAACGACCTGCAAGCATGCAGACAAGTGTGTCAGACGACGCTGGTGAGTTCAAAGTTTTATTAACGTGTTTAGTTACCAGTTACCAGATTAAAACGTTTCACAGATTCGATGTTGTTAATCACACGCTTACCGCCGATGGCTCCAGATTATTTGCCCTATTCCCCAATGCCTCTATCAAAGCAATGGTCAAGATGGGGGTCATTAGTTCACTCCCGACCTCCTCGGTGCGGTGTGAGGGTGCCAAACCTAAATAGCGCTAATAACTAATACCCCGTTGCCTTCCCGTCAACAATCGGTAGGAGGGACTTGAGTGATAGATATACGTGTATTAACCAACAACCCAGGTTTAACATTCCAGTCAAACCCATTACCCGACATTCCTCCCCGGAACGTTTACCAGATGTCCCTCCCCGGGACGCATGCTTGGAAAAAAAGCAGTGAACTCACCTTGGTTTGCTCGGTATGATTAGTTACCTGTTCACACTTAAACAGTCACACCCTATGGTATTCATGTATACATAATTAGTTTACATTCGCATGGTTCATGTATAAGTTATAATCGTTTTGTGCATTCAAAGCAGAGATCACCAAGTCACACATTGTAGCTATTCAAGCTCATGCATATTCACACCTCATTTGCAAGTTTCATATCATCACATAACAGTTAATTGTGCCATTCATATAAAAAATCAATTTATATTTCCACAATCATACTAACATCCTTAACAGGCATTAACATAGTCATTCAATAACATGCTCATTCTAGACCACAGTCTGTTGATCAGGGCGACGAAACATCAAGATATTTCGTCTATATGGAGGTGGCGAAATACCAAAGTATTTCGTCGACATGCTGAGTGACGAAACATTAAGGTATTTCGTCGATAGGGTATTTCGTGGGGCGTGGACTTTCGTCGTCAAACACAGCAGTTAATCATGCACACACAGAACCCTAATTGCCACTGTTCCTTCCATTCATGCCGAAACGATTAATTGCAATCATCACTTAATCATCCCAATCATAAATTAATCATGAACACACACACCATTCAAAACCCAGTTTCTCATCCCACATTTAGATTATAGTAACAGTTGATTTGTACCCTCGGATCATCAACAATTTAAACATACAATTAACACATAACCATACAATTCTAGTGAAGATCATCAACAGTTCTAGATCTACCATTCTATAATTACAAATGCAATTCTAGCGAAGATCTTATGACTCTAACACATTAACACATAACCATACAATTCACACAAGAAGAGAATCACGACGAGTAACGATCGGGACATACTAACCGGTTAAAGATGAAACTAGTGAGAGCTTCGAGAGGGGTGATTGTCGTCGGGTGCAAGGGAGAGAATAATAGTGTTTTAGGGTTTCCATGAGTTTGTTATATATACATACGACGTGTTGAAAGAGTTTTTGCCAAAATGTCATCTTTCGTCGAGTAGGGTTATAATGAAAGAGTAGGGTTATGATGAAAGAGTTTTTGTGTAACACCTCGGAAATTTACGTCCAATAATGTCTTGACACGTGTCATGAGCTTTGAATATGTGAAAACAAACTTTAGAGGGACTAAAGTTGACAAACGGTGAAACTATGTAAATTCAAGGGTTCAAAGTGTCAACAATGAATAAATAAGCCCTACAATAACCCTACATGGTGTTTATAGTCTTAAACGGATAAATCATGGATCATACGAAACGAAAAATGAAAGAAAGTGAGTATTTACAAACTACAGGGGCTAAACGTGTCAACATGTTGAATTTATACCTCTGAGTGACCTTTTGGCAAACCCGAAGCTTTGTAATAATAAAATATACTCACAAGAGCATGTGATAAAAATTTCATGAAGTTTCGTGAACGTATGAGAAAGTTATGATTAAAACCGTATACGAATGGTTAAATACGTAATCGTGAATTTCGTGACTTTTCGGGTAAGCGCAAAGTGAACCGAGGACTTTGTCAAGTTTATAAAAGCCCCAAGGTTCCTAAAAACCAGATTTGAGGGTCTAGAGTGCCAAATAAACGAACAAATCATCGCTTCAAAGATCAGGGACTAATATGTAAAATGTTTGAAACTTGGAATGCTGGTCGCCCCACACCCTCGCGCTGCGCGACGGTGTCCTCGCGCTACGCGACACCTGCCCAGCGACAGAAAACGTGCAAGTGTCAGTTTCTTGGCTGTTTGCGAGTGGATTGCAGCTGTACTCGACTTTAGGAACCCACCAATCAAATTTCATGCAAGGAAACACTCTTGGACTGATTATATAACATCCATAAACATCTGAAACAGCCATAAATCAGATCAAACTTTCTTTAAAGATCACCATAGTTGCAAAACATTCAAACACTTGAACTTCAAAATTCACGAGACTTCTCCTGGAGCAATTCTGATCGATAAGGCAGCCTCATAAGTGATCACTAAGCTTGTTAGGACCTTTGTAAGTATTTATATCATCCTCAAATCCATTCTAGCTTAGTGTTCTTACCAAAAGTCAAACATATCGTAAATATAGTTTGACTTTGCAATTAAACGAAATGTGCTCAGTCATATCTCGAATCAAAAGTACCAACAAGTTGGTATTTATGAGTATAACAAACCCCTAAAAGGGTATGTTCAGATTCACACTCTAAGCATGCTAATTGTCGAGTCAAAGTTCTTCATAAAAAGTCAACAGAATATGTTTTTGCAAATTTAAGCTTGATTAACAATGTAGGATACATGCAACCTGTTTGATCATCAAAATAACTTTATAAATAATGTAAGAACATGTTTCAACTTGATCAACTCGACAATTTTCTGTATTAAACCCGAATCGGAACCGAAAGTCTCCTAAATTGACTTTTTCTTTGACTATCGGTTCTGATCCGTACATGCATGTTAAGATCTGCATTAGAGCATATTTTAGACCAACTTTTATATAAGATTAACTCTCTGGAATTTTACACCTTGATTCCATGGTTAACCGATTCATATGCATGTTACCGGTTTATGCTTAAAGTTGACTATTTTGCCCTTTTTAATATAAAACGCGATTTTTGAAAAAGTGAAAGAGTAAAATCATTTGTTACTGATTTATAAACATGCACCGAAAATTTCATATCAGTTTGTGGCCTAGTTTAAGAGATATGCTCAATATCGTAAATCACAAGCTTTATGTTAAGTAAATAGCGCATTTAGCGCAAAGCCTATTTTAACCCACTTTTTGGTATCAAACTTTTTATACACTGATGTTATATAATATTCTGAGATTTTTAAAGATTTTTAATTAATTTTTGGAAGAGCATAACATAGGTCTTTAAGTTAAATTCGGTAAATACCGAAATTGCCCTTTTTGGCCATAAAACGAGTTTTATAAATCCGATTGACCCCAAACCACTTCCTACTGATTTTATTTATTAAATAAAGTATGTTGAACCTTCTGGAAGTATAAAAATCTCAGCTTTCTTTTACAAACCCGGAAACGGCTCTAAATCGCCTTTTTAGGCATTTTTAACGCATAGTATATACTATAACCATGTCAAGCATATAAGACTTATACCTACTGATGTAATTAGCATATTTTCATATAAAAACAGTAAGTACAATGTTATAAACTCAGATTTCCAGTTTTGGCATTTTTAGCCCTTGTGAAATTACCAAAATGCCCCTAGGGTGCATAGTTTGATTTTAAATGATAAGTTTTACATACGGGTCATATCACACTGTTATAACATAATAAGTTAAGTATATTTTCTGTATTAATCAGACCCCTAACTCAGATTTACGAATAAACTCTTTTACAACCTCTTTAAATGACCGAAATGCCCTTATAAGGCATAAATTGATTTTAAATCCGTTCCGGGCAAAATAGAAAATAACTTACTGATATTATAACATATTTAGAGCATATTATCTCAGGGAACTTGCATATGACTCTCATGGTCGCCCGTAACGCACTTTTCGCGTTCGGTTCGGTTTATGTAACTAGTTTGCATAAATTGGCCGAAACGGGTCAAACATTATCATTTTCGTCTCAAAATCCAGAATGTGTTTAGTAAACCCATATTATACAAGTCTTCAAACTTGTCGGGTCAAATTCACATTCCATCCGGTCTTCGCTTAATCGTGCGTGAACCGTATCGTCATTTAAAACTAACCGGTCTAGGCTTAGGCTTAAATAAAGACCCGTTAGAAATCTAATAGGTTATTATAAACCTTTGTTCCAGATTAGGAGCACCAGTAAAAGATACTTGCATTTTTCTTGATTGTGATTGATACTTATTCAGGTAAATACTCTTTGGCTTATTTTCCCTATACGGGCTTGGGTTACGGTATATAGAATACCGCTTGATCGAGCATCAAATCCTCCACCGTTGCGTGGATAGTTGAATAATTTAATCGGCTCGTTTAAACAGTCTTGTTCACTTAAGGCCTTTGGGGGGTTAATTGACCATGTCCCGGATATCCTTGGCATCATCTTGCGAGATGGCCGCGACCTGAGTACGGGGTGTAGGCGTACACCTGTCTGTATATAACTCTTGAATGTGGTGGGTCCATTGATCTTTAGCCCGGACTAGATCCGGGCCACTGAACGCAAGTAACATGTAATTCGTTCACATGATTATTATATTAAATAATTGACCCAAGTTAATAAAAATGTTTTGTGCCTTGTGCATTTAAATCAATTTTCAACCTTTTCAAAATGAGTCAGTCGAATTGTATTTACCAGTGTAAACTGACGTATTTTTCCCAAAAAGATTAAGTGCAGGTACTACACGTAATAGGCTGGCAGGCTTCTAGAGCGTCCACAATAGGTCTCGCAGCTTGGACGACAAATAAACTGTTGAACAATTATCCTATTTATTTTCGATCCGCCTGTGGATCCGTTTCAACTACTTGTGATAATTAATATTACATTTTTAATTAAAAGTTGAAATGAATCTATCTTTTGCTTCCGCTGTGCATTATTATATTGTGTTGTTTGTCTATGATGATACCAACGACGTCACGATACCCCCACCGGGCCCACCGGTGACACGTGGAAATTAGGGGTGTGACGGGTTGGTATCAGAGCCAACGCTGAGTGAATTAAACACTAGCCTTTTGTGTTTAATCTCAGTTACACAATTGCACAATCCTCGAATTCTCGAGTCTAGACAAAGAACTTAGGAAATTTCCAAATTTCTGTTTACATTTTCTAATTTTGTCTTATAAATATTTTGTTGTATCACTTGTTTGTTTTTGACAGATAGCTAAACATGCCACCAAGAATGAGAGGACGAGGAAGAGGACGAGGAGGATACGCAGCTCCAAATGATCACGAAGCCGGGCCTTCGCACCGGCGAACACCTTCGGGCTCTCATAACACAGATGCCCAAAATCTATGGAGGTCCTTCACTGAACCCGCCTCCACACCATCCATTCCCCACTCATTTGGGCCTCATTCGGAGAATGAGCCCCATCACTCGCAGCAGTCCTACATTCCTCTAGGACCCTCATCACCTTTTGACAACACGTCACCCGTCTTTCAGGGCCTGTACGACCCTGACGATTACCTTCAAGAACCAGTGGGTTTTAACCCACTGGGACCGGAAGACCATTTTTCGGGTGGCAAACCGATGGATGTCGACGAGGATACTGATCCTGTCATGCCACCCTCTGGAACACCAAACCACCCCATCGAGATATCTGATGGGTCACCATTTTTGGGATCACCTTACAATGGTCCCGATAGTTTCATGGAGAACTTCAGGCAGCACAACTGGGTGTACACTCCCAGTTACCACAACTCTCCTCTCCACCCGTCCTACCACAGCTCTCCCCTGCACCACCAGCAGCAGCCAGAGCAGCAGCCAGAGCAGCAGCCAGAGCAGCAGCAGAATCCATCTACGGATTCTCGATTTGTGGCGGTTACTCCACCGCCACCACCACCTCCGATTCATCCTCCCTCGCCCCCGAGGCGAAGGAGAGGAACGAACGCGAGGATGTCCTCGCGAGGAGGAGTGCGTATTCGCACCCCTCCACAGTCAAGCAGCAGCCGGTACTCGCCGGTCCATGAAGAATCGGAGACGGGAGAGTCATCGCACCCTGTCTCTGAAGTAGCAACGGCGCCAGTCGCGCCACAGCCACAGCCACAGCCACAGCCTCAGCCACCATTGGGATTTGGAGAACCAATCCCCGCTTACACTAATGCTGCAGCATTTAACCCTTTCGAGCAACAGTATCCCACGGGGTATAACTTTACGGAAGATCCATACTGGGTAGCAGCGAACTCTTACACCTTCCACCAAGAGGCTCCCTTCGGAGGTCCCTGGGCTACGGGACCCACGACCTATGGGTATCCACCATATGGGTACCAACAGCCGCAGCCTCCCCAACCTCCGTTTTATCAGCCTCCTCAGCCATCGTACTTTCAGCAACCACCTCAGGCGCCGACAATGTCGCCACCCCAAGTTCAGGAGATCATACAGGAGATTCAAGGGGTGCGTCAAGAATTTCGGCAGGAGTTGGAGAATAATCAGAGGCGTAACCGGGGAATGATTCAGAAGGTGGTAAACTTGCTCAAGGGTAAGAGCAAGAAGGATTACCAAATCCTTTATTTATTGTAGTGATAGTCATGTCCCTGCGTGGACATATCTTTATGTACTCTACCCCTGCGTGGGTAATTTTTCTTCTGTTCCGCCCCTGCGTGGGCATATCTTTATTTCGACCCCTGCGAGGGTTTGTTATTTGTTTAGCCCCTGCGTGGGCATGATATTTATGAAAAGTCCCGTTTAGGGCAATTTTGTACTCGTTAATTTTAAATTAGAATGGTAATTTCAGCTTTTCATTTTTAAATTATGTGCATAAATATAATAAATGAATAAATGGAAAATAGCATTATTATTGTAATTCACCATTTTAATAAGGATCTTAAAAGGTAAAACCTAGCTGTTATGTTGTCATAAATTTAGCCAAGACGGTATAACCTGTGTAAAAAGATTCCAATCTCTGTTAACATCTGTAAATATGTTAACATTCTTGACTAATGTGATTCGCAAAATCACACATGTCACCCTTTTAATAAATTATCCAATTTATATTTTTATATATAATTGAAAGTGACATAATGCCTACGGGTCATAATAAATGTCATATAAAACAAAAAAGGCGGCCGTAGCTTATAGACTCCCTGCCAAGAAAAAGGATTGATTCGTTTTGATTATTCAAACCTTAACCCTATAAAAATCTAAATCTATAATTTAGAAATTGTCTACGTGACTAGGCCTATTGTGCCAATATATATATATTTCATTTTAGGATAAAATTATTGATAAAAAGTCCTAAATGAAACTACTTAACAAATTAACTAATATGGTTTTTAATTACCATGGTTAATAAATCGTCAAGAACGATAATAATAGTTAGATTTCTAAATAGACTTTGTCCTTGTTTTATGTAGCATTTAAGACTACATGACTAAGTCGGAAGAAATGAATAATCGTCCAGCAAATGACCCTGATAACACGAAGATACTTGTAACTGGTGCCGAATTGAAAGCATTAGTAAATGAGGCTGTTGTCGAAGCACTGAATAGGCAATACAGTGAATCGAACGGGACCCACAGTAGGACCCGATCTGCAACTCATCCCAAGTCAAAACCCAAGGTTCAATCAGAAGCTCATAGTAAGCCACCCTCTATGAAAGTTATACCTAAGAATGAGGAACCCAAGAAAGACAATGACAGGCACTCTTCCAACCAAAACAGTGTTCCCCATAAGAAGGTAGTGAACAATGATGCGCCTCATGCTAGAGGATGCACATACAAGTACTTTGTTTCGTGTAAGCCCCGAGACTTTACCGGGGAGAAGGGGGCTGTCGACTGCATAACCTGGTTGGATGAGATTGATACAGTGGTGGACATAAGTGGATGTGCAGAGAGGGACATTGTGAAGTTCGTGTCCCAGTCCTTTAAGGGCGAAGCCCTAGCATGGTGGAGATCACTGATCCAGGCCACCGGAAAGGTACAATTGTATAGCATGACCTGGGAGCAGTTCGTTGCTCTCATCAAGGAAAATTTCTGCCCGCAGCATGAGGTGGAGAAGATAGAGTCCGATTTTGTATCATTGGTGATGACAAACCTGGACTGCCAAGCCTACTTAACGAGCTTCAACACGATGTCTCGATTGGTTCCATATCTAGTAACCCCGGAACCAAGGAGAATCGCTCGTTTTATCGGGGGGTTAGAACCCGCAATAAAGGCAAGTGTGAAGGCCTCTCGGCCAACGACTTTCAGGTCAGTAACTGACCTCTCCTTGTCCCTCACAATGGACGCGGTCCGACTAAGATCGCTGAGGAACAAAGAGGCCGAGAACAAGAGAAAGCGTGAGGATGATACCTCACGAAGGTCAGAGAAGAGACACAGAGGGAATGACGACCACAGGAAAGGGTCGGGATCGAAGAAGAATGGGCAACAATCAGGGGAAAAGCCCAAATGTAAGACTTGTAGGAGGTATCATTTTGGGAAATGTCGACTTGAGTCAAGATCCCAGTCTCTCACAAGACCCTGTGGAATCTGTAAGTCCACAGAACACAAGACTTTGGAGTGTAGGAAGTTGAAGGATGCAACCTGTTATGGTTGCAACGAGAAGGGGCACATTAAGTCTAATTGCCCAAAGAATGCCAAGAAAGCCGAAGACGGGAAGAAGACCAATGCAAGGGTCTTCAGGATGGACGCTAAAGAAGCTATCCAGGACGACAACGTGATTACCGGTACGTTTCTTGTAAATGATATTTTCGCTAGAGTCCTGTTTGATTCTGGAGCAGATAAATCATTTGTAGATAATAAGTTTTGTGACTTGTTAAAATTGCCTGTAAAACCCTTAAGTGTGAAGTATGAAGTGGAGTTAGCTGATGGAACCATAGAAACCGCCTCGACTGTTCTAGATGGATGTGTCATATCCATTAGGAATCACTCGTTTCCATTATCCTTACTTCCCTTTAAACTAGCTGGTTTTGACATAGTGATAGGCATGGATTGGTTATCACACAACCAAGCCCAGATTGTGTGCAATAGAAAACAAGTGGTAGTTAGAACTCCGTCTGGTGAGTCACTAACTATCCAAGGAGATACTCAGCATGGATTGCCTGAGCAAGTGTCCATGCTCAAGGCATCCAGATGTATGCAGAAGGGTTGTGTCATTTATATGGCACAAGTTACTGTTGATGAGCCTAAGCCGAAGATTGAAGACATTCCTGTCATTTCGGAATACCCCGAAGTTTTCCCAGAAGAACTACCTGGTTTACCACCAGATAGGCAAGTGGAATTCCGAATCGACATCATTCCGGGTGCAGCACCAGTGGCAAGAGCACCATATAGGTTGGCTCCAACGGAGATGAAGGAGTTAAGAACGCAGTTAGACGATCTGTTAGCAAAAGGTTTCATTAGACCTAGCTCGTCTCCCTGGGGAGCGCCCATTTTGTTTGTTAAGAAGAAGGATGGATCGATGCGTCTGTGCATTGATTATCGTGAGCTCAATAAAGTCACCATCAAGAATAGGTATCCTTTGCCCAGGATCGACGATCTGTTCGATCAGTTACAAGGGGCAAGCTACTTCTCAAAGATCGACTTAAGGTCAGGCTATCATCAGTTGAAAGTCAAGGATGAGGATGTACACAAGACAGCGTTTAGGACTCGCTATGGACATTACGAGTTCTTGGTGATGCCTTTCGGGCTCACTAACGCACCAGCCGCATTCATGGATCTCATGAATCGAGTCTGCAAGCCTTATCTAGATAAATTCGTCATTGTCTTTATTGACGACATCCTTATCTACTCGAAGAACAAGGCTGACCACGAGAAGCACCTTCGTTGTATTCTCAAACTCCTACACCAAGAGAAACTCTACGCCAAATTCTCGAAGTGCGAATTTTGGCTTCGAGAAGTCCAATTCCTTGGACATGTAGTGAGCGAGCGTGGTATCCAAGTGGTTCCCGCCAAAGTAGAGGCAGTGATGAATTGGCAAGAGCCAAAGACGCCTACTGAAATTCGTAGCTTCCTGGGTTTAGCAGGATACTATAGGCGATTCATCGAAAACTTTTCAAGGATTGCTGCGCCCCTTACTTCATTGACACGCAAGAAGGTTAAGTTTGATTGGGGCCCTAAGCAGCAGGAATCCTTCGATATTCTGAAGAACAAGTTGAGCATTCGATATTCTGAAGAACAAGTTGAGCAATGCACCAGTACTAACACTGCCCGATGGTATAGATGAATTTGTGGTGTATTGTGATGCGTCTCACACTGGTATGGGCTGTGTGCTCATGCAGAAAGGAAAAGTCATTGCCTACGCTTCACGACAGCTAAAGATTCACGAGAAGAACTACACCACCCACGACTTGGAGTTGGGTGCTGTTGTATTTGCATTGAAGCTATGGAGGCATTACCTGTATGGAACCAAGTGTGTGATCTATTCAGATCACAAGAGCCTTCAACATTTGTTTAATCAGAAGGACTTAAACATGCGACAAAGGCGATGGATGGAAACTCTAAATGATTATGACTGTGAAATAAAATACCATCCAGGCAAGGCAAATGTAGTTGCTGACGCCTTGAGTAGGAAGGAAAGAGTTAAGCCAATAAGAATCAATGCCAAGCGCATTGAAATAAGGAATAGTTTGAACGAGAGGGTGTTAGCTGCACAGAAGGAAGCTGTGTTGGAAGCTAATTATCCTGAAGAAAAGCTGGGAGTAACTGAGGAGCAGTTATCCCGTGACAAAGACGGAATGCTTAGATTGAATGGACGAATATGGGTTCCTGTTTTTGGAGGTCTCCGAGATGTTATCCTCCAGGAAGCCCACAGTTCCAAATATACTGTCCATCCTGGAGCTGATAAGATGTATCAGGACTTAAAAGCAAACTACTGGTGGATTGGTTTGAAAAAGTCCGTAGCTGCTTATGTAGCTAAATGTTTGACTTGTGCGCAAGTCAAAGCTGAGCATCAGAAACCGTCAGGTTTGTTACAACAACCTGAAATTCCCACATGGAAGTGGGAAATGGTGACAATGGATTTCATCACCAAGTTACCAAAGACGAGAAAAGGAAATGATACAATATGGGTCATAGTAGATAGACTGACGAAGTCAGCACACTTCCTACCCATCAAGGAAACCTACAGCTCAGATATGTTAGCCCAGTTATACGTTGACAAGATTGTGGCTTTGCATGGAATACCTGTATCTATTATCTCTGATAGAGATACTAGATACACGTCACATTTTTGGAAAAGTTTCCAACAATCATTGGGCACACGTTTAAATTTTAGTACGGCTTATCATCCACAGACCGACGGTCAGAGCGAGCGTACTATTCAAACGTTGGAAGACATGCTACGTGCATGTGCGATCGACTTAGGTGGTAGCTGGGACAAGAACCTACCCCTAATTGAATTCTCCTACAACAATAGCTACCACACCAGCATAAAAGCTGCGCCTTTTGAGGCCTTATACGGTAGAAAGTGTAGATCGCCTATTTGTTGGGCAGAAGTTGGAGATGTCCAACTATCAGGACCAGAAATTGTTTTTGAGACAACGGACAAGATTGTCCAGATCCGCGATCGATTGAGAGCTGCCAGGGATAGGCAGAAAAGTTATGCGGATCCAAGTCGCAAAGATTTTCACTTCGAAGTAGGTGAAAAAGTATTGCTTAAGGTATCACCCTGGAAGGGGGTGATGCGATTTGGTAAGAAAGGCAAGCTAAGCCCGAGGTACATAGGACCTTTCGAGATTATCGAACGTGTCGGGTCAGTTGCCTATAAGTTAAACCTGCCTGAAGAGCTTAGTGCTATCCATAATGTGTTCCACATCTGTAATTTGAAGAAGTGTTCTGCTAATGAACCACTGGCTATACCGTATACGGATGTACAGATAGATGAAGGCTTGAAATTTGTGGAAAAGCCGTTATCGATTGAAGACCGAAAGGTAAAGAAGCTTCGAAGGAAGCACATACCTATTGTTAAGGTCAAATGGGATGCCCGTAGAGGTCCCGAATATACATGGGAGGTAGAAACCACGATGAAAGAAAAATACCCTCATTTGTTTCAGTAAATCTCGAGGTCGAGATTTCTTTTAAGGGGGTGAGGATGTAACACCTCGAAAATTTACGTCCAATAATGTCTTGACACGTGTCATGAGCTTTGAATATGTGAAAACAAACTTTAGAGGGACTAAAGTTGACAAACGGTGAAACTATGTAAATTCAAGGGTTCAAAGTGTCAACAATGAATAAATAAGCCCTACAATAACCCTACATGGTGTTTATAGTCTTAAACGGATAAATCATGGATCATACGAAGCGAAAAATGAAAGAAAGTGAGTATTTACAAACTACAGGGGCTAAACGTGTCAACATGTTGAATTTATACCTCTGAGTGACCTTTTGGCAAACCCGAAGCTTTGTAATAATAAAATATACTCACAAGAGCATGTGATAAAAATTTCATGAAGTTTCGTGAACGTATGAGAAAGTTATGATTAAAACCGTATACGAATGGTTAAATACGTAATCGTGAATTTCGTGACTTTTCGGGTAAGCGCAAAGTGAACCGAGGACTTTGTCAAGTTTATAAAAGCCCCAAGGTTCCTAAAAACCAGATTTGAGGGTCTAGAGTGCCAAATAAACGAACAAATCATCGCTTCAAAGATCAGGGACTAATATGTAAAATGTTTGAAACTTGGAATGCTGGTCGCCCCACACCCTCGCGCTGCGCGACGGTGTCCTCGCGCTACGCGACACCTGCCCAGCGACAGAAAACGTGCAAGTGTCAGTTTCTTGGCTGTTTGCGAGTGGATTGCAGCTGTACTCGACTTTAGGAACCCACCAATCAAATTTCATGCAAGGAAACACTCTTGGACTGATTATATAACATCCATAAACATCTGAAACAGCCATAAATCAGATCAAACTTTCTTTAAAGATCACCATAGTTGCAAAACATTCAAACACTTGAACTTCAAAATTCACGAGACTTCTCCTGGAGCAATTCTGATCGATAAGGCAGCCTCATAAGTGATCACTAAGCTTGTTAGGACCTTTGTAAGTATTTATATCATCCTCAAATCCATTCTAGCTTAGTGTTCTTACCAAAAGTCAAACATATCGTAAATATAGTTTGACTTTGCAATTAAACGAAATGTGCTCAGTCATATCTCGAATCAAAAGTACCAACAAGTTGGTATTTATGAGTATAACAAACCCCTAAAAGGGTATGTTCAGATTCACACTCTAAGCATGCTAATTGTCGAGTCAAAGTTCTTCATAAAAAGTCAACAGAATATGTTTTTGCAAATTTAAGCTTGATTAACAATGTAGGATACATGCAACCTGTTTGATCATCAAAATAACTTTATAAATAATGTAAGAACATGTTTCAACTTGATCAACTCGACAATTTTCTGTATTAAACCCGAATCGGAACCGAAAGTCTCCTAAATTGACTTTTTCTTTGACTATCGGTTCTGATCCGTACATGCATGTTAAGATCTGCATTAGAGCATATTTTAGACCAACTTTTATATAAGATTAACTCTCTGGAATTTTACACCTTGATTCCATGGTTAACCGATTCATATGCATGTTACCGGTTTATGCTTAAAGTTGACTATTTTGCCCTTTTTAATATAAAACGCGATTTTTGAAAAAGTGAAAGAGTAAAATCATTTGTTACTGATTTATAAACATGCACCGAAAATTTCATATCAGTTTGTGGCCTAGTTTAAGAGATATGCTCAATATCGTAAATCACAAGCTTTATGTTAAGTAAATAGCGCATTTAGCGCAAAGCCTATTTTAACCCACTTTTTGGTATCAAACTTTTTATACACTGATGTTATATAATATTCTGAGATTTTTAAAGATTTTTAATTAATTTTTGGAAGAGCATAACATAGGTCTTTAAGTTAAATTCGGTAAATACCGAAATTGCCCTTTTTGGCCATAAAACGAGTTTTATAAATCCGATTGACCCCAAACCACTTCCTACTGATTTTATTTATTAAATAAAGTATGTTGAACCTTCTGGAAGTATAAAAATCTCAGCTTTCTTTTACAAACCCGGAAACGGCTCTAAATCGCCTTTTTAGGCATTTTTAACGCATAGTATATACTATAACCATGTCAAGCATATAAGACTTATACCTACTGATGTAATTAGCATATTTTCATATAAAAACAGTAAGTACAATGTTATAAACTCAGATTTCCAGTTTTGGCATTTTTAGCCCTTGTGAAATTACCAAAATGCCCCTAGGGTGCATAGTTTGATTTTAAATGATAAGTTTTACATACGGGTCATATCACACTGTTATAACATAATAAGTTAAGTATATTTTCTGTATTAATCAGACCCCTAACTCAGATTTACGAATAAACTCTTTTACAACCTCTTTAAATGACCGAAATGCCCTTATAAGGCATAAATTGATTTTAAATCCGTTCCGGGCAAAATAGAAAATAACTTACTGATATTATAACATATTTAGAGCATATTATCTCAGGGAACTTGCATATGACTCTCATGGTCGCCCGTAACGCACTTTTCGCGTTCGGTTCGGTTTATGTAACTAGTTTGCATAAATTGGCCGAAACGGGTCAAACATTATCATTTTCGTCTCAAAATCCAGAATGTGTTTAGTAAACCCATATTATACAAGTCTTCAAACTTGTCGGGTCAAATTCACATTCCATCCGGTCTTCGCTTAATCGTGCGTGAACCGTATCGTCATTTAAAACTAACCGGTCTAGGCTTAGGCTTAAATAAAGACCCGTTAGAAATCTAATAGGTTATTATAAACCTTTGTTCCAGATTAGGAGCACCAGTAAAAGATACTTGCATTTTTCTTGATTGTGATTGATACTTATTCAGGTAAATACTCTTTGGCTTATTTTCCCTATACGGGCTTGGGTTACGGTATATAGAATACCGCTTGATCGAGCATCAAATCCTCCACCGTTGCGTGGATAGTTGAATAATTTAATCGGCTCGTTTAAACAGTCTTGTTCACTTAAGGCCTTTGGGGGGTTAATTGACCATGTCCCGGATATCCTTGGCATCATCTTGCGAGATGGCCGCGACCTGAGTACGGGGTGTAGGCGTACACCTGTCTGTATATAACTCTTGAATGTGGTGGGTCCATTGATCTTTAGCCCGGACTAGATCCGGGCCACTGAACGCAAGTAACATGTAATTCGTTCACATGATTATTATATTAAATAATTGACCCAAGTTAATAAAAATGTTTTGTGCCTTGTGCATTTAAATCAATTTTCAACCTTTTCAAAATGAGTCAGTCGAATTGTATTTACCAGTGTAAACTGACGTATTTTTCCCAAAAAGATTAAGTGCAGGTACTACACGTAATAGGCTGGCAGGCTTCTAGAGCGTCCACAATAGGTCTCGCAGCTTGGACGACAAATAAACTGTTGAACAATTATCCTATTTATTTTCGATCCGCCTGTGGATCCGTTTCAACTACTTGTGATAATTAATATTACATTTTTAATTAAAAGTTGAAATGAATCTATCTTTTGCTTCCGCTGTGCATTATTATATTGTGTTGTTTGTCTATGATGATACCAACGACGTCACGATACCCCCACCGGGCCCACCGGTGACACGTGGAAATTAGGGGTGTGACGGGTTGGTATCAGAGCCAACGCTGAGTGAATTAAACACTAGCCTTTTGTGTTTAATCTCAGTTACACAATTGCACAATCCTCGAATTCTCGAGTCTAGACAAAGAACTTAGGAAATTTCCAAATTTCTGTTTACATTTTCTAATTTTGTCTTATAAATATTTTGTTGTATCACTTGTTTGTTTTTGACAGATAGCTAAACATGCCGCCAAGAATGAGAGGACGAGGAAGAGGACGAGGAGGATACGCAGCTCCAAATGATCACGAAGCCGGGCCTTCGCACCGGCGAACACCTTCGGGCTCTCATAACACAGATGCCCAAAATCTATGGAGGTCCTTCACTGAACCCGCCTCCACACCATCCATTCCCCACTCATTTGGGCCTCATTCGGAGAATGAGCCCCATCACTCGCAGCAGTCCTACATTCCTCTAGGACCCTCATCACCTTTTGACAACACGTCACCCGTCTTTCAGGGCCTGTACGACCCTGACGATTACCTTCAAGAACCAGTGGGTTTTAACCCACTGGGACCGGAAGACCATTTTTCGGGTGGCAAACCGATGGATGTCGACGAGGATACTGATCCTGTCATGCCACCCTCTGGAACACCAAACCACCCCATCGAGATATCTGATGGGTCACCATTTTTGGGATCACCTTACAATGGTCCCGATAGTTTCATGGAGAACTTCAGGCAGCACAACTGGGTGTACACTCCCAGTTACCACAACTCTCCTCTCCACCCGTCCTACCACAGCTCTCCCCTGCACCACCAGCAGCAGCCAGAGCAGCAGCAGAATCCATCTACGGATTCTCGATTTGTGGCGGTTACTCCACCGCCACCACCACCTCCGATTCATCCTCCCTCGCCCCCGAGGCGAAGGAGAGGAACGAACGCGAGGATGTCCTCGCGAGGAGGAGTGCGTATTCGCACCCCTCCACAGTCAAGCAGCAGCCGGTACTCGCCGGTCCATGAAGAATCGGAGACGGGAGAGTCATCGCACCCTGTCTCTGAAGTAGCAACGGCGCCAGTCGCGCCACAGCCACAGCCACAGCCACAGCCACAGCCACAGCCTCAGCCACCATTGGGATTTGGAGAACCAATCCCCGCTTACACTAATGCTGCAGCATTTAACCCTTTCGAGCAACAGTATCCCACGGGGTATAACTTTACGGAAGATCCATACTGGGTAGCAGCGAACTCTTACACCTTCCACCAAGAGGCTCCCTTCGGAGGTCCCTGGGCTACGGGACCCACGACCTATGGGTATCCACCATATGGGTACCAACAGCCGCAGCCTCCCCAACCTCCGTTTTATCAGCCTCCTCAGCCATCGTACTTTCAGCAACCACCTCAGGCGCCGACAATGTCGCCACCCCAAGTTCAGGAGATCATACAGGAGATTCAAGGGGTGCGTCAAGAATTTCGGCAGGAGTTGGAGAATAATCAGAGGCGTAACCGGGGAATGATTCAGAAGGTGGTAAACTTGCTCAAGGGTAAGAGCAAGAAGGATTACCAAATCCTTTATTTATTGTAGTGATAGTCATGTCCCTGCGTGGACATATCTTTATGTACTCTACCCCTGCGTGGGTAATTTTTCTTCTGTTCCGCCCCTGCGTGGGCATATCTTTATTTCGACCCCTGCGAGGGTTTGTTATTTGTTTAGCCCCTGCGTGGGCATGATATTTATGAAAAGTCCCGTTTAGGGCAATTTTGTACTCGTTAATTTTAAATTAGAATGGTAATTTCAGCTTTTCATTTTTAAATTATGTGCATAAATATAATAAATGAATAAATGGAAAATAGCATTATTATTGTAATTCACCATTTTAATAAGGATCTTAAAAGGTAAAACCTAGCTGTTATGTTGTCATAAATTTAGCCAAGACGGTATAACCTGTGTAAAAAGATTCCAATCTCTGTTAACATCTGTAAATATGTTAACATTCTTGACTAATGTGATTCGCAAAATCACACATGTCACCCTTTTAATAAATTATCCAATTTATATTTTTATATATAATTGAAAGTGACATAATGCCTACGGGTCATAATAAATGTCATATAAAACAAAAAAGGCGGCCGTAGCTTATAGACTCCCTGCCAAGAAAAAGGATTGATTCGTTTTGATTATTCAAACCTTAACCCTATAAAAATCTAAATCTATAATTTAGAAATTGTCTACGTGACTAGGCCTATTGTGCCAATATATATATATTTCATTTTAGGATAAAATTATTGATAAAAAGTCCTAAATGAAACTACTTAACAAATTAACTAATATGGTTTTTAATTACCATGGTTAATAAATCGTCAAGAACGATAATAATAGTTAGATTTCTAAATAGACTTTGTCCTTGTTTTATGTAGCATTTAAGACTACATGACTAAGTCGGAAGAAATGAATAATCGTCCAGCAAATGACCCTGATAACACGAAGATACTTGTAACTGGTGCCGAATTGAAAGCATTAGTAAATGAGGCTGTTGTCGAAGCACTGAATAGGCAATACAGTGAATCGAACGGGACCCACAGTAGGACCCAATCTGCAACTCATCCCAAGTCAAAACCCAAGGTTCAATCAGAAGCTCATAGTAAGCCACCCTCTATGAATGGGAATTTCATCCCGAAATTCACTAGTTGTGCCAGACTTAGGTTTGCCAGACTTGGACTTGTCATCTGGGAATAAATATGGGTACTTGAGCTTCATTTGATCCTCGCGTTCCCATGTGAACTCCGATCCGTGTCTTGAGTTCCAACGAACCCTCACGATCGGAATTCGGCTATGCTTTCGGACCTTGACCTCCCGGTCCATTACTTCTATTGGTTCTTCAACAAACTGCAACTTGTCGTTGATTTTCAGCTCTTGAAACGGTACCACCAGTGTTTCATCAGACAAGCACTTCTTTAACTGGGAGACATGGAAGACATCATGGACGTTACCCAACTCAGCAGGTAACTCCAACTTGTAGGCCACCTTACCAATTCTCTCCATAATTTTAAATGGCCCAACATAACGAGGGTTAAGCTTACCGCGTTTTCCAAAACGCACCACACCCTTCCAGGGTGAGACCTTCAACATAACACGATCACCAACTGCGAACTCCAAAGGTTTCCTACGCTTATCAGCATAACTTTTCTGACGGTCGCGCGCTGCTATCATACGATTCCTGATCTGGACAATGTTTTCTGAAGTTTCCAACACAAGTTAAGGGCCTGTGACCTGGCTGTTACCCACCTCAGCCCAACAGAGAGGTGAACGACACTTCCGTCCGTACAATGCTTCGAATGGAGCTACCTGGATGCTGGTATGGTAGCTATTGTTATAAGAAAACTCTATAAAGGGCAAGTGTTTCTCCCAACCCATGCCAAAATCAATTACACACGCACGCAGCATGTCTTCAAGTGTCTGGATGGTTCGTTCACTTTGACCATCCGTCTGTGGGTGATAAGCAGTGCTCATGTTGAGACGTGAGCCAAACGATTTGTGCATCGACTGCCACAAATCCGAAATGAAATGCGGATCACGATCCGAGATAATAAAGGTCGGCACCCCGTGCCTAGAAACCACTTCCTTCATATAAACAACTGCAAGTTGTGAGAACTTATCCGTTTCCTTGATTGCTAGAAAATGTGCTGACTTCGTGAGACGATCAACGATCACCCAAATGGTATCATTTTCATTTTGAGTTCTAGGCAATCCTGTGACAAAATCCATGGCAATTTGCTCCCATTTCCACATGGGTATCTCTGGTTGTTGAAGCAATCCAGACGGTTTCTGGTATTCCACCTTGACTTTTGAACACATCAAGCATTTACTAACATACGTCGCGATATGAGCTTTCATCTTCGGCCACCAATACATGACTCTGAGATCCTGATACATCTTATCCGAACCTGGGTGAACAGAGTATCGAGACTTGTGCGCTTCATCCATCACAAGCTCTCTAAGGCTACCAAACAAGGGAATCCATATACGCTCCATGAAGTAAAGAATACCATCAGATCTCTCTACAAGTCGTTTCTCCATGCCCCTTAAGTACTCTACTTCAATGTTTTCCTCTTTCAACGCTTCGGTTTGTGCAGAACGAATCTGGTCAGGCAAATTAGAATGAATGGTGAGCTGCAAGGCGCGAACACGTTTGGGCTTCGATTCCTTTCGACTGAGAGCATCAGCTACAACGTTAGCCTTACCCGGATGGTACTTGATTGCGCAATCGTAGTCGTTTAAAAGTTCTACCCAGCTACGCTGTCACTATTCAAATCCTTCTGGTCGAAAATATGCTGAAGGCTCCTGTGGTCGGTATAAATAGTGCAATTAGTACCGTACAGGTAATGCCTCCAGATTTTGAGCGCAAACACCACGGCTCCCAACTCTAAGTCGTGCGTCGTATAATTCCTCTCGTGAACCTTCAACTGCCGCAAGGCATAGGCTATCACCTTCTCGCATGTAATACCTCGTAAAAATCACGTCCAATGATGTGTTGACACGTGTACAAAACCCTAATAAAGTCAAACGTTGACTATGAAGGACTAATTTTGTGAAAAATCAAAAACTTTGATTATGGAAGGACTGGAAGTGTTATCATGATTAAAATAAGTCTCTGAATAACCTCTTACAGTATTCATATTCACAAATGAGCCACTTGTTGATCGAGAGTAGCCGTTTGCATAATAGTTTGAAAGTTTACGCGTCGAGGGGTTAAAAGCGTCAACATGTTAATTCTTACCTCTGAGTGACCTTTTAACAAACCCGAAGCATCGTGATGTTTAATAATATACGCGAAAAACACTCCAGAACAGTGGCATGGGCTTAACATACCCTAAATAACCTTTTCATAACCTCGGAATAAGTTTTGGAGGGTTTGGTGTGTTGAAATCAAGTTTATTCGATCGCAGGGACTATTTGCGTCAAACTGCAAAAGTCTGCTAATTCGTATGGTATCGAACCTTCCAGAATATGATCATAAGTTAAACATGCCCTAAATATCCTTTACATAGCTTAGAAATAGGCTTAGAGGTGTTTGGTGCGCAAAAATAAACTTATTTGATCAACAGGGACTAAAAGCGTCAAAAAATGCATAAGTTTGCATTTTCGCGCATATCTTACGTTCTGAATATATCCGTACATCCAAAAATTTATGTAATCATTAAAATATTTTATTTTAGTGATTGGCATGATAAAATTCCATTCGTCGCGTAATTTGGATCGTTATTCGCGTGCGTTCGAGTTTCGTCGTAATTAACCGAACAACGCAACCGTACGACCAAATAAACTGACATCCGAGATGTTTTTGAGCATATTTCATGTTCCCTACACCTTAACTTCATTTTAGAGACTTGAAATGGGGTTAACGGGGTTTAAACGCATCGAAAATGGCTCAAAGGTGTTGCAGGGACCAAACCTAACAGCTTAGCAAAGTTTCTGGTCACTGGTAGGTGGTGGTGCTGCGCCACCACTATATGGTTTTTCCGTGGCGCGACGCAACGGCCTCATCTGGGCAGAAACTTCATTTTGGCACCCAGGTTGAATTTTAGGGGCCTAAGTGTAACTTTTCTCAATACCGTGTGATGGTTTTGGACACCCCTAGTATTCCAAAACCATGTGCCTTATGTGTAAGATCCATATCGAAGCTCAATTATCGAGGAACGATCCTAACGGTTCTTGAAATCCTATAAATACCCACTAGTTTTTCTCTCGTTTCTCACACTTGATCTAAATTGCTCTAAGTTGAAGCTTTATGCTTCATACCTGAGTATTCTAGATCAAATTCATTCTTGCTTGGACCCCTTGTAAGTGCCCTCTTATGGCTAGTTATTTTTATTTGGTTTAGAAAGCCGAAAAGTCAAGCGTTGCGATAAACGCTTTGACTTTTAAACGGTCGAGCCATTGTTCGCAACGAACATGGCTACGTGATCGTAATTAGGTAGGTATTAAACCCTCAAAAGGGCACCTCCTAATTACCACGTTTGCTTAGTTAATTGTCGGGTCAAAGTAATTAAAATAAAAGTCAAACGAGTCGGTTTTTAGATAAAATTCATAACTAATGATGTAAAGGCAATAAAATCAGTTTTGTCACTTTAATAACTTGGTAAATATTAATTGAACATGTATAGGCATGTTCAACCCGACAATTCTAAGTTTAGGCTCGGTTCGCAACCGAAAGTCGCAAAAGTTGACTTTTGCTTTGACTTTCAGTTCTAACCTGATTTAGCTTAGTTTAGATATGCCTTAGGGTTCCTTTAGGACCATATTTCATGTTAGTATAACCCTCTGAGATTATACTATATGGTTCCTATTAAATCTGATTCATATGCATGTTTCCGTTAATTGCTTAATTGTTGACCATTATGCCCTTTTGATATAAAAACGAGAATTTTGAAAATGTGAGAGGAAAAAAACCTTTATTTCTGATTTATACGCATGTCCTAAAAATTTAACATCAGGTTGTGGTCTAAATTAGGAGTTATGCTCGATATCGTAAAATGAACGCTCTTTATTAATTAAACGACATTTTTGGCATAAAACCTACTTAAAACCAAATTTTGACACCAAACTTTCTACCCACTGATGTAATATAATATTTAGGGATTTTTGGAAATTTTTATTAAATTTTAAACTGATCATAACATAGAGTTCTTGCATAGACTCGGTAATTGACGATAATGCCCTTTTCGTTAATAAAATGAGTTTTACAAATCTTTTACATATAAAACCTTTTTCTACTGATTTTATATATTAAATAAGTTATTTTAAACAGTAAGGACTGGTCAAAATCTCAGATTTCCTTAATCAACCCGAATATCGTCAATACCGACTTTCATGCGATTTAGGCGCATAGTATGGTTTAAAACCATATTTAGCACCTAAGACTTGTTACCTACTGATGTTATGAATAAATTTTTATACTTAAACAGTAATTAAAAGTTTTGAACTCAGATTTCCAAAATTGGCCCTTTTAACATATGTGAAATGACTAAAATGCCCCTACGGTGTATAGTTTGGCCATAAATGATAAATTTCACATATATATGATATCTTGCGGATATAAATTATTAAAATAAATATTTCTACTGATTATTTTAGACCAGAACCTCAGGTTGCTATTTAACCTCTTTTATAAACTTTAAAATGACCAAAATACCCCTACGGGGCTTAAATTGGTTTTAAATTCGTTTTGGGCATAATGGAAGGTATCCTACTGATATCACAACATATTTAAGGCATATTAACTTGTGAAACATGTTCATGACTCATTTGGTTACCCGTTATGCATTTTTCGCGTTCGGTACAGTTTATGTAACTAGTTTGCATAAATTAACCGAAACGGGTCAAACCTTATCATTTTCACTTCAAAATTCAGAATGTGTTTAGTTTACCCATATTATACAAGTCTCCATACTTGTCGGGTCTAAATCACATTCTAATCTAGTCTTCTCTTAATCTTGCGTTTTGAACCGTAAACCTTTCCTTAAAACTAACCGGTCTAAGTTACAACTTAAATAAGATCCGTTAGGAATCTAATAGGTTAATAAAACCTTCGTTCCAGATTGAGAGCCCCATTAGAGGTACTTGTGCTTGCTGATTTGAATATACGGCTGAGAATAAAATCACATTTTAGCTCAGGTAAATACTTTTAACTTATTTTACGTTATACGTGCTTGGGATACGGTATTATAATAATACCACTTGGTCGGGTGTAGAAACCTTTTAATCGGAGATGATTAAATTGCATAATCCCGTTTTAATCAGTATTGCTTGATAACAAATAACATTGGGGGTTAATGACCGTGTCCTGGATATTCTTGGCTCATTTAAAAAGCGTAAATGGCCACAACTTAAGCGCAGGGTGTAGGCATACACCTGCCTGTTGCGTATGTAAAAGATATACTCACTCGTGAGGTAACTTCTGGTGAGTTTATATTTGTGGTGTGTCGATTAATCTTGATCGATTGTTTAAACACCGGCCCTAAATGTTGGACAAACATGTAAATCTGATACAAGATTGTTATTAATATAATTGTCCCGAGTTATAAAAGAATATTTGTGCCTTGTGCATTTAAATCAATTTTAATAAACACTTTTCAAAAGAGTCGGTTAATTGTATTTACCAGTGTAAACTGACGTATTTTTCAAAAATATTAAGTGACAGGTACTGTACGTAATTGGCTGGGAGCTCAGGGCGTTAATAAGGAATCTTGCAAGTTCTAAACGTCTAAAGACTGTTGAACAGAGTTTATATTTCTGTTTTAAGATCCGCCTGTGGATCCATATACAACCTGTTGTGTAATATTTTATTATACTTTCGAATCGGTTTGTATTATTATTACTTTAGACTTCCGTTGTGCATTGAATTGTGATTATTTGACTATGATCATATCAACTACGTCACAATACTCCCCACCGGGCCCACCGGTAATACGTGGAAATATCGGGGGGTGTGACATCGCGTTGCATCAACACGCAACCGAGACCCTGAATGGAAGCATCACAATATACCACAAAATCTTCTGTTCCTTCAGGTAGAGACAAAATCGGCGCGCTGCAGAGTTTCTGTTTTAGTAACTGGAAAGCATCCTCTTGTTTCGTTCCCCATGAGTATACAACGCCCTTTTGTGTTAACGAGGTAAGAGGTTGAGCGATCTTCGAGAAGTCTTTGATAAATCTTCGGTAGTACCCAGCAAGACCAAGAAATTGTCGCACCTCCGAAGGAGTCTTCGGTACCGCCCAATTTCTGATAGCATTAATCGTTGCAGGATCTACGTGTATTCCCGATTCATTCACAATGTGGCCAAGGAAGTGCACCTCTCGTATCCTGAAGTCACACATAGAAAACTTTGCCTAGAGTTGCTCCTTCCTCAAGAGCTCCAAGATAAATCGTAAGTGCCGCTCGTGATCTTCCTTGCTCTTTGAATAGATCAGTATGTCGTCGATAAACACGATAACAAAGTCGTCGAGATACGGTTTGCATACCCGATTCATGAGGTCCATGAAGACCCTTGGCGCGTTCGTCAACCCAAACGGCATAACTAAAAACTCATAATGCCCATACCGCGTTCGAAAAGCTGTTTTAGGAACATCCTCCTCTCGGACTCTCATCTGATGCCCATACCGCGTTCGAAAAGCTGTTTTAGGAACATCCTCCTCTCGGACTCTCATCTGATGATAGCCCGATCTTAAGTCGATCTTCGAGTAAAAACTGGACACTTGCAACTAGTCAAATAAGTCGTCGATACGCGGCAGAGGATAACGATTCTTTACTGTCACCTTGTTGAGTTCTCGGTTGTAACACCCCAACCCGGCTCGGGCTGACGTGTTACTTATACAGTACATCAGAGGTCAGAACATCATTCCATAAATTATAAAATTTTTACATTGTTTCAAAAATTCGAAATATTGTACAAAACAATTTAAACTTTTAAAGAAAATCCATGTGCGTCTTTAATCCCTCGAACCATCCATCCAAGTCTTCCCGACAATCCTTGCAACCTAACGTACATAAGAAGGCAAATGTACGCCTGAGTAAACGGGGTTTACTCAGTGGGACGACAACAACGCAATATACAATTTCTTAACGATATTTATATATCAAACAATTTATATATATAACATATTCAGTTAGTCACCTTCAGCGCGTCACATTCAGTAGTTCAATGCGTAGTCAGTTCACATTCAATGCGTCACATAATCACATTCAATAGTTCACATTCAGTTTTTCAGCGCGTCACCTTTCGGTGCGACACAATCAGTAGTTCAGTGAGTGATAATAATATTTGCTAAAACAATATAACTATATATTTAAATATAATAGCACGAAATCTTGAAGATCACAAAAGCATAAAATAACGAATCTAAATTTCCAACTACGAGGTAGTGGAAACCCAAATCCGTACACATATGTAGGGAGGGGTCCGTACCTTAATTAATGAACACAAAGCTGAGATAACAGAGATTACGTCTAGACTATCAGGAGATCCTACAATATTCGTTAATTCGTTAACGGTTATTTAAAATTCGTGAATATTATAATACATTTATTTTAATGTATGAAAATTTAAACTTTCTATAATGATTTAATTAAGTACTAAAACAGAATCAAAACTTAATCGATATTTATTATATTATCTTAACTTAATGCTTTACATATTGACACAAAATTTTTTTTTAGTAATATTCAACAAAATAATCATCATATTTTATAATTATTTCATAAAAGAGTTATTTGCTAAAATATTATAACAATCAAAAGTCAAACTATTTATTTTATCGAAACAATTTATTCATACGTATCTTAAAATAAACAAATCAAAGTAACGATGTAACTAATAATTATTATTTAGAGTGTTCGAAATTTTCATCTAAAAAAATCATTTTATATGATTAGCTTAGAACAAAGTTTAAAATAAATCTGGCGTAGTTCAAAACATATAAAAGAAGCTTTCTAGTATAACATTATTATGTTTTAATAATTATAGTAGAAAATTATTTTCTTTTAATAATTAATAATTATCTATTATATATAATAAATGTGTTAATTTTTGCTGATGTGTCAGCTTCTCAGACCTCTAAATTTTGCTTTTTGGCGGGAAAATCACGTCCACTTTGTTTTTTTCGTTTGGACACGGGATCCGATGGAATACGGGTCATCCGTTACCTTGAATTCGGATCTGTATAAAAGGCAATACATCAGAACATTTTCTCTGAAAACCCTAAACTACAAACGCCGCTTTCATTCTTTTCATCTATCTTTGTGTTTTCTCCTCTCCATTGAAGCCGCTTCGATTCTTTGATTCTTCATGTTCTTCGTAACCTCACAGATTGGTAAAACCTTATTTGTACGCGCATACATTAAACCCTAGATTGGCCTCACAGATTGTTCCTCTCCTATTCGTGGCGATTCTTCATGTTCTTCGTAACCTCACTTTTCTAAAACCCTAAATCCCAAATCTGCTCCTTCCATTCTTCACCAATTGATAAAAGGAATCTTCACAACCCACATGTATTTCCTAAACCCTGGCTATCAAAATCATATTCCTTCTTCTTGATTATTCTACGATCCAGATGCAATCAGGTTAGCAATCTCTGATTACTGTTATTTTTTTCAATTTAGATATGTTTATTTATCAGGTTAGATGCAATCAGGTTAGCAATCTCTGATTACTGTTTTTTTTTTTCAATTTGATATGTTTTTTTTTTCAATTCGCGTGTGATTAGTAATTTCTTTCTTGACTAGATGGAATGTTATGAACATAGTCTATGAAGGATTTAATCCTATTAAAATTATGCATCTGATATGTGTAATGCCATTTAGTTTTTTCTTAACTCACGTAATATTAGGGTTTAGATTTTTTTTAGTTCACAACAACATTCAGCTATGATTTTATTCATTTGGCCTGCCAAGTTCGCAAGTTGGGTTAATTCTTGAAAGGGACCGAGTTTGATTTGAATATCCATCTTTTAAAATTGACATAGGTTCGAATACTACCAAGGAGGTGAAGGATGACATCAGAAGAGGTGATGATTCGCTGTTATCTCCGCAACCAGTTTTGCAATAGGATGAAGACGATGAACCAGATCCATATCGAGTTTTGTTTTATGATGAGCATGCTAAAATTCATAGACATCTTACGAACATATTTTATTTGTTGATTTGTTTTGTTGAGATTTAAAGGGCTTAGAGACAACTCAATTTGTCTACTTGATGTTAATGGTAGTTTTAATCTATCTAGATGTTGTTATGCATTGACCCATTTCCATGCAGCAAGCAAAGGAAGGAAAAGTTACGCATGGCAGTAACACGACAATAGAGAGAGCGTTGTAAGTGGAAAAGGTTAACTGAGTGTTTCCTATTTAAATGGGCTGATAGCATAGAAAATGATGCTAAGAAAGGTGAGTGTGGTCAGCAACAACTAGATTGGGACAGCTATGTCAAGATTGAAAAGGAGATCGCTCTTCCACAAATTTAGCAGTCTGCTGACGTGGCAAAAGCAAAAGAAATGACACGAATACAAGCAGAAAAACAAGCAAAAGCCGAGAAAGTGAAAGTTACTCTAAAGAATGGTGTGGCAAGAGTAAAAGGGTTCACAAAGAAAAAGTCAAAAGCGGAGATAGAGGAGTTGGCTGCTGTTGAAGATCTCAAACTGAAAGAGAGGTTAATGGAAAAATAAATTATAGCATGTACTGATGGAAAAATAAGTTATAAGTTGAATGGATCAGACTCTTTAAAGAAGCTTAATTTTGTTATTTACCCTGGGTAAATTAGGCGTGTTATCTTAGGGTAAATTATAGTTATTACTTCATACACTTTTTAGAGTTTTGTTTTACTATTTGAGAATCAGGTACTGACATAGTTGTTATTTCATAAACTTTTTAGGTTGACAAGTCGTTACAAAGTGTGGAAGAAGAAGCTCAGCGAATATATAAATACGAGCATGGTGTGCTTCTTGATGATGAAGCAGCTTCAACTAGAGATGCAATGTAAATATCTAAAAAACAAACAACTTTTATAAAAGAGAACACTGAGAAATTTATAACAGTTGAAACAAAAATGAATCAATAGCTTACCTATTGAATTTTTTTTATCGAACATGAACTATTAGGTTATTTTAAGTATATGAAGTGGGAACAATAGTTAGTCTTTGTTAGAAATCTGAATACATGTGTGTGTTTTACATAACCAAACTGTATGAACTCACTACTGAATTTCTTATTTTTTTCCCTCTAATTTCTAGGTATGAGCAGGCTGAAGTCTGAGAGAAATGGAACAGATGCATGAACAGATAAAATCTCTAATTCAGAAACTTAATACCAATCAGGTGATCTTCTATTGAGGTTTTAATTTAGCCAAAAATAATATATTAGAACCAAATCTCATTGACACGTGACTGAGTTGTAGTTTCATTTACTCGAACCATCTCAAAATAATGGAAAGATCAGATAAATTGCTTTGACCGGTAGTATTTGCGTTTACCCTTCTATAATATGTACAGAATGGCAACATGAACCATTGTATTCTTTACCTCTATATTTTTGTAATATGTATTTGCGTTGATGTTGGTATGTATGTGTCATATTTAGGGTGGAGAACTTGAAGCAACTTATGGTATGTTCCCGAAGGATGTTGTTGCTCGGGTCCTTAACACACAACTGAGCTCATTAGTGTGGATCGATGAAAGGGTTGGTGTGCTCCTAGTTTTGTACACTTTCTCTAATTAACCTCGGTTGAAAATAACCATGTCAAAGTCAAAACCAATCTCAGGTCAAAGTTTATCTAACGAATACGATTGTCGGTTTCAACCTGAACACAAGAGGCAAATTGGACGGTTTAGGTAATGGGTCACAATGGGTAAAAATTGTTTTAGTTGGTTAAAATTCAAACTGATTGAAGTCAAAATTAAAACTTATCCAACAACGTACAGGTTAAGTAATGGGTCAAAACGGGTAATCGTTTAAATTATTTTACTCCGCAACTTAAAAAACTGTTCGTATAAGTTTAGCCCTAATTACGCACACGTCTACACCTCAAATGGGTTAGGTAATCGTATGAGGAGGCCACCTTACTATGAAATTTGAAAGTTATTTTCTAACTTGTGACAATGTATGAGGAGGCCACCTGACTATTCATCATTTTTTTTAAATTTGAGACTAACTATAGCTTAAACCCTTTATTAGATAATCGTAAATCCTTTCTAATTTGAGAATAACTATATCCACATGACTACACATTTCAGTCTTCCAAATAGCCAGCTGATGTGTGGGTGTAAGTTACCTGTTCCAGAGTATATATCGACTTTAAGTGGCCAGATGAGGTCAATGAGTTTGAAAAGTTTTTCAACAGGCATGATTTTGTTAATGAGAAGGCAATGCTTGAGCATGTACTTGATATAATTTCATTGGATATGTGTTTTGTATCATTTAACATGTATGCTGTTTAACTGTGTTGCAGCACAGTAAAAGACTTAACATGCTTTAAAGACCAACCTGATGAATGGTAGAAGGGGCTTTTTTGGAATTTCATTGGTCTTTACATGGCGTTGTTCATTTTTTTGTGGCTTTATCATACCTCATCCTCTTATGCTTTGCATCATCATAATTACGTACTCTTTTATAGTATTTTTTCGTCAGCTAAGGTTAATACGGTTTTGCGGTTTTACTTTGCAGCGTTCTTGAGGTTTCTTAATTATCATAAACAGACCATTTGGCTAAAGTTACCTTCTAAATAACCAAGTAAGGTCTTCCTATCAGGTAATTGTTATATGTAACTACCAGTATAGGATCTTTCACACAAATTTTTGGTAACTTTTATGATTGAACAGTTAGGTGTTTTATGGGTGGTCAGTTACCTCTGGCTATTGCGACGTGGGAGCTTAAGGTTTGCATTTATCCCTAAATCTCCATGAAGCAATTTAGGTTAAAATTGTAATTTTATTAATATAAGATATTTTGTATTTATGACGCAACAGGAGAAGAAATTGATGCAACATATTCGCCACTTATGAAGTTCCCTTGCACAAATATGTGGCTATGATGGAATTCGACGTATCTTTTGTAATTTTCGTCGACTTTCTTTTTTTTTACTTTGACCTCTAGCAATCAGAATATTTCACAAGTTGAATTTTTGTTGTATTTTAAGATGACCTTATTACAAGGTTTTATTTTGTGATTGTTGAATCTTTATAAAATGAATTTGATTAATATTTTGGGTTGCGGCATTACTGTGAAGAGGATACCTAAAAAGCTAATTAACATTTAGTTTTTGATTATTAGGTTACAATACAATGAAATAATCTTTGTAGTCATGATGTTTTTGTGAGTATGTAAAGTTATTGTTGATTAACATGACTAATGTTTAGTGAATCATTTTCAAGCTATATGTATTCGTCTTGCATTTTGATTGTCATTTGCTTTGTTTCGGCGTTGAGACGTGATTTTGCTGCATTCCATTCGAGGCTTAGTGTGCTAGAGTTGGCAATAGTTCGATCTGCTCTTAATTTAGTGCATATCATTTTGCAAATGTTGTTGTTTTTAATTGATCTAATTGTTTATTCGTATTTGTCTTTGTCTGATTCCTTCTCAGGCTTCCAAGGTTTATGTGTTGCAATCAACATCGATCAGGGGTACGCTACTATTTTTAGTTTGATTTACCTTGCAGTTGTATGATTGTATGTGAGGTTTTCATTTTAATTTAATTCTACTTTGTGCATCAGTGGCTTCATAATGGTTTTTTCATATATTTTCTTTCATTTCATGTACATTATTAATTGGATAGGATACTATTTTGATACATGGATTGAGCATAATAGATTATAGTTGGGCAAAAAGAGGGACTTTAGTACAGAACCGGTCGTGTTGATCCAACCCTCAAAATAGTTTCTCTTATAATTTTTTAAACTTTATAAATGATGTTTAATGTTCTAGATATGATTAGAAACTTATATTGTTAAAATAAAACTATTTAAAAGATTTTTATCAACTGTGAACATGCTTAGGTTCTTTATGGTTTGACCAACTCAACCTGTTTTCATTTTGATCAAATTTTAAGATTTACTCATTTGACCCGTTAACCCAAAGCAACCTTATGCGTAAGTGTGTTTAAAAGATAGACTATATGTTTTTGTCTAATTAACCCAACTCGACTTATTTTGACCCGTAACACAAAGTTACTAATTTTTGGAATCTTAACGAGTAACTATAGCAAACTAACGGGTATTAGGCCGCTTATTGGAAATTGTTTTACGATCGAGTAAGAACATGGGATTACCTATATATGTCCCATTGTTAGCACGCTATACTTATTGAGATTTAATTTTGTTTTTTAAAGTTGCAGTGTTTCGTACAAACTGAACCTGAACAAGTTGATTTCTAATTTGTTTAGATATCTATTTAGTACCAATGATCCGGGTTGTTTATTTAATCATAATAGTGTTAATAAAATTAATGAGTTTCATTGCAATGCAATATAATTTAAAGGTTTATTCTAATTTCGAGTCATTTATTTCTATACCCGTATAAGAGATATTAATAGGGCTTGACACTCTTAATCGAGTAAGAGATGAGAACAATCAGTGTGCAAGACAAGGGGTTGTATCATTGTCGTAGTTTATTCAACTTAAATATTACTCAGTTGTTTAAAATATAGAGAATTTATGTTGGTGATTGCAAACTTTTAGTTTTACTTTATTTGGTCAACGCATGGTATTTAAAGGTTCATATTTGGTTAACAAATGTGTCTAAGAAAGTATACGTAAAGGTTTTTTCATTTCATCTTCAGACTTGATAATTTTTTTTTTCTCCATTGTGTTCTTTAATACTAAAAAATGTGGGTGGTAATTTGTTAAAACCAATATATGTATGTGTTTATCTATGTATGTGTGTAACCCTCTTTTTCGTGGCCTTTGATCTTTTATATGGTTTTCCATAAGTTAGCACCTCTTTTTTTTCATTGATAAGAGAAGTGGATTTCTTTTCAATATCATGTTTAAAGGGGGTGTTATTTAAATATTCTTTATGTATTGTATTGCACATTGGGTGCAACTTTAATATTTTTTTTTTTAAATATGGTTCTTTTATGTGTATTTCCGACTCCATGAGTTATGGGTTTAAAGGTTTCACATTTTGTTCATTTTTGTTTGGTTTTCTAAAATGAAGATTAAAGTTGTTGATAGAAATACTTAGCTTGTGAAGCTACGTAAAGAGAATATTGATGGTCAAACAATCAATTACTCATAATATTGATTAATTTTATTTTAGTTTTTACTATATTTTTCAATTTGTTACTAATATTTTTTTTTCATATAAAGTATTTACAATAGGTTTTGTGTTATTGGATGGTATGATATGATTCAAGTCGAACATATTTCGTTAAGTGATGATTGTTTCTTCAATTATTTAACAACGAGTGCGAGGTTACTGGTTACGAAGATCCAAAAGGCAAAAGTATTAGATTAATAGGCTTTCTATTGATATATACTACAGAAACGTAATTTCATCATCTATTTTTTCCGTTTAGTTATATCAATAGTACATTAGTTGTTTTATTTACTTTATGAACCTGAGGGTTCCATAATAATTTCATTCAGAGAATTTCGTTAGTCTTTGTAAAAGTCACTGAAATATTGGTTCTAAATTAAAGACTACAAGTAACGTTATATTTGCAATCGACTTATTCGTAATTAAATAATTCAAAATATAAAAATCACATCTTTATATTATTGCCAAGATATAGATGGTTCAACATTTTAAAAAAGTGGAATATTTGCAATAACTTTGAACAAATATTTCAATGGATTACTTAATTATATTAAATAGTAATCACCATTTCAATCGATAGATATGGTCTAAATTGAATTTATGTTTCAAGCCCATTTTCATTTTACTTTTATAAATTAGGTTATTAATCTATATGTTATACTCAGTAATCAATTATATGTTTCATTCCTTTATACAATCCTTTATATTCCTTTTGAAATGCTACTCTTTGAGATTTTAACCAACCTAAATGCTATATCAATTCATCGCTTCAAATGTGTATCCAGAGAATGGCGAGACGGGCTATCATCCTTTCATCTTGGTCTGAATCATTCTACATACGTAGAACATTATCTGGTAATATGTTGAAAATTAAATGGTAATTGTTACCATTGATAAATCACATTGTTTGCATATATTATTATATACCATTAACATTGAATCATATTATATATATCCCCGCAAATTTTATAAAACGGACCATTGTAATAAAATTAATAAAATATTAATATCCTTAAAAATAGAGCGACCCGTGGGTACCACGGGTTATAACCTAGTTAATTTATACATGAAATAATATTTCTAATATAAAATTGAGTTTTCCGATCATACCTCAGTATAGAAAGAAAGTTGTCAGAAATATTGAATAAGTGTGAGAGGAAAATGAGATATGACTGGTTGGATCTTAAGATGGAAATTTTATAATTGGGTTTTCTTTGTCAACAAGAAACAAAATTAAATAAATAAAAGTATATGTATCCTAAGGTGTTAGAAAACGTACAGGTGTTGATACCTCAAAGCAGTGTTGTAAAAGTCAGATTCCAAGGCCGAGTACTCGGTCCTCGGAACCCCTCCGAGGCGACTTCCTCCTAGGCGGACTCAATTAGTCGGCCTCGGTCAAACTCGGCGCCTAGTCGGACGTAGTCGGAAAGAGTCGGCCTAGTCGGTCTAGGCGGTCAACATGGTTTGTTGACTTTTAATTAGTCAAAATCGGTCAAAATCGGCCTACTCGGCCTTGTACTCGGACTACTCGACCTTGTACTCAGACTAGTCGGACTTGTATTCAGAATATTTGAACTTTAAACATGTTTCATTTTAAATTATACTCAGTTGACATGAATTAGGCTTATTTTAACATATATATATAATATATAACAATTAATTTTCTTTATAGTTACCATGTCCGCGTACTCCCCGAGTACTCTCCGAGTACTCTCCGAGTACTCCGATTACTCCCAACTCCCCAGTCGGCTGACTAGGGACCGCCTAACGACTTTTACAACACTGCCTCAAAGAAAGTGGCTAATGAGAGAGGTAACTAAGTGCCACATACTTGATACAAGATAAGTATAATAATTTTTAATTTTCATATATGTATAAAGATTTCAAATTAATCTAATTATATGTATTATTTGTTGTTTCGTTGGTTTTTTTATGTGAGTAATATTTTATTATTTAAAAATTCAGGTATTACATCGGTAGTCTATACACATGCGAAAGGACCCGTCCTTCTTCTTCACAAACAAAACTGGGGCTCCCCAAGGCGAAGAACTGGGTCGAATAAAGCCTCTGTCCAGTAACTCTTGTAGTTGATTAGACAACTCCTGCAACTCTCCAGGTGCTAGACGATAAGGAGCACGAGCAATTGGAGCCTCTCCTGGTGCAAGATCAATCTGAAATTCCACTTGACGATGAGGAGGTAAGCCAGGTAGTTCCTCGGGAAATACATCAAGGAATTCACGAACAATGGGCAGGTCTTCGATCCTTCTTTCTTCAGACGGAGTATCAGTAACGAGTGCTAGAATAGCAGGATACCCCTTTCGTAGACACTTTTATGCTTGCATAGCTGAGATGATACCAACCATCGTCCCACTACGATGCCTTTGAACCGATAAAGATTCTCCACTGGGGAGAGGAATACGTACGATCTTCTCCTTACATAGAATCTCAGCCTATTGCTTAGACAACCAATCCATACCAACCACTACATCAAAACTACCGAGGGTAACTGGAAGGAGGTCAATGTCAAACACTTGACCCACAAGATCTAATTTACTCCCAAAAAGGACATGCGAAGCTTCAATTGTTTTACCATCGGCTAATTCTACTACATGCTTAGCTTCTAGGGGTGTTGGAGCTAACCCTAATCGCTGACTAAACTCTAGGGACACATAACTCCAATCGGCACCGGAATCAAATAATACAAAAGCAATGAGGTTGTTCATAGAAAATGTACCAGTCACAACATTTTCGTCGTTCCTAGCATCACCAGCACCAATTGTAAATACCCTTCCACGAGCTCCATTGCCCCCATTGTTGCCATTATTGTTGTTCCCAGCATTGTTATTGTTGTTCTGATGGTTGTTGTTATCGTTGGCATTCTGATTCAGTTGAGGGCAATCCCGTTTAATGTGACCCTCATCCCCACACTGATAACACCCCTTCTTAAAGCCTTGGTTCTGATGGGGCTGTTGCCTTTGCTGCTGCTGATACTGCTGATTCTGTTGCTGGTTTTGCTGCTGCTGCTGCTTTGGATACGGAGCTCTACAGTCCTTTGCCATATGGCCCACCTTGTCACACCTATGGCAAGCCCGGACACATGATCCATAATGATGATACCCACACTTGTTGCACTTTGGCTTCCTACCAACATAGGATCCTTGACTCTGATTGCTGCCCTAGCCTTGTTAACTGAGGACGACTTATTGAAACTACGGTTATTGCTGTTGTCAGGCCTTTTCTGAGATTGATTGGCACTGGTTGCTTTGTCAGCATCATTCCATTTACGCTTGTTATCACTAGCAGGTGTGGTAGCTGTAGCAGCAGAGGTAGTAGCAGAAACACGTGGTGGCAATGAGCCACGTTCGACCTATTGGTCAGTAATCTTGTGTGCCAAACGGATTATCTGGGGCAGATTGTTAAGGTTCACAGCAGTGACCAACCCCTTAACCAGCGGGGCTAATCCCTTGATGTACAGCTCGATTCTTCAGTGTAGAGGTCGTGATAAGTTCGGGCATATATTAGCTAACTCATGTGACCTCTTCGTGTATGCCTCGATCTCCGACCCCACCATCTTCAGCTCATAATACTCATTCTCCAGTTTCTGAATCTCATCACGAGGACAATACTCCTCCCGCATTAACTCCTTGAAATCATCCCAAGTGGTTGCATTAGCCATTTCAATACCCAACATCTGCACTTGAGCATTCCACCAGGTTAGGGCACCATCCTCTAATGTGCCAGTAGCATACTTCACCCGATCCCCCACGGGACAGTTACACATAGCGAACATTGATTCAGCTTTCTCGAACCATCGAAGTAGCCCCACAGCCCCTTTAGTCCCACTGAAGGTATGTGGCTTACAATCCATGAATGTCTTAAACGTGCAAGTAGGCGGATGGTTTTGATTCTGATTCGCTTGCTGACCTAATAAACGAAAGAGAAAGATACAGTACACGGGTGAGAGTTGGGTATACGACACGAGAATAACGAATATTTGGCACATTTTGTACCAGCTTGATAGGCTGCCAGAGCCTTAGCCACACGGGTGTTGATCAGGTCAGTCAACTCGGCCTGAGTCATAGCAATGTGACCACGTCCATGTCCTCGTCCACTCATGATTCTATATAAGGAGAGGGAACAAGTTTAAGAATCGAGATAATGTAGGAGTCAAATCTCACGTTGGCATCTACAAACTACAAAGTTTACACCAAACAATAGGGCAGAACCCTTCTCACACTCGTTAAGCCTCACTGGGACTCACATGCACCTCACGTTATTATTATGTGTGCACCCATAATAATAAGGCAATTTGCATGCTTATCTCAGTGCCTCTTAACTTGCGCTAAAAGTTTCCCCCACATTCAAATAGTAAAACGAAAGGCATTACTGGATCAATAATCACAAGAGTCGAAGGGTAGTGCCACACTATCTAGCTCCACTAAGACATGCAGCATAGGTAATCACATCAAGGTATCAAATATGTTGTTTCATGCAAGTCGTGTGTGAGTAACTACTAAGCAAGTAATGCATAAAGTAAACAGAAGACGAACCCTGCAATCTGGAGCTGAGTGTCATGGTCGATCATCGAAGTTATTCGGTTATAGTATGGTTTTTTAAAAACGTTTTAAAACCTAGTTCACTATAACCTGTGGCTCTGATACCAAACTGTCACACCCCCAAAATACCTCACACGGAAACACCGCGGGACGTGTGACGTACCTGGATCAAAGCCACCAATCACATTGAACTAATAATATATATTTAAATAAACATTCGATTCATTTCATAATAATGTTCCAAGACATAAGTTAAAACCAAAGTAAACGTTCAACGGAAGCATAATGTCAAATGTTAATCAATTGTTTTAAAACAAGTATTCAAAACCACAAAAGATATATCCAAGAGTCTCGACCCATGACCACTCCATCACTCCCAGATAGCAAGTCCATAATCAAGAATCTAACGACCTGCAAGCATGCAGACAAGTGTGTCAGACGATGCTGATGAGTTCAAAGTTTTGTTAACGTGTTTAGTTACCAGTTACCAGATTAAAACGTTTCACAGATTCGATATTGTTAATCACACGCTTACCGCCGATGGCTCCAGATTATTTGCCCTATTCCCCAATGCCTCTATCAAAGCAATGGTCAAGATGGGGACCATTAGTTCACTCCCGACCTCCTCGGTGCGGTGTGAGGGTGCCAAACCTAAATAGCGCTATTAACTAATACCCCGTTGCCTTCCCGGCAACAATCAGTAGGAGGGACTTGAGTGATAGATATACGTGTATTAACCAACAACCCAGGTTTAACATTCCAGTCAAACCCATTACCCGACATTCCTCCCCGGAATGTTTACCAGATGTCCCTCCCCGGGACGTATGCTTGGAAAAACAGCAGCGAACTCACCTTGGTTTGCTCGGTATGATTAGTTGCTTGTTCACACTTAAACAGTCACACCCTATGGTATTCATGTATACATAATTAGTTTACATTCGCATGGTTCACGTATAAGTTATAATCGTTTTGTGCATTCAAAGCAGCGATCACCAAGTCACACATTGTAGCTATTCAAGCTCATGCAGATTCACACCTCATATGCAAGTTTCATATTAGCACATAACAGTTAATTGTGCCATTCATATAAAAAAATCAATTTATATTTCCACAATCATACTAACATCCTTAACAGGCATTAACATAGTCATTCAATAACATGCTCATTCTAGACCACAGTCTGTTGATCAGGGAGACGAAACATCAAGATATTTCGTCGATATGGAGGTGGCGAAATACCAAAGTATTTCGTCAACATGCTGAGTGACGAAACACTAAGGTGTTTCGTCGATAGGGTATTTCATGGGGAGTGGACTTTCGTCATCAAACACAGCAGTTAATCATGCACACACGGAACCCTAATTGCGACTGTTCCTTCCATTCATGCCGAAACGATTAATTGCAATCATCACTTAATCATCCCAATCATCAATTAATCATGAACACACACACCATTCAAAACCCAGTTTCTCATCCCACATTTAGATCATAGTAACAGTTGATTTGTACCCTCGGATCATCAATAGTTTAAACATACAATTAACACATAACCATACAATTCTAGCGAAGATCATCAACAGTTCTAGATCTACCATTCTATGATTACGAATGCAATTCTAGCGAAGATCTTATGACTCTAACACATTAACATATAACCATACAATTAGCACAAGAAGAGAATCACGACGAGTAACGATCGGGACATACTAACCGGTTACAAGATGAAACTAGCGAGAGCTTCGAGAGGGGTGATTGTCGTCGGGTGCAAGGGAGAGAATAATAGTGTTTTAGGGTTTCCATGAGTTCGTTATATATACATACGACGTGAACAGGGCTGACCACAACTGGGCTTTGAGAATAACTGGGCCGTAGGTGACGAAAGACCCCCAAACCCGTCTTTCGTCGAGTCCTTTGTGACGAAAGACTTATATTTCGTCGACCCATCTTTCGTCGAGTTGGGTTATGATGAAAGAGTTTTTGCCAAAATGTCAGTAAAGGTTTTTATTGAATGCTAACATCTCAAACTACCAAGAACTTATATTAATAACATTCTAAAATACCATACATGATACAATGTACAACGAGATATAAAATAGGATTGTAAAACAGGTGACGGGAAAAGGAAAAGTCTTGAAATCTCGGGTTGTCACATCATCCCCAACTTGAAAGAAATTCCGTCCCAAAATTTGATCAGCAATCCACAATAGCACAGCGTTAGATAAAGATGGTTGTGTATTTTCCACAGGTGCCACATCATCCCCAACTTGAATGGGAATTTCGTCCCGAAATTCACTATTTGTGCCAGACTTAGGTTTGCCAGACTTGGACTTGTCATCTGGGAATAAATGTGGGTACTTGAGCTTCATTTGATCCTCGCATTCCCATGTGAACCCCGGTCCGCGTCTTGAGTTCCAACGAACCCTCACGATCGGAATTCGGCTATGCTTACGGACCTTGACCTCCCAGTCCATAATTTCTATTGGTTCTTCGACAAACTGCAACTTGTCGTTGATTTTCAGCTCTTGAAACGGTACCACCAGTGTTTCATCAGACAGGCACTTTTTTAACTGGGAGACATGGAAGACATCATGGACGTTACCCAACTCAGCAGGTAACTCCAACTTGTAGGCCACCTTACCAATTCTCTCCAGAATTTTAAATGGCCCAACATAACGAGGGTTAAGCTTACCGCGTTTTCCAAAACGCACCACACCCTTCCAGGGTGAGACCTTCAACATAACACGATCACCAACTGCGAACTCCAAAGGTTTCCTACGCTTATCAACGTAGCTTTTCTGACGGTCGCGCGCTGCTGCCATATGATTCCTGATCTGGACAATCTTTTCTGAAGTTTCCAACACAAGTTCAGGGCCTGTGACCTGGCTGTCACCCACCTCAGCCCAACAGAGAGGTGAACGACACTTCCGTCCGTACAATGCTTCGAATGGAGCTGCCTGGATGCTGGTATGGTAGCTATTGTTATAAGAAAACTCTATCAAGGGCAAGTGTTTCTCCCAACCCTTGCCAAAATCAATTACACACGCACGCAACATATCTTTAAGTGTCTCCCAACCCTTGCCAAAACTCTATGTACGAGCTTACTTACTATTTCTCGCTAGTCTCGCCTACGCTACACTATCACTGCACTCAAATTTTCAAAATGAACGAGCGATTAAGTCGAGAATAGGTGTGAAAACCGCAAACTCTCGACTAAAATTGCTTGATTCGACCCGCATTTTTATCTACAAACAGGAGAATTTACGTTGAATTAGGAGTGAAATCCATACTTTGACGTACAATCCTTCCTCTATTTTATTAAAAACAGGAACAAAGTCGTTAAGACAAGGGTGAAACCCAGACCTCGATGACTTGTTCCGATCTCTATTTTGTTTTACAAAGTTCTCCCCAAAGTCTCGACGGACTCCAACGACCTGAAGTCGCGCTGAAACTGGAAGGATGCACATCATACGCCCAGATTCGAGGCGAGAAGTGTAGTCCTGAAGGTCCAAGTGTGCGTGGAAAGTCCTTGCGAATAGTCGAATCACTTTGGGTAGTCGATGCCTATCAGCCGCAGACAATCTATTCTCGATTTTTATGTGTTTCGATTCTGAGCCCGCAACTGCTGGCTCTGATATTTGTCGATTTTATGTATTTATGTGTGTATTTACCTGCTTACATGTTTTGATTTTCGGTGATTTATTTAATTTTCGCTATTCGCTTGATCGACACACACAAACCGCACTGCACTACTACCTCAAGACGCTGACAAATCGCTACTACCATGGGGAAACACCGTACGCTAGGTTGCCTGCTATGCTATACGCTTATACTATACTACTCGCTATGTCATACGCGATCGTTATTCTCGAACGCTCGCGAACTTTGAATGATAGGTTTCTGTATTCTGACTGCCTCTTGTGATTACATGCCTATGTGCTTCTGTGATTCTGTGCCTTATGTGCTTATGTGCCTATGTGTTTATGTGATACATGTTTCACTGTGTTCCTGAACTTTAATAGTAATAGACGTGTGAGGTGAGATTCGATTATACTGTGTCTGAGACCAAGAGGATGTCTGTTGCAGACAATGTCAACTAGACCCCCATCTGGACCCCATCACCCACGAATCACTTGCCAAGAACAGAGAGACAAACGCCTTGCTGCTCTCGTCGCTAAGCAAGTAGCAAAAGTAGTCCCTCAGATCGTGAGTGAAATACACGAAAATGTGAGCAAATCATATGAGGAATCCAGAACCGAAGCTCCTAAAGCTACCCCCAAGACTGCTTTCAGCTTCAAGCAGTTCAAAGCTTGTGGTCCAAAGGAATTTACTAGCGAAGATGGCCCAACGGCTATGTTTCAATGGTTTGATTCCGTCGAAGTCACTCTGCGCCAGAGTGGATGTCATGAAAATCTCCGTACTCTAAACGCTACCGGCGTCTTCCAGTCCAGCGCACTAGACTGGTGGACGGCCGAGAGAAACAAACGCGGAAATGACTCAGCCTATGAGCTGACGTTGGAAGAGTTGAAGGCCATTATGATGGATGAATTCTGCCCTCCCCATGAACGCCAAAAGCTGGAGGACGAATTCTGGCATATCAAGCAGAAGGATGGAGATAACGCAGCTCTGACTGATTGCTTTAAGCAGCTCAGTATCATCTGTCCCGACCAAGTGAAGACTACCAACATGACAATCAAGAAGTACATTCGAGCTCTGCCAGACTGTGTTGCAGATTTTGTGCATGCTGCAAACCAGCAACGATCGAAGAAACCTACTTGCTTGCCGCTGAAATCAACGACAAGCGCGTCAAAGCTGGTTTCTGGGATAAAACTTCGAAGAACCTGCACCAAGCTACCACCGCCGCACCAGCTACCGAAACCGCCACCGCTCAGTCATCGAAAGCCTCTCGCCGCAAGAAGAAGAACAACAACAGCAGCAGCTCCAGCAACAAGAACTGTGCTGTCACTACCACTGCTGCCCCACTTCAGGCCGTACCGGCTCAGTAGCAACCTCAGTACCGATTAGCACCAGTCATGTATGCACCACCTGCAAAGCGTGCATACACAGGCCCCCACCGTGCTTGCCCGACATGTACTTATCATCATCCGGTGGGTATCGCCTGCAAATTTTGCGTGCATTGCAACATGTACGACCACTTCACTCCCAACTGCCGTACTGGTCCCCGACAAGCACTAGCTCAAGCCACTGTTCATCAAGCTCTACTCCCAGCCCCACAAGGCCAACAAGCGGCTCAGGCACCCGCGGTCAACGCCAGAGTCTGCTTCGCGTGTGGCGATCCCAACCATTTCGCGAACATGTGCCCGAACAGGGTTGTGAAATAAGAGCCTCAGCAGCAGCAGCAGCAACAGCCTCAACAGCAACAGCAACAAGCCGCTCGCGCCAGAACTTTCAACATCAATGTGCACCAAGCCCAAGCTGACAACAACGTGGTCAATGGTACATTCCTTGTGAATGGTATTTATGCTTCATGTTTGTTTGATACTGGAGCCGATAACTGCTTTGTGTTGTTTGAATTCGAGAAGCTCCTTAGTCGTAAGCGATCTCATCTCCCCTCGACGTTCGATGTCGAAGTCGCCACTGGAAGAACCGTCGCTGTCAATTCTGTACTTCGTGATTGTACTCTTGAGCTCAACAATCACATCTTCCCAATCGATCTTATTCCGATGCAACTCGGAAGTTTTGACGTCATAGTAGGCATGGACTTTCTTCGTGAAAACCATGCTGAAGTTGTGTGCTTTGATAAGATGATTCGATTCTCGCTCACGAATGGTGATTTATTATGTGTTTATGGTGAAACTGCTTCGAAAGGTCTCAAACTCATGTCGTGTGTCCAAGCTTGCAAGTATCTCCACAAGGAATACAGAGCTTTCTTGGCTAACATTGTAGTAGCGGAGAAGGAAAAGAAAGGAAAGACAGAAGTGAAAGATGTTCCTGTGGTTCGTGAATTTCCCAATGTGTTTCCTGATGATCTTCCTGGATTACCGCTAAGTCGTGAGATCGACTTCCGTATCGACCTCATTCCTAGAGCCGACCCTGTTGCCAAAGCCCCTTACCGACTGGCTCCATCCGAAATGCGCGAACTCTCGAGTCAGCTTCAGGAATTACTTGATAAAGGCTTCATTCGCCCGAGCACCTCTCCTTGGGGCGCGCCGGTCCTTTTCGTCAAAAAGAAGGATGGGTCATTCCGAATGTGCATCGACTATCGGGAGTTGAATAAGTTGACTATCAAGAATCGTTATCCCCTGCCTCGCATTGATGATTTGTTTGACCAGCTACAAGGTGCTACATGTTTCTCGAAGATTGATCTACGCTCAGGCTATCACCAGCTACGCATTCAAGAGGAGGATATACCCAAAACCGCTTTTCTCACTCGATACGACCACTATGAGTTCGTTGTTATGCCTTTTGGTTTAACCAACGCACAAGCGGTTTTCATGGATCTGATGAATCGCGTGTGAAAACCTTATCTCGACCGTTTCATCATCGTGTTCATCGACGATGTCTTGATCTATTCCAAGTCAAAATCCGAACACGTGGAACATCTACGTTTGGTTCTCGAGCTACTCCAGGGAAATCGACTCTATGCCAAGTTCTCCAAGTGTGAATTCTGGTTGGAGGAGGTTCAATTTCTTGGTCACATTGTCAATAGTCAAGGTATTCACGTTGATCCCGCGAAGATTGAAGCTGTTAAGAGTTGGATTACGCCTAAGAACCCGTCTGAAGTCCGTTCTTTCCTCAGATTAGCGGGCTATTATCGATGATTTATCGAAGGATTCTCAAAGATCGCTGTGCCGCTTACCGCTCTCATGCATAAAGACAAGCCTTTTGTTTGGGGAACTGAACAAGTGTCTGCTTTCCAAACCCTCAAGCACATGCTTTGCAATGCTCCTATTCTCACTTTTCCGGACGGAAACGATGAATTTATTGTCTATTGTGATGCCTCGAACCTTGGTCTTGGTTGTGTTCTCATGCAACGGGACAAGGTCATTGCTTACGCATCTCGTCAGCTCAAAATCCATGAGAAGAACTATACAACCCATGATCTCGAGCTAGGCGTAGTTGTTTTCGCGTTAAAGATTTGGCGACACTACCTGTATGGTATTGAAGGGGTAAGGTCCCAAAAACCTCAGAATAAATACTTGGGACCATACCACAACCTTATCTTTTAACCCCCTTTTGACCTTGCGCGGCCGCGCACTGGTCCCACAAAGAGAGCTTAAGAGGAAGATAGCAGGCAACACCTACGCGCCAAAAGGAAAATCATAAGTCCTTGCGCCCAATCCTCCATAATAAACGAAGGGAAAATAATCGTTTACGGTGTTAGCATCTTCCGTTAATATTTCAATAACAAGTTTTCTCACCCAAACTCACGGCTATAAATATGAGAGTAATTCAGGTATGAAAGGAAAGTTACACTCACTTCACCAATATTTTTCTTCTTCATAAACACATACTTATTCTCACGCCGGAGTCGGGTCACGGAGAAAACCTCCATTTTCCCCGTGACGAGGCTAACGGTGTTCTGTTTTGCAGTGTTCACCGGAGAAGAAGACCTGTTCCGTCGAATCAAACGAGAGAGAACCACCCCCTTTTTATGCAGAACGTAACCCCTAGATAACTTGATTCCGGTCATTTATCTAGTGTTTCTTCATTGGCGCCCACCGTTTTTTCTGTTTCATCCATTTTCTCTCGTTTTTTATCTACCCTGTTGATTCCATTTGTACATGGAAGAAACTTCATCTCGTCGGCAAACCGGTCCTCGGCCGGATTTCGTTAACAATACCCAGGTTGAAGGTGTTGCAGAAGAAGCCTCGGATGACAACGAGGTGCAATCCAATCATCTGAACAAACCTGACACCCCAGGGGTACAGCCAGAGATCCCTGTAAACTCAATTTTGCCCCCAGGAGAAACCCCAATCTCCTGGTACGTCAGGTCTCAGGGGGCACTAAATGCAGTATACACACAGCTGTGTGCACAAACTGCTCCCCAAACTCAATCACGAAGGCCAGGATCCCGTGCTCATGCTTCTCAACGTGATGACCCATCCCATGAAGACACAGAGGTTTACTCTAGATCTCCATCGAGATACGAGTATACCCAATCAGAAAGTCGTCGAAGAGAGCATCGAGATGAGTCACACCCTCACCGGAGATCATCAGTTCACACCAGGTTGGGTTCTCAGCGGAACACCCACACCAGTGAATATGATTCAACTTACCGTGTAGGTGAAAGTGCCAGCGTGTTTAGTCGGTTACAACCGAATTACAACAAGTGTAGACCCCGGGCGGTTTACAATCCTGAGGCTAAGCACAATTATGATCTGATTTATCGTCCTGCGGAGGCAGCGGAGAATTCAAAATTTATTACCGAAATTGCTCTCGCTCCGGTAGAGAAAGCAAAGCTACCGTCCAACGTGGGCAAGTTCAATGGAATGACAAACCCTGACGATCATTTAAGAGTTTTCACAAGCGCAGGGCTGGTAGGAGGCTGGACCCTACCATTATGGTGCCACCTTTTCGTACAAACCCTTACAGGCACTGCAAGAATCTGGTTTGATAACTTGCCCATTGGAAAAATCACGTCATGGAAAGATTTGCGCGAGAAGTTTCTGGTTCATTTCAGCCAGCAACGGCGATCTATCCGCGACACAGCGGATGTAATGAACATCTGGCGTCATGATGATGAAAGTTTGGAAGACTTCATCACCCATTATAACAAAGAGGTACTCGAGATCGGGGACGTCCATGAGCAGTTGATTCGCGCCTAATTTAAATACGCAGTTAGGTGCGACGATATGATAAAAGTCCTGTCTGGGACGGAAGGACTCCCGAAGAGTTGGGAAAAAGTGATGGCAGCGGCTAAGGTCTACGCCCATACAGAATAGAATCTCACTACCAACAGCCCCCCCCACCGCACAACCGACCCTCAGATTTAGGCTCAAGTGGCGGGAAGAAATTTAAGAAAGGGTGGCGCGATTCTAGCTCAGGGAACTATTCATCCGAAGATGCTCGAGCCACAATCAATAAACTTGCCGTGCAGAGAGAGGCCAAACTAGAGAACAGGGAGAGACAATGGACTCCCTTAACCAAAACTCTTGCGGAAGTTTTAAGCACGGAGGATTATCAGTTTAAGCCTCCACGACCCATGAAAAACAAACGTGGACAGGACCCAGCACAGTATTGTGATTACCACAAGGACAGTGGTCATACCACCAACAATTGCATCTCCTTGCGCACCGAGATAGAAAAGGCCCTTAAAAGTGGTGAGCTCACTCACCTACTACAAAAGGTGCGCAGGGAAATAAAACAAATCACCCGGGGCGAAGAAGGCCCGAGCAGGAAAGTGAAAAATTAAGAAGTAACTCTATGATCTCCTCGCAAGAACGGAACAGACTCTACAGTTTATCAAGCAGGAAATAGAGTAAGTTAAGTCCCGTGTATTTATCTTAATAGACTTTGTAACGGCCTCTACGCCTTATCCCGAAATAAACAACAAAGTTTCTATTATTCTTGTGTTTTTTCTTACAAAGTGCATGCAATTTCTTTTGGTAAGCGCAAAAACATTATGGTAAATATAATACAAGTCTCATGAACGGTCATTGATTACATCATACACGACCATACGTTCGCACATGAGCTTTATACCACCTTCATTCGCCTTACCTGATCAAAGTAATTGAACCCATGCAAAATATTGTAAACCAAAACACACATCATACTATTCTTGGCGCACAAATACGCCTAAGAAAAATATCAAACACGGCAGTGTTTCAGTGAACGATTACTTGCGCGGCAGCGCATTAACAGAAAGGGACAAACATCCCAAAGGACCACAAAAATTGTTCAATACAATTACAAAAAGAAACCTACGATAGATCTCCGTCTTCATCTGGGAAGATTTCCTTTAGTTGAGCCACGTGATCTTCAGATTGCAATGCAACATTTATAAGATCCATGACAGGAAGCTGCAAATTGTTGAATTCTGTTTTTAAAGCTGCAAGGGCGGCACCAGTGTTAACTCCATGGGTAGCAGATTTACTAGTATCCCAATCAACTTTCAAGGCGTTAGTCACATGGTGTGAACACTCCGCATATCCCTGAGCATACCCGTCACTCCGCGCGGCAACAACTAAACGCGCAACGGTTTAATCAAGCTCTACAGAGTTCAACACTGATTCAGCAACATACAAGAATAAGAAAGATAAATAAGAGAAAGGCACGAAACATTCCCGCAAAGAAACCAAACAACAAGCAACTTACACAGGCAATTCCACGCTCTTTCAATCATAACATATCGCTTTTCAAAGGTTCCAGCTCGCTCTCTGCTGTGGCCCACGCCGTTTCAGAATTTTCTAGTTTTTCCTCAGTTTCAGTTAAGCGGCGGGAGGTTTCAGTCTTCTCAGAAAGCGCAAGCTCCATGTCTTTCTTGAGTTGTTCTTGGTCAAAAAGCAAAGCAGTAAGTTCTTCTAACTCTTTATATCTAAGAGCAAGGGTGGCGCAAGCTTGTACCTCTCGTTGTTCACTTCGCTCCCTGGGTGAACACGCCTCATCCCGCGCAGCTTCAGCATCAGCTTTCTCTTTCTTCAACTTTTCGATCTCCGCATCTTGTTTTTTCAATTTCTCAATCTCAGCCTTGAGATTATTGATAACATTGCGGAGACTCATCTTTTCGGCGTTGTCTTTTTCACGTATCTTTTTCCAGTTCTTGCGCTCCTCGGCAAGAAGGGCAGCTTCAGCTTCCGCCTTCCTCTTCCAGCCCGCAACGGACCATTCTTCAGTTTTCCGATCAGCTTCAAACTTGGCCTGATCAGCTTCCAGCTTAGCTTTTAACTGGGCAATTTGGTTTTCATCATCAGCAACTTTCTTCTTAGACACCTTGAAAGCAACCCACTCCTTGTGCATGCTATGCCACTCAATCACTATGCGATGAGTGGTAGACGCATAAGAAGCGGCCTACTCAAGGTAGGCATGATAAGTCTGCTCATGAAGCCGATTTTCTTGAAACTTAATCTCCCCTGGCGGAAATATCCCCTGCAACCAGTCCCGGCACACGCGCCAATCTGAAAAGGTGTCACCTTTCTTCAGATTCCAGACAGTGGCATGAATTTCGGAAGCATCCTTCTCCGAATAAGTGCTATAATAATAATCCCCCAGAGTCTCATCTGGGCGGATTGGAGAATTCTTTCCAGCATCAGAAAATGAGCCCTGATCTTCAACAATAACCTTCTCAACATTCTCGGGCATAGTGCCAGAAGCTTTGAAAGGAGTGGTAACAGGGATTTCTTCGGCAGTTTTCCCTTTTTCTGAATCATGAGCAGCAAGTTTAGAGGCTTGTGGGCCACCAACATCATCCACAATCCCTTGGCTAATAACCTTTTCTGCATCCACAGCAACATCAACAGGCTTATCAGCATCCTCAACCCCAGCAGCTTTTTCCACACCACCCTCGGGAACCTCAGTATTCTGTAACTGATCAGCAACAGAAGCGCGCAGAGGAGAGGGTGGGAGTTCTTCATTAACCACAGGAAGCGGTTCTGTAGGTGCAGGAGAAGTTGGTTTTTTATGAAAAACAGTCTGAGTCACAAAACATTCAATGAGCATATGAAGAAGAGAGCAAAAATAGGACACTTACCAGGAACAGACTCTGAAATAAAGGCGTCCAAATTGCCCCTCTTGGTAACCTTTTTCCTCTGAATCTTCTTTGCAGGCTGACCTTCAGCCTCAATGCCAGACTGTTTTCTCTTTCCTCCCTTAGTCTTCACCAAACGCTCAGGGCTTGATTCCAAGTCAATAGGATCATCAGGGTTGGACACAGGGATATCAACAGTCTCCTTTGGTTCTGGCTTCGGTCTTCTAATTATAACTGCAGGCGCAAGACCCTCCAAAGAATCAGAAACCACCACATAATCACACCAGGAGTCAGAAGAGCGGCGCATACCTTTCTTCTCCCCTCCAACATTTTTGGCCTTAGAAGACTGAGCTTTTTCAGCATCATCCTTCTTTGGCGCAGCAGTAGCGGTTGGCGCGCGCCTCTTCTTTTCAGGGCCTATGCCCAAATTAGACAATTCACCTACTGCAAAAGCACAGCGTTAACACACGCGCAAAATAACAAGCAAAAAATACTATACAAACTTACCAACACCAGCAGCAGGTTGCGCGGAAAGATCACTATCCCGCGGAAGAACAAAATTCTTCACAATACGGTGATACCACAATTCCTCATCGGGCTTTTTTTGCAATAGTACACATCTTTCCACCTTCTCTAGCAAACGCAACAACGTATAATGAGACAACTGCAAACAAGGATAAGTGAAGATGAATCTCAAAAAAAAAAAAAAAAAAAACAGAAGTAAAGAAACAGGGCAAAAATCTTACCCTTGCCATCCTCCATGTACACCGGCTTCTCTTCTCGTTCCATCCTCCAGTTCAGACTCATAGCGGCACCAACAAGGGCTTTCTCCGATAGAGCAATAGACGGAACGTCTTTCAGTTCCTGGTACCAATTCTCGTCAACAGGAGTCTGAAAGGTTTCAGTAGGGGCATCCTCTTTTCCCCTAAAAATCATCTTCATCGGAAAAACCCCTGCTTTAATAAAGAAGAATTTTTGTTTCCTATCATGGAAGGACTTTGGGGGAAGCAGCCAAATTTTCTTTGCCGATGCTCTTTGAACGAAAGAATAAAACCCCTGGGTGCAGTGCATTTAATGTAAGACTCGAAATCGAGAAACCGTCGGCTCGATATGCATCGTCCGACACACAAACTCAAAATGCAGAACCCTAACCATACCAATTGGGTGCATCTGGGAGATGTGAAACTTATAATATTCAAGAATCTCAAGGAAAAATTTTGTCACAGGCAAACGGAAGTTGCCGGCAGAAAAGAAATCCCAAAATAGGGTTACATACCCAGCCGGAGCATCCGCCGCCGTCTGACCCTCTTCAGGGTATCGGGCACCCCAGTTATCCGGAAACCTGAGATTCCGGATCAATCCATCAAAAGTTGCCCTCGACCACTTCAATGGTGGAAGTTCGACACACATTTCTTCCGTTGAGTCTTCGTGAAAATCGCCGGTTGACATAGGAGGGAGAAATTGAAACTTCTTTCTAGAAACAGATAAAGAAGACGAAAAGAGGAGGATTTTTCAACAAAAGTAATGATTACTGGAAATGAGAAATCTAAATCATTTTTATACCCACCGCCATAAATAGCCTCGGTAACTGCAACAACACCTTTTTCGGGATAGCACAGTCACCCAAGCGACAGGGGCGAGTGGGAATCAACACAAACGCGAGTTCACACACGCGTGTAAAAGCACGGTTAGTAATGTGCACCTGACAGTGACAGCCTATCACACAGTCCTTACTGTACCTTTCCACCCAAAGTCAAAGATTTTTGAAATCACCATAAAAAGCAAAATGTATTTTCTCATAGAAGATTCCCTATTTCCGCGCCCAAAAGCATTTCTTTCATATAGTCCAGTGCTCCACTTATTTGCATAAGAGCATCACTAGACCTGGGGGACTTGAAGGGGTAAGGTCCCAACCTTATCTTTTAACCCTCTTTTGACCTTGCGCGGCCGCGCACTGGTCCCACAAAGAGAGCTTAAGAGGAAGATAGCAGGCAACACCTGCGCGCCAAAAGGAAAATCATAAGTCCTTGCGCCCAATCCTCCATAATAAAGGGATAAGAAATCTTGGCAAGCACTTCCGCTAAGTAATACCCAGACTTGGATATTATTTAGCAAGCTGATACCACATAATAAGGAGTCACGCCAGATTATGGCAATAATCTTCTAGAAGACTTATTCGTGCACCACCAGACGGTTATAACCGTCTGGAACACGTGTCATCATCCCAGGAAATCCTGAAAACACGATGATGGCATGGAATTAGAGAGAAATCTCCATTTGCCCACTTTCCACGTGGCGACACCCTAGCTGTCGATCAAGATCACGATCCGTGTGATCTCACAATCCGATCAAGAGAATTAACGGAGGGAAAATAACTGTTTACGGTGTTAGCATCTTTCGTTAATATTTCAATAACGAGTTTTCCCGCCCAAACTCCCGGCTATAAATATGAGAGTAATTCAGGTATGAAAGGAAAGTTACACTCACTTCACCAATACTTCTTCTTCTTCTTCTTCTTCTTCTTCTTCTTCTTCATAAACACATACTTATTCTCATGCCGGAGTCGGGTCACAGAGAAAACCTCCATTTTCCCCGTGACGAGGCTAACGGTGTTCTATTTTGCAGTGTTCACCGGAGAAGAAGACCTGTTCCGTCGAATCAAACAAGAGAGAACCACCCCCTTTTTATGCAGAACGTAACCCCCTAGATAACTTGATTCCGGTCATTTATCTAGTGTTTCTTCAGGTACCAAGTGTACGATCTTCACCGATCATAGGAGCCTACAACATATCTTTGACCAGAAGGAACTTAATATGCGTCAATGCCGATGGGTAGAACTTCTCAACGATTACGACTGTGAGATCCGTTATCATCCTGGCAAAGAAAATGTCGTTGCCGATGCTCTCAGCAGACGGAGTTATTTGCTCAGCATCCGTAATACCCAAGTCCAATATGATCTTGAAGCCCTCATCCGCGAAGCTCAGCATGCATGTTTTAATGAACGCACTCTGAAGAAGGAAAGAATCTACCACGATGGAGCCCAGCTTGTGAATAAGTCAAATGGGATATTCCACTTTCTGGACCGAATTTGGATCCCTAAGCGGTCCAATTTACGACAGATATTGATGGACGAAGCCCACAAATCTCGATACTCTATTCATCCCGGTGCCGATAAAATGTACCAGGACCTTCGCTACAAGTACTGGTGGCCGGGCATGAAGAGGGATATCGCTCTTTACGTTGGGAGGTGCCTGACTTGCTCGAAGGTCAAGGCTGAACATCAAAGACCCTCTGGCTTACTCGAACAACCCCCGATCCCTATGTGGAAGTGGGAAAGTATAGCTATGGATTTCATAACGAAACTTCCGCGCACGCCATCAAGCCACGACAGCATCTGGGTTGTCGTCGACCGTTTGACCAAATCTGCTCACTTTTTGCCAATACGGGAAGACTACAAGGTAGAAAGATTAGCCCGAATCTACACCGATGAGATCATTTGTCGACATGGGACGCCTCACGACATCATCTCTGACCGTGATGCTCGGTTTACCTCGCGACTGTGGGAAACGTTTCAAGCGGCTCTCGGTACTACGCTTAATCTGAGTACCGCATTCCACCCTCAAACCGACGGTCAGACTGAAAGAACGATTCGTACCCTTGAAGATATGCTCCGTTCGTGTGTCATAGATTTCGGTGGTAATTAGGACACTTACTTGCCGTTAGTCGAATTCTCGTATAATAACAGTTATCATTCCAGCATTCAAATGGTACCATTTGAGGCTTTATACGGAAGAAAATGTCAATCGCCAATTGTATGGCATGAGATCGGGCACTCGCAATTAACCGGTCCTGAGCTATTGCAAGAAACGACTGACAAAGTCCTCCAAATTTGAGACAATCTGCTGAAAGCTCGGAGTCGACAGAAAAGTTACGCCGATAGACGACGCAAGCCCCTTGAATTTGACTTTGGCGACTACGTACTCTTAAAGGTATCGCCTTGGAAAGGTGTGGTCAGATTCAGCAAGAAAGGGAAACTAGCGCCTCGATATGTTGGACCTTTTAAGATTCTGGAAAGGATCGGAAAAGTCGCCTACAAACTCGAACTACCGGAGGAACTTAGTAATGTTCACCCGACTTTCCATGTGTCGAACCTCAGAAAGTGCCTGGCTGAGCATGATTTAATTGTACCTCTTGATGACCTCCAAGTAAACGAAACACTACACTTCGTGGAGAAGCCTGTCGAAATCATGGATCGCGAAACCAAGCAGCTCCGACGCTCGCGCATTCCTATTGTGAAAGTCCGATGGGAAGGCAAATGAGGCGCAGAGTTCACTTGGGAACTCGAAGGCGACATGAAGGCGAAATACCCGCAGTTATTTGTTACGGCTTCGGCCTAATTTTGGGACGAAATTCCCTCAACTAGGGGAGGCTGTAACACCCCGTGTTTCGAAAGTCAAAGTCAAAGTCAAAGTCAAAGATTGAAGTCAAAGGGAGACATGATTGCTGATTGCGATCTGTCACTCCTTGCTCAATTCCTGTTTTGACTTCTTTGACTTATAATTAGTCTATTTTATGCTTTACGTTAGTTGTATTATGTGGAGTACTTATTAATAATCGAGGTTTATTCGCTATTTGTCGCATTGTTTTATCAATTTATCGCTCATCGCAATCGCACTCGCAATCGCAATTCGAATTACGCGTTTTGGATATTGTTCTTATGTGTGTGTGTGCCTTATGTGTTACTTGTGCATGTTATTTAAGTTGTGGTGGTGATTAATCGAAACTCGAATCGCAGTCGAATCGCAAACGCTAAACGAATACGAAATAAGGATGATTGTATGTTGATATAGTAGTTGGGATTAAAAGTAATTTGACTAGGAAACTCTATCGCATCGCAACGCTCGTAATCGCAATCGAAACGGCAAAACTCGTCGCACCAAACACTTGAATCAAGTGGCTAATCAACCAAGTGACCAGCCGATCGACCAGCCGCTCGATCGAGCTACCACTCGATCGACCAGCCATTCGATCGGGCTGCCACCCGAATGATCAGCCCTCTCCTCCCCTTTCCTTTTTGGGAAACCCTATAAATACCCATGTCAACATCAAACTTACCACTTTTGGCATCTCTCGTCCGACCAACTCTCCTTGCTCACCTTTTCTTCGATTTCTCGCAATTCCGGTAAGATCTCAACCTAAAATCTTGTACTTTCTTAATCTACACGCACTCCTACACCTTTCTATCTTTTGAATCTTAACTTTTAACCGCGAAATCACTATATTTGAGGTGTTCTAGGATGATGTCATCATGGTGTTCTTGAGAACTTCATGATTTGGCTTCAACCCTTCAAGAACAACTTAGATCTTCCATATAAATAAACAAAGATCTTTCATAGATCTAAACATAATCAAGGTGAAAAGGATTGAAAGATGGTTTTCCAACTTTCTTTCAACTCTTTTACACTCAATGCACTCAAAACCGATAGAATCTGAGCTTGTCCGGACCTTCTACTCATTCTTGTGGTTGTGTTGGTTCAAGATCTGGTTCTATCCACGAGATTACCGATTTCGGGTTAAACATGGAACACCATCTCGAACAGTTAACAGGCCGGATTTGGGTGATTCCTGTCCGATCAGGTTACTAAGTCGTGATGAGGTTTCTGTTGTCTAATACGTTGTCAAATCATCTCGATAAAACGACAAACTATCAAAACGACCACGGTGGAAGACGATCAGGCCGACCAGGTTGGAGTGTCGCCCGATCGGACTACCGTCCGATCGGATTGTCACCCGATCGGGTTGCCACCCGATCGGCTTGCACCGTGGCCCCACATTTGACTTTTAATACAAACTTCAAAAGCTTTGAACACCGAACGGATTGTCGTCCGATCGGGTTGCCACCCGATCAACCGACCACCCTATCATATGGTGTTTTGAAACTTCAATGCACCAGAGTTGCCACCCGATCGGACTACCATCCGATCGAGTGACAAACTGCTGAGAACTTGTTCTTACTTAAAGTGTCCAACCAATCGGTTTTTCGTCCGATCGAACGGTCGATCGATCGACCGACCTGAAAGGTAGAGATACTTCTATGTTTTCAAAATGCTACAACGAAAACTTCAAAAGTCAAGCCGTCATACACAAACACATCCATCCCAAACGAGGTAACAATCCACTCGAATGGTCACCCGATCGGATGACCGTCCGAACGGATTATCACCCGAACGACCGGCCACCCGATCGGACTGCTGATTGATCCACTGACACTTGCTTCGTTTTACACGTCGCTTATCGTTATGCTATCAATCTGTTCAGGCTAACCTTACTCTCTAGCGCTCCCGTCAATCCACCAATCGCTGTGAGTATACTCGATCCCTTTTCGCTTTACGCACTTTTGGGTGTTACATACGTTACTTATACAAAATCACATCGAACACACTACGCTATACTTTAACGCTAACCGTTACCGCATGTTATACGTGACTTAATGAATGCTTGTTTGTTATGTTTACACATGGAATGTTGTCTACCTGCCTTAGCAACGGTAGTACTATTAGTTTGGACTCAGCACCTGTTCACTCAGGGGTTGTTAAGGACAATTAGTTACATGGCTCACAGTGGTGAGTGTTTATCGCGAACTGCCTTGGGCAGTCAACCCGCAGTCATTGGTATCGATAGGTTCATGTCGATAACTAACACGCCTCATTTTACACTGTGTGCGTGCTGGTTATGCGTAACAATTTCAAACTCTACTCTATCTATTAAACTTGTATGCTCACCTTTACACTATGTGTATTGACTTTTACTTTAACGTATGTGACAGGTGCTTAGGATGCTTATATGCTTAGCTTGCTGTGAAATCGAGGCTAGGAAAGACCTAAATAAATAATAAATTGTCTGTACTTAAAATCCGAGTTGTCGGAACAGAACAATTTGACTAGATCTTGTCTGTAATAATTATGTTATCTTTTATGACATGGTATGGGACATGTTGCTTTAAATAATTGGTAATTATAGTTGTTATGGAAACTTCTGGACAATCTGTTTCGCTCAGTGCCACACCCTGATGTTTCCGCCATCGGTTGGGATGTGACAAGTGCTCATGTCGAGACGTGAGCCAAAAGATTTGTGCATCGACAGCCACAAATCCAAAATGAAACGCGGATCACGATCCGAGATAATAGAGGTCGGCACCCCGTGCCTATAAACCACTTCCTTCAGATAAACAACTGCAAGTTGTGAGAACTTATCCGTTTCCTTGATTTCTAGAAAATATGCTAACTTCGTGAGACGATCAACGATCACCCAAATGGTATCATTTCCATTTTGAGTTCTAGGCAATCCTGTGACAAAATCCATGGCAATTTGCTCCCATTTCTACATGGGTATCTCTGGTTGTTGAAGCAATCCAGACGGTTTCTGGTATTCCACCTTGACTTTTGAACACGTCAAGCATTTACTAACGTACGTCGCGATGTGAGCTTTCATCTTCGGCCACCAACACATGACTCTGAGATCCTGATACATCTTATCCGAACCTGGGTGAACAGAGTATCGAGACTTGTGCGCTTCATCCATCACAAGCTCTCTAAGGTTACCAAACAAGGGAATCCATATATGCTCCATTGAAGTAAAGATTACCATCAGATCTCTCTACAAGTCGTTTCTCCATGCCCCTTAAGTACTCTGCTTCAATGTTTTCCTCTTTCAACGCTTCGGTTTGTGCAGAACGAATCTGGTCAGGCAAATTAGAATGAATGGTGAGCTGCAAGGCGCGAACACGTTTGGGTTTCGATTCCTTTCGACTGAGAGCATCAGCTACAACGTTAGCCTTACCCGGATGGTACTTTATTGCGCAATCGTAGCCATTTAAAAGTTCTACCCAGCGACGCTGTCGCATATTCAAATCCTTCTGGTCGATAAGGACAAAATCGGTGCACTGCAGAGTTTCTGTTTCAGTAACTGGAAAGCATCCTCTTGTTTCATTCCCCATGAGGGCAATCAAAAACAAATTCGTGAGTTTCTGAATAGGCAACCCATCGGGGGCAAAGCAGACAATATTGGTGGTGAGGGAGGCTGGATGTTACATTAATACTGTAATATTATGTTTTAAGGAATAATGGATTTTGATAATCTCAACTATTGTCTGTTGGTCGCCAACGGTCCCAACTTCAAAAATTCCTACCGACAGTCCTCTATTTTCACATATTGGCCTTCAATGGACCTAGAATGACAGAACCCTAACGCCGTTAGTCTTTGGTCGCCGGAAAAACATTTGGGCCGGAAAAAGGTTCTTAAAGGTCCAATCTATGGTTACAAAGAGGTTTGGTACCAAAATGTTGAGTTTTCGACCAAAAAGTTGAGTTTTCCTGCCAAAAAGAAGTTTTCCGACGAAAAAAATAATTTCCAACAACCTCAATAATTGAGGCTTTTTCTAGAAATAATATTTCTAAAGTTCCGTAATAAGGTTACAAAGAGGTTTTGGACAAAAACGTTGAGTTTTCCGGCTAAAAAGGTTTTTCCGGTAATCGAAGACTAACGGCGTTAGGATTCTGTTAGTCATAGTCCATTGGAGACCCATATGTTAATAGATGGGACCACCAGTGGAAACTTTTGAAGTTAGGACCGTTACCAGCCAACGGACAATAATTGGATTATTAAAATCCGTTATTCCAGCTTTTAATCGGATGTTTTATTATAAATTAATTCATTTTTTAAGTTATATTTGGTTGATATTATTGAGTACTAATTCATTTTTTAAGATATCTTTGGTTGATATTATTCAGTAGTAGTGTAGTACAGGAACAACACAACATTTTTTATTTTTGAAAACTTTAATTAGGCATCAAATAGAGAATCCTTATGATCTTTCCCTCATCTACTATCATCAAGACCGACACTGATTCATATACCCTATTCGAGCTCGAGAAACATGCCCTTAAGCCTTAACGAAATTGGGCATTAGGCTCACTAAAGGTCTAAATCTAATGCTAATGGGCTAATAACTAATCTAAACCATAAGAATAGTTTTGTAAGTGGGCCTATGTTGATGTTTGTATGGGTGAACCCTATTATTTTTTTTACATATACATATCGGTTTTTTTTTAAATAACGTGCCCTGACCGCTGGTTCTCCCCGCCCACCCCCAGGGCCGTCCCTGATACCATCATAAGTGAAACTTGAGCCTAGCAAAAAACCCGAAACATGAAACAATTGGGATGGGTCATGGTACAAGAATTTGGTAATGTGACTAGTTTTGAAAACGCTAAGTCCCGAACCCATTCACACTCCTCAAAACCGAATATAGTAATATATAACGCAATCTTAAAAAAGAAATATTGTAGATAGAATTCAGAAGTTGGTAGAAGCTTGAAACTATTATAACGATATGATTATAATAAGTGTGGCTAAGTTTTCGATATTTGAAGTTGGTTTTTATATGAATTTAACAACAGGTTTCAAGTAGTTTTGAACCATATAAGACCATAAAAGAGTATACGTGCAAACCCAATGAGTGATGCATAACGTGTACCCAACGAGTATGGGATGTAATGTCACACCCTCAATTTACGATTGTAAACCGTTCATTACTATTAACGAACGCACATAAATGAACAAGAACACATTCATCTACTTAATGGACAAGAAAACCATGTTCATTCAACTATTCATGGTCAAATGTTTGTTTGTTAAAGTTAAACGAACAAACATGAGCATGCCCCATTCATGTCCGTCCTATTTGTTCACAAGCTTATATACTTTTTTTTTTGTAGCCGTTGGAAATATAAGGAAAAAACTGATTTTGTTAATTATATTTTTTTTCATATATAATATCTTCACAAATTTATGGTTGCTAGCTTTAAGCATATCTCCAAGTCATTTTGGTGCAATCGTAGGAGGTGGGCTTACAAAGCCCAGATGAATAGAAGATGAAATATCAAAGGAAGGGGTTTGAATCAGATAAGTATAACCCAAATTAAGGGTCGGGTTGAAGGTACCAAACCAACAAATAGGGCCGGCCCATGTGATCAGGGGATAAGGGGATGAGTCGACCCAGTGGGCCATGCTGGATCAGTTTGTAAAAAAATTAATTTTATTTTTATTTTAAATTTGTTTATTTAAACTTCAATATATACTTTTAACATTTTTATATAAAATTCAAGATGTGGGGTTAATCCACTATTATATATATTGTTGTTAAATTTAAAATAATATATAGTTTATTTAATATTTTATTCTTTTAATATTATAATACATTATTATTATATTTACTTTCAACATATTACTTTTTTTTTTCTTTTTTTAAATCTTTTTTTAAATTATATTCCCTTTTTTATTTACTTTTTGTTTTTTTTATAATTTTTAATGATATTACCTTTATCAATCAATTAAATAAAAATTTAATAACTGTCATTTATTAACTAAAAAAAACTTAAGTACGCAATTATGTTTATCCCCCCGGAGATTCCGATACAAGTGTTGTTAAAAATGAAGTTGTATTCAAACTACGGTATTTATTTGGTATCGTTTTACGGTACGACAATAAACTAAACCGATTCTACTGTTTGGCTTTCGAAACAACATTCTTCATTTTCAGATATTGATTATTTAACATTATCATTTGCTCCGTTTCGCCACAACGCGCGACGCCAATAAAAACTAGTATCTAATAAATTAGCATGTTGTGCTACGTGTGACGTATCATAATTTTGTGAGTCCAAAATTCGAAATCTGGTGTGATATCATTAAAAAAAACTCCAAATGAGACCAAACACTTTGTTAACTTAATTAGAGGTACGAATTATGAACAACTAGATTACGAACCTGTGTATTACTTAATTAAATGTTTTTTTTTTTGTTTTTTCAAAAGTATAATTTTAAATAACATGTCGTATAATTCTTAAAATTTCTTGTTTATTAGAAGTTGACACGTGACATCGTATATTTAATTGTTAAAATCTCTATTTTGTTAGAGGTTATTATTTTTGTATTTTATTACATTAAAGGTCTAAAACGTTTGTAGAAACCATGAGTTATTTATGTTTAGTTAGTAGAAAAGTGGATAGTCGACTGCCAAAAATACCCCTGATTATAACTTGGTTTTTAGACTAAGTTAGGCAATGTGATCAAAATGACAATAAAAAGGAAAAGTCAGGGACTCAGAGGAGAAAAAAAACTCTTTGGACTAAAATCACAATTTAGACAAAAACTCAAAGACTAAAATGGCAATTTACTCCAAATTTTTTTTATTTAGTTTCAAAAGTTAGCCCCAAAACAAAAACTCGCGTAAAGTCCTTTTCTTTAAAGGAAAAACAAGTAGCAGCAGAAAGCAGATGACCATATATAGTTAATGTGTGTGTATATATATATGAGAGCAGTTAACATACAAAAACCTTTATCATACTTCATGTACGCGACAATACTGACCATCAGATCAACTTATCACGCACGGATAAGTAATCACGCAAGTATCAATTATCACGCATGGGCATCAAATTAACGTGCGCGATTTGTACATGTTTGCGTAATAATACACAAAAATTGCTCCCATGCGTGATTAGGTTTCCAATTATAACGTGCGTGATTTTCAAATGCACTTGCGTAATTTGGTCGCGTACGTTATGTAGGTTAAGCCGTAATGTACATTATACTTTCTCTGTGTATATATATATGTTAAAAGATTTCAACTAATAGAAAATACCAATTCTAAAAGAAGTCTTTATTCGGGTAAAAAAAAATACTGAGTAGAACAATACTGATAGAGAAAAATGATCATATTGCATATGTTGAAAGATTTCAACTAATAGAAAATACCAATTATACAAGAAGTCTTTATTCGGATAAAAAAAATACTGAGTAGAACAATACTGATGGAGAAAAGTAAAATGATCATATTGGATTAGATTAAATTAAAAGTTATTTAATGTTTCTTAGTGTGATGACTTATGAATCACGATCAAAGTTCATGCTGTTTAGTCAATGAAAAACCACTTAAAATAACATCTACCAAAACCTACCTTAAAAACCACTTCAAATAACATCTACCAAAACCTACCTAAAAGACGTTAAGACACTTGGACCTTAAATAGACAACGGCCAAAATTAATCTCACACAGGCAACAAGCTACTCTAAAATAAAATAAATATATTATTAAAATATTACTATTTATTTTAATCTAAATAAAATAGTTTTTAAATCGATAATAATTTCTTGTCTACCTCCCCAACTCTCTGCTACCCAACTACACGTTATTATTTGTTTTAATGTTAGAAATTTATTATACTTTTAAATATATTATATAAAAAATAATTTATAACACAATTACATTTTGTATTTATCTTTTTCAAAACTTCAATAATTTCATTTTGAAAATTTTGTTTGCAATACCGAACCTTGTCTAATCACCGATTTCAATCTTGACGAAGTTGATTGTCTAGAGTTAATTTGGTAAATTTGTCCACTATATCGATTGTTGCGCAATCGCCAATTGTTGTTTCGAGAATTTTGTTGGCAATCGCCAATTTGACCTAGACAAATGATTTGGAGAATCATCACAATTTTACAAATTTGGAAGAACCCAAAGTAGGTTAATAAATAAAAGGTAAAAAAAATTTAAGAGATTAACAAGGGTAAAGTTGAATTGTTAGAATCGAATATATTTGTATTAGGTTAGAACCTCGTGTATTACACGGGATTAAGTCAATAAAATATTAAATTATTAAATAAGCAAAAAAATAATAAAAACATTGAAAAGGAAATAGTAAAGAAAAAAATTATTCATAAATTAAATATTATAAAGAAAAATAATAAATAGTTAAGAAACTTTCTCGTCAACTGACTCGGCGGGGAATTCGTTCTCTTACTCATTGCCAACCAGTTACTCCCCTGCCTTGGCATAAACAGGCTAAAGAGTTGTTTGTTTAGCTCTTAATGGGTTCTTAATGGTTCAGACCTCTTACTGGTTCATAACTTAATGGTTCAGACTGTTTGTTTTGTGAACAGATGTCTGAATGGTTAAGCATTATACATAGTCTGAATGGTTAAGACCACTAATTTGAATTGGTCTGATATTTGCCTCTGAACGGTTAAACATTATATTGACTCTTAATGGTTCAGACCTTTTACTGATTTAGCACTTAACAATTCAGAAGTTGCCAAACAACCATCTCTATCCTTCTATGGATACTGTCGACATTACTTGTTATGAGGCAAGGATTGCCACCAGATGACTTCACTTGAGACATAACTTCTTCCGATAACTAAACTTCAAGTCTTAGCTACCCGAAATAAAATAAAATAGAATAAGGTATAAAATTTTATTTAGTTACTATCAACATTTCTTATTTTAGAATAGTTACCTTAATTTTCGACCTCTAAATATATATGTTAAACTAACCAATATTTTTTTGTTAGATTAGGTATCCTAAACCTTCCTACAAAATCAACTTTTACCTTAAACATTTAATTTATAAGTTATAATGATATTTTTTATTTAAACCTTACCAAAGATAGATTTTACGAAAGTGTTATATTAGATTTATAATGATGATTATATCTTTAAATTACTTTACAATTTAAACATGATTATCTGTTGTTTAAAAAAAACGTAAATAAACAGTTTTTCATTACTGATTTCGTCCGTACAATACACAAGATTATAGCCTATTATTTAAGAAAATGGGAAACAAACTAAGAACCTAATTATGTATACAGTTTCTTCAATTAAACTAACAAACAATAAATAAAAATCTAAAATTAATTATGTCATTTTGTGTCTTATGAAATCTTTTAATATTAATTAAATTTAATATTTTATATTAAAAAAAAAGAAATGTTAGAGATTTTGTTGAAAAAAAAAGTATATATGCGACTTTAATATATTGAATTGAATATTTTATACTCAATGTGAAGAATAAGGTTTACGATTTGAAGTTAAGTTTATGCCAATAATTTAGGGGTGATAAGATTTATATTAATTTAATTGGTATTTAATAATGTAAATTAAATAATAATTATTTACAATTAAGGATGGTCTACAATAATGACAAGTGTCCCAAAGTTGGTTTCTTTTATTATAGAGTACTAGCGGTAAGACACGTGTGCAAACATGAGTCGTTTCTTAGAAACAATGCATAACATATATTGACAGAGAGTAAAAAAATAATAATTAGTGCAGACTTATAAAATTGATATACACTAATGGTGAATAGGTTTATTCAATAGCAATTCCATTATGTTGATAGCAAACCACTGTTGTTTCTTAGAAAACCATGCATAACACATATTGACAGAGAGTAAAAATATAATTACTGCAGACTTACAAAATTGATATAAATTAATGATCAATAGGTTTATTCAACAGCAATTCCATTATGTTGATAGGAAACCACTATTGTCTATTAGCTGTTAAAAACTTCTGTTGCTTTCCAACAGACTTTCCTAAGAACTGTCATCCATTATCTCCAACAGAGCTTGCCAGATGGATAGATAATAACTATCAGATGTCAGTCGACCCATGTTAAAAAGGTCAGTCAACATAAATTACAAAGGTTAGTAAACAAATGTTAAGAGAATAATGTTATTAACAACATGTGTTCTCAGGATAAGCTTAATGCAGAGAAAGTATCAGATGCTTTCAAAAAGTTGTATTGCTTTCCAACAAACATTTCCTAACAACAGTTCCTCCATTATACCCAACAGACGTTGCCATGCTGACAGATGTTTAGTATCATCATAGATTTTGTAAAACTTCTTTGTAAACCACATTAGTAGTGGTTGTACAGACTCGTTTCTCTTTATCACAAATCAAAATTTTCAACCCCTTCCTACTTTTTACTCTAGATACAGCAACATAGAGCTGGCCATGACTAAACACTGGACGTGGAAGATATAAACCAACATGCTCCAATGATTGTTCTTGACTTTTATTTATTGTCATAGCAAAACACAGTGAAAGTGGGAATTGTCTTCGAGAAATCTTCACTGGTATTCTTTTATCTGAAGGTATCATCTTCAGTCTTGAAATCAAAGTATGATGATCTATATTAGTCCCTGTGATAATTTTTGCTTCAATCACAACTTTTCCGAGCTTTGTGACTTGTAAACGTGTACCATTACACAATCCATTTGCCTGATCAATGTTTCTGAGTAACATCACCGGAGCACCAAGTTTCAGTACTAATTTATGGTTAGGTAAACCAGATAAACGAAGATTGTTTAACACATCAGGAGGAAACAATTCCATATTAAGCTCTGATTCTTCCTCCGATTGGCATAAACTATCTGAACTAAAATAAACCTTTTCTTCACCTGGCAGACTCTCTAACAACTCTTTATTTATTGAATCCACTACTTCATTAGCTGGAGCAAGAATCGCTCTTTGTTGGAAATACGTTAAATCCCACAAAAACGTATTCATGTCCGGATATATAAATGAAATGAGAGAAGAAATATGATTGACTTGGTCATGAATAAGTAAATCATCTGGTATTTCAATATCAATCTCACCATCATTTTCTTCACCAAGCAGACCATCACCAAGCTTTAAAATCCATTCTCCAAATTCCTTTATTTCTTTCAAATCTGCTTCCTGACAACCAACTCTTAATCTCATATTCTCAGTTAGCTTTAGTACTTGACAGTGCCGCCATATATAAGAAGAATTCAAAGAAGCATTGACTATCCTTGTTCTGGTACCTTTAGGGATGACCGGAAGAATTTGTCTAAAATAACCACCAAATAGAATGACCTTTCCCCCAAACGGCTTCGATTGCATGTTCGGTTGACTGGAACGTGATATGTCTCTCATTGTTCTATCAAGAGCCTCGAAACAATGCTTGTGAGTCATAGGTGCTTCATCCCAAATAACCAATGTTGCCCTTTTAATTAAATCACCTAACTTAGTATTAGGCTCTATCGAACATATTGAATTCTCATTAATGTTGATTGGAATTACAATCCTTGAATGAGCAGTTCTACCACCATCCAGCAAAAGTGAAGCAATTCCACTGGATGCAACATTCAATACAACTTCACCCTTTGATCGTAATGCAGCTGAGAATGTCTTACAAAGAAACGTCTTTCCAGTTCCACCATAACCATATACAAAAAAAAAAAAAAAACACCTCCATGACCTTTTTCAATTGCTTCCATAACAATTTTATATATCCTTTCCTGTTCGGCAGTTAAACACTTTACATAACGATCATGTTCCCTTTGAAGAGCTAGTCTGTCATACGATAATTCTTTCATTATGAATCGATTGTTCGACGATGAAACATAATTGTCCGGAACACTTGGCATATCATCAAAATTTCTCACTGTACTTCCATTGGTAAGTAGCAACTTTTCAATTTCAGATACACAGATATTTTCAAGTTCTTCTTGTTGAAGATCCAAATCTAAAACAAATGTTGAAAAAATAGTAGTTTTTCCTAATAACAGAGCTATTGAATAATTTTAATGTAGTTGTATATAACTTTAATAAAATAATAACATTACCTGCAATACCAGTTATCTTTCGTTGCTGATACAGAATGTCTTCACATAACAGGGACTTCGTTTCCGACCAAAAAACACCAGGACGAGATATCGAATTTGACAGCAACAACATTACAAAAAAGGTCCTCAAGAAATCTCTGGTTGACCATGTGTTAGCTTCTTTGACAGCATTAACATATTCTTTATCATCATCCAACAGCCCCCGTGCAAAACATGCATCTTTAAATGTTAGAAAAACCTGCCCATCAACTGTTTTTATATCTTCAAAATAGGTTGGTCCCTTAATATGATTCAGTAAAATCCTTAGGTAATAACAATCACCAAGTGATGGTGGGACATAATGTATCCTCCCAATTGATCCATACGGATGCTTTCTTCGATTCCATTTGCGATTTTTAGCATTCCATACATAATATCCCGGAAACTGAACATACCTCAATATCCTGGCAAATTCATCGACTTTATTACAATTCATCCACTCTGTAAACATTGTCATTTTCACAGTTGGATCAGTAACAATATCACACAAATTATCATGATCGTTATACACAATACTCTGACCATCTTCACAATGAAAAGGTAATACTTCAACAGCTGGATATCTATAATGTATATCATACATGAATATTCTCCAAGCAGCTTCACAAGCAGAGATATATCTACAATCAAGGTATGCTTTTATCTCATCTACAGCTACATTCTGTTCCGTATCATTCTTGGTGCTATTGGCTTGAAAAACAGAAGCAGTGACTCTATCAGGCCCCTTATTAATATATTTAAACAAATATTTGATAGAACCTGACTGGTTGCACCATTCAACGTTAACGTGGCACTGATACTTTCTGAGCAGGAGAGCATTGTAAGGAACTACAAATCTATTATCAAGTGTCACACCATTCTTTACTACTGTATTACTTGTTTGACGGCGACGATAGACAGGATATCCTTCAGAATCAACACAAGTCTCATCTACATATTTTTTGGGAAACTTTTTAGAACATTTTTGCTGAACCATACATGGACAAAGTGGGTTGTCTGTACCACATGGTCCATGAATCATAAATTGCTTGACAAGCTCATATAATTCAGGATCTCTTTCTTTATCTGGTATCTCAACACTAATAACACGATCAATATCAGATGCATTTGGAAATTTGCTTTCAGCACCCAAGAACAAACATATTTGAGCATGTGGGAGACCACGCTTCTGAAATTCCACTGTATATATAACTGAAATTTTTGAACTGTGGCCTGTTAGATATATATAATTAGATGTTCAAAGTAAAAAATATAACTAAAGGGTACCTGCTTGTATATCACCAAAGAATTTATGTTTCTTGAAATCTTTTATAAGATGATCCAATTTACACTTGAATAATCTAGAGATAATATCCCGTCTATCTTCAGCATTAAGAGCTTTATCGTGCAAACACCTGTAAATCTCAGGCCATTTTGGATTACAAGTCACCGTTATGAATAAATCGGGATATCCAACAGACTTGCAAATTGCCATAGCATCCAAGTACTTTTGCATCATATATCTAGAACCACCAGTAAATGATGAAGGTAAAAGTATAGGTTTACCACAACTTGAGGCATTATTCTCTCCACTTTCAACGGTAGCATTCAAGTTCTTAATATTTTGCACTCTATGTTTAGGTTGTTGTGTCCTTATATAATTCAACCTGGCAGATTCTATCATCGTGTATCCATCAACCAAAAACTGCTGAAATAGTTTTTTCGCATTAACTAACAATGAAAACTGATTCTGTCTATCTTGAATTTTGTAACAAAAGAATTCTCTAATTGTAAGATTGGTTCTAAGTACCTCATCATCAATCGCAATCCCTCTATGTTTAATACCAACTCTATAACCATCTTCCGCATATGGGAAAATAAGTGGATATTGCAAAGCAAGGTAAGAGGGATGAAGCTCATTAATTCTTTTAAGACCACCAGAATTCTTTCTAACAACCATGTCCCGTTTATCAAATGCTCTATCAAAATCACCATGTATTAACGCAACAATTTCTGATGCTGTTGGCAAATTGTGAACTCTTCCATCCTTATCTCTTGTTCCAATAAGCTTCAAGCTTATATCTTGAAACTCATTTTCTTGAAAACAATCTCTTACCATTCTGAAGGACTCGACAAGAGGATTGCAAGAATCCAACATATCTTTAAGACCCTCTATGGTTGTACTATCAAGCTGGTTGTTTCTTGTAGTTTTGTATTCTATTTGAGAACTGCCATGAATCTTCTTAAACACAGAATCTGGTAACATCTCATCACTCATTTGTAATTCAATTTTAGATATTCCACCTATATTGAAGCTTGTAAAATAAGATATATATAACAATTCATAAAACCTAAGATTAAACAAATATTTTGTTTCATTAAATTTAAAACATACAATTTGTAATATCTGATAATGGAGTCCTCTCAAAAAAATTGGATATTTGCTTAGTACTTCCAAAAGGAGTGTGATGGACATTCCTTCTTTCGACATTATTGGTTGAACCTTGTAAAATAGAACATATGTAAGGATTCCAAAAACATAACATATACATACATATTTCTTTTAAAATTTTGTTTGCAAAACTGTAACACATACCACTTGAAGTATTTGAAAATGAAATCCTTTCAACAGAATCAGATGTTGATGCAGGATGAAAACCTCTGTTGTTTCTCTTTTGTTGAAGAACATACTTCCTTTTTTCTTTTTCTTCAGCACACATTTGACGTTGAATTGCTTGAAGGTAAAGTTCATACTTACTTGAAATTGTGTTATCTGTATCCATATTTTAAAACACTTGAATGAAAAAGATTGTTGACAACTCGAGAAAAGAACTTTGAAAGTATTGTGAAAATTATTTGAAATTACCAAAAAAATATATGCAGTAAGTATACCTTTTACTTTTGTAGAAGAGTGAAACAAATTACTACTAATATTTGGAGTAGCATAAGCAGGAAGATGATACACATTCCTTCTCTCAACATTGGTGGGTGAAACTTGTAAAATAGAACAAATGTAAGGATTCCAAAAACATAACATATACATACATATTTCTTTTAAATTTTGTTTGTTAAACTATAACACATACCACTTGAAGTATTTGAAAATAGAATCATTTCAACAGAATGATATGTTAATGCTGGATGACAACCTCTGTTGTTTCTCTTTTGTTGAAGAACATACTTCCTTTTTTCTCTTTCTTCAGCACAGCTTTGACGTTGACTTGCTTGAAGGTCAACTTCATACTTACTTGAAATTGTGTTATCTGTATCCATAATTTAAAATACTTGAATGAAGAAGATTGTTGACCACTCAAGGAAAGAACTTTGAACATATTGTGAAATTTTTTTGAAATTACCAAAAAATATCTGCAGTAAGTATACCTTTTACTTCTGTAGAAGAGTGAAACAAATTATTGCTAATATTTGGAGTAGCATAAGCAGGAAAATGATACACATTCCTTCTCTCAAAATTGGTTGTTGAAACTTGTAAAATACGAAACATGTGTAAGGATTCCCAAAATATAACATATAAATATATATTTCTTGTAAAATTTTTTTTACAAACCTATAAGACATACCACTTGAAGTGTTTAATAATGGAATCCTTTTAACAGAATTGGATGTCGATGGACGATGAAAACCACACTTCTTTCGCTTTTTTTGCAGAACACGCTTCATTTTTTTCCTTGCTTCAGCACAGACTTGACTTTGACTTGGTTGAAAGAACAGTTCATACTTACTTGAAATTCTATTATCTGTAGCCATAATTTCAAATATCTGAATGAAGAAGATTGTTGAGCACTAAAGAAAAAGACTTTCAAAGTATTTTGAAAATGGTTTGAATTATTTGAAAATGATTTGAATTATTTGAAAAAGAAAGCTATATTATTAGGGGGTAAAATGTAAGTTCCTTATCTCAATGGAGGTTTACCTTTTTACATGGAGGCAGATAGAAACATACTTTACCTTTTTAACGACTCTCCAAATCCCCTTTACAAAATTGTTTGTCTGATCTCATAAAAAGTGCTTCAAGTTTTAATCACCGACATGGTTGTAAAACAAGCTTTCTAAGGCCGAGTACTCCCCAAGTAGTCGCTACAAGGTAGGTTGCCGTGGCGACTTTCTCTAACTCCGCCTAATTACTCGGAATCGATCAAACGCAGTCAAACTCGGCCAAAATCAGATCTATTAGGTCAATTCGGTCTGAGTTTTACTTAAAAAAATAATAAAACATAATTTATATGACTATCCTATTAAATAATGAATATCATTTTCACGAATTTTGTTATAAATATTAGTAAATTTATGTTATTATACATATATTTAATTTCCGAAAACTAATTTCCTTATAATTTAACATGTCCGAGTACTCCCCGAGTACTCTCCGCCTATGCTGAGTACTCTTAACTCCCCGGTCGACCGACTAGGGAACGCCTAGCGACTTTTGCAACCATGATCACCGATGTCCATTTCAATATTGAATCACTCCACTTGAATTCTTCTTACTTTTGACATCATCAATAACTTCGATCAAGGTATAATAATATTTATTAAAATTTGTATATACATTAGTTTCATATGCACATGATTAACAACTGTTATGAAGACTGTTCTCAATGTATTGCATGTTTTAGATAATATATCAATTTAATTTTACAAGCTTTTTTATTTTTTATAATGTTTCCGATTTGAAGTTTTGTTTGATATGGTGTTACATTTGGATTCTTGAAAGCAAACGATCAGGTATATTTTGTTGTTTTTCTTACTTGATATTAAAGAATATGATTAAATGACAAATCTTTTACTTATAGACTTGCAAAAAAAAGTTATTGACATTGGTACTCGATTCTACAGTTTTTAGAGGAATCTTTATTTATTGTTATACTCTAGATAAATCGATAAATATTAAATGCGTTATCTGAATGACATAGATATGTTAAACATTGTTGGTTCACATTTGTTATCACAGTTGATGTGTGCAAAATGCAACATATAAATTACATCAATTGTGGCATAAAACTAACCCTTTTTTAGTACTAATGTTGGAAAAAGTGTGCTTTTGTCTTCCTTTTGTATTTTCAGGATTAAATGAGCTCAAATTAACAAAAGAAGCAAAAAGACATCAAAATCTAACATAAATACAAGAAAAGGAACAAGATGTGACATGCCCGACCCCACGACAGCATCTTCCCAAGCAAAACAAGATAACAGAAGACTGAACACGCCCCGTGCTCAGCCAGCACGGGGGCGTGCCCAAGTGTCAGCAGAAAAGACAAAGTGGTAGAAGCTTCTATTGCCCACCACGGGGCCGTGCTCAGCGGACACGGGGCCGTGGTCAACTATAAGATTCGTACAATCCAGGCAAATCTTCATAGTACAAAGATTCTTCTGCACACGGGGTCGTGCTCAGCGGACACGGGGGCGTGGTCAACTAATAAGACAAAGCTGCATTAAATGAAGAAAGAGAAGGATGTGGACACGGGGCCGTGCCCGAGCTTCTGTTCAGCCTATAAATAGGAGTGCTTGGCTCAATCTCAAACCATCCCTTGGCACACCACCTCTCTCACACTTCACCTACCACCCACCACCACCATAACACCATCATCCACCACCATCATCCATTGTCCATCATAGAGTGTGTGAGTCATCTCGGGATCCAAGATTGATCGTAAGAGTTCTTGACAATCAATGCCATGTTTGCCTAAGTCTCTTACATCACTTGGTGAAGACAAAGTGTCTAGTGTAATACTTTTTATTTTTAATCTTTTCGCACTTTTTACTTGGTTTTGTATTAATGACTTTAATAACTAGTTTCTTATGTTGAAGGTGATCTTTCCTTATCGTTTATCCGTGGTGTCTTGACATTATTTTACTGTCAATATAAAATAAAAGATTTTCACCATTCATATCTCCACGGTCTATATGGAGGTATGTTGGCTACCTGGTCGGGGTTAAGGGAACGGTTTGGTAAAGGTCTTGCCATTGTTCAGCATTTAGAGGTCCTGCAATGGACCTGGTCAAATTTAGTAGGACCTCCTTCAATACTTAACGGTATTGGATGGCGGGGGTCCAAACTCTTTGATCCCCTCATAAGTTAACTACTATTAATACTATAATCCGGCTATTTAGGACTGTATCCCTGCTGACTCAGACTACTTAGTCGAGGGTAACGTCACCTCCAAAAGAGGGGCCTACCATAATTTGCATTAATAACTTAATTAATTATCTTTCAATAATCCACCCCTTTAGGATTGTATCCCTGCTGACTCAAACTACTGGGGTGAGGGTAACGTCACCTTCAAAAGAGGGGCCTACTACAATAACTAAGATAATCTCTTAAAAAGTGCAAAAGTGCGGAAATAATCAAAGGTTACACTAGATACGAGTCGGAACCAAGTGATTCATCTTGTCTATCTGTTTTACTTTTATTTTTATTTTTAGCATTTTTAGTTAGTTTTTATTTTTTCTTAGTTTAAAACATTTTTCTAAACTTTTTGATTTGATTAGACGTTGAGGATAAACCGGTACTAAAAGCTCTTGTGTCCTTGGACGACCTCGGTATCTTACCAACACTATACTACGCTCACGATGGGTGCACTTGCCCATATGAGTGTCTAGTGTTAGTGAATATCGTGTTTTATAAATTTAAAACTTGACTAAAAAGTGTTAAAGGGGCTTAAAATATACACCTAATATATATAACACTTGACACCCATCAAGTTTTTGGCGCCGCTGCCGGGGACACAAGGATTTTAAGAAAGATTAAAATCGACGGCCTAATCAGTTTTTCAAAACCTTTTTAAAACGCGCGCACATGTTTCTGCATTTTAGTTTAGATTTGCATTTACAGTAACCTGTACACGGGGCCGTGTTCGCTGAACACGGGGCCGTGCTGCACATTTTCATAAAAACACCCAGTAACAGTAGCTTGAACACGGGCCGTGCTCACTGAACACGCCCCGTGCTCAACGAAATCAGTAAATTTAATTAAAACGCCCAGATACAGATCCTGAACACGGGGCCGTGTCACTAAACACGGGGCCGTGTCCAGCCTCTGTTTCCGTTTTTATTTTTGTTTTCTGATCTCGAGACTTGGTTGTGGTCTGCTGAGTTATTCTTATGGATCAATACTCAGGAGGTTACAACTACACCTATGAGGAGGATGATTATAGGAGTAATTATTGCACTAATTGTCGTAACCCACACTCGGTTCAATATAACCACTCATATCAACCATCCACTTCATACACTTACTATGAGGAACCCAGGTACGAGCCATCAACTTCATACACATCCTATGAAGACCAAAGGTATGAACCTCCTCCCTCATACTCATATTTTGATGAACCAAGGTATGAGCCTTCATACTCATACTTTGAGGAACCAAGATATGAGCCACCACCTTCATATGCTTATTATGAGGAACCATGGAGTGAACAACCCACCTCATATGAGTATTATGAAGAACAAAATTATGACCCTTATCCATCATATGCTTACAATGAAGAACAATGGTGTGAACCATCTACTTCATATGGGTATTATGAGGAACAAAGGATCGAACAACCGGATTCAAACTTTGAAAATACTGATTCTTTTTCTATAACCGAAGTGACCGATAGGATATTAGAACACCTTAAAGTTATCGATCGCTATATAAAAGAATCTCGCGCAAGGGAAGAGGAGTCCCACGCAAGAGAAGAATTAAAAAAGGAAGAGATAACCGAAAGTGTAAAAATGGAAGAACAAATAAGTGAAAAACCGACACATGAGCTAAACAACGAAAAAGGTGAGTCCGACAACGTTAAAATTCAAGAAGAGTCTAGTTTTGAAGAAATTAATCTCTTGTCACCTTCTTTTGAAAATCATTGTTTAGTACCCACTCATGCTAAGTTTTTAAAAGAGTTAAACACTAACACTAAAATTGACGAAACAGTAAGTGTTAAGTTGACTAATGATCAAACCTCGCTAATAAAAGAAGACCCATTTGAAATTAACATTACACCGGTTCCATGTTTCTTTCAAAATTCGTTTATTAGTAATGTCACAATTGATAAAGATCTTTGTGTTAACATAATGCCTAACTACATTTTCGAAAAATTAAGTATTAGTGATTTTTCTCCACTTCAAATACCCATTTTTCTATCCAATCGGAAAGTAATAAAATCAATCGGTGTAGTTGAGGATGTATTGGTTCAAACAAATCAAATGGTAATCCCGACCGACTTTGTCATCCTCGATGACACTCCTCTAGTGTTGGGACGACCATTTGTAAAAACTCACGAAGCTTTGAAAAACCGGAAGTTCAACAATCTACCTCTTCAATTAGGGGCATTTAAAAGAAGTGTCGATCTTGAGCGGTCAATGAAATATCCATTCGGCAATAATGACCCCCTAATTGAAGATGAAGATGAACCCCCCGATACAAGTGAAGAGATTGACCACTTTGTTGAAGAAGAGGTCGCCATAGAACAAACTTTTAAAGTTCTTGATCAAAATGAGCAACCGAATAAGGAGTCTCCTAAAGACCCACCACTTGAGCTCAAAGAACTTCCAAAAGGTTTGGAATATGCTTTTCTGGACAAAGATGGTAATTTACCTGTAATTATTTCGTCAAAATTAGATAGCTTAGAAAAAGAAAAATTAATTAGTCTTTTGAAAAAACACAAAAACGCAATAGCTTGGAAACTTGTAGACATAAAAGGAATCAGCCCTTCCATGTGCACACACAAAATTTTAATGAATGATGACTACAAATCGGTAATACAACCACAACGTCGAGTAAATCCAAATGTTCAAGAAGTAGTTAAAAATGAAGTCATCAAATTATTTGACGCCGGACTTATCTATCATATCTCCGATAGCCCTTGGGTGAGTCCCGTCCAAGTAGTTCCAAAGAAAGGAGGTATGACGGTAATAACCAACGAAAAAAATGAATTAATACCAACGAGAACCGTCACAGGATGGAGAGTATGTATAGATTATAGACGATTAAATGAAGCAATGAGAAAAGATCACTTTCCTTTACCCTTCATTGATCAAATGTTAGAAAGATTATCCGGTCATAAATTTTATTGTTTCTTAGATGATTTTTCAGGTTACTTTCAAATCCCGCTAGCACCCGAAGACCAAGAAAAGACAACTTTCACATGTCCCTATGGAACTTTTGCTTATCGACGCATGCCGTTTGGTCTATGTAATGCCCCCGCAACATTCCAACATTGCATGGTAGCCATTTTCCATGACATGATAGAAAAGACAACGGAAGTCTTCATGGACGACTTTTCTATCTTTGGGGATTCATACGACCAATGCCTCGATAACCTTGAATGAATGCTATCCCGATGTGAGGAAACTAACCTCGCCCTTAATTGGGAAAAATGCCATTTCATGGTAACGGAGGGAATAGTACTCGGTCACAAGATCTCAAGCGAAGGAATAGAGGTGGATCGAGCCAAAATAGATACCATTTCTAGATTAGCACCCCCATCCTCCGTAAGAGCTATCAGAAGTTTCCTAGGGCATGCCGGATTCTATAGACGGTTTATCAAAGACTTTTCTAAAATCTCAAGGCCTCTAACAAAATTACTTGAAAAAGATGCCCCTTTCATCTTTGACAAGGATTGCAATCAAGCATTTCTAACCCTAAAGGAAATGTTAGTCAATGCACCTATCATGATAGCACCTGATTGGAAATTTCCTTTCGAAATCATGTGTGATGCGAGTGACTTTGCAGTTGGAGATGTCTTGGGACAAAGAAAAGAAAAGCATTTCCACCCCATTTATTATGCTAGTAAAACACTTAATGATGCACAAGAAAATTACACAACAACTGAAAAAGAATTACTAGCTGTGGTATTTGCTTTTGATAAATTTTGTTCTCATCTTGTTCTTTCTAAAACTATAGTCTATACAGATCATGCAGCCATTCGATATCTCTTCAAAAAGCAGGACGCAAAACCACGTTTGATTCGGTGGATTCTACTCCTCCAAGAATTTGATATTGAAATCAAAGACAAAAGAGGAGCAGAAAATACCGCAGCAGATCATCTTTCGCGCTTGGAAGACCCAGCTTTGGAGTCAACCAGGGACGAGCGAATCAACGAGAAATTTCCAACTGAGTCCCTGGAAATGGTGGAATATAAGGAAGAACCATGGTACGCCGACTATGCTAGCTACCTAGGTAGCGGTATAGTCGCAAAAGGTTGGCCACATCATCAAAGAAAGAAATTCTTTGCCAATGTGAAACACTATTTTTGGGAAGATCCGTATATTTTCAAAATGTGTGCCGACCAACTCGTCCGACGATGCGTACATGGTAGCGAAGCACGAAGAATTCTCCGCCATTGTCATGAAGGTCCATACGGAGGGCATCATGGTGCCGCTAGTACCGCATGAAAGGTATTTGATTCAGGATTTTATTGGCCAACCATTTACAAAGACGCCCAAAGTCTTGTCAAAACATGTGATGCTTGCCAAAGAACAGGTAATATTTCTTCCAAAAACGAAATGCCACAAAATGGCATTCTTGTTTGTGAAATTTTTGATGTGTGGGGACTCGACTTCATGGGACCTTTCCCACCATCAAAAGGAAACAAATATATACTTGTGGCAGTGGATTATTTGTCTAAATGGGCCAAGGCCGAGGCACTTCCAACGAATGATGGAAGAGTCGTGGTAAGGTTTCTGAAGAAATTATTCTCTCGTTTTGGCACGCCTAAAGCATTAATAAGTGATAGAGGTACCCATTTTTGCAACCATCAACTTGAAATTTTTTTAACAAGATATGGGGTCTATCACCGGGTCTCAACAGCCTATCACCCTCAAACAAACGGACAAGCCGAAGTGACTAATAGAGGCTTAAAACGAATACTTGAAAAAACCGTAGGGTTAAATAAAAAGGAATGGGCAGATAAATTAGATGATGCTTTATGGGCTTTTCGAACTGCTTATAAAACAACAACAGGTACAACCCCATATAAGCTAGTCTATGGAAAAAGTTGTCACTTGCCAGTAGAAATTGCACACAAAGCCTACTGGGCAATTAAAAATGTAAACTTAGATCTAGAGTTTGCTGGCAAAAAAATCGATTTTGTCAATTAAATGAATTAGACGAGCTTAGGAATTATGCTTACTCAAACTTCGAAATTTATAAGGAAAGAATGAAAAATTTGCATGACAAACATATTAAACCTAATGAATTTCGAGTAGGAGATCAAGTTCTTTTGTTTAATTCACGTCTTCGATTATTTCCTGGTAAACTAAAGTCTAGGTGGTCAGGACCTTTTTCTATCACCCATATTTTCCCACACGGTGCAGTAGAAATTAAATCTCGAAATGGGCCTCCATTCAAAGTCAATGGCCAACGGCTGAAACTCTATCAAGGATTCATAGAGGATGAAGAAGAGGAGATCTCGCTCCAAACGATTGAAGAATGAAACCATCATCATACCTGGTAAGTTACGAACGATCGGGACAATGTCTAAAGCGGTAAGTTTTCTAACCAGAGCTTATGGGAAACAAAGGGCACTCACACGAGCACTGAAAAAAAAATTCAAAACTTTGCTCGGCATCAGGCCGTGTCCGCTGGACACGGGGCCGTGTTCGCGCTGCAGACGGGATATATCCCCTTTTTCACAACAGTTACAACATTCCACACGCCCCGTTTCCCCGAAAAAGCTCTGGTTCCAGGCGATTTTTCGCAGATTTTCAACGTCTCCTATCACTCTAACAACATCAAGGTATGATTATATCACTTTTAGTAGTTAGATTAGTTACTTGCATGTAGTTAAAAACCAAAAATTTGGGAAAAAAATCTAGGGTTCTTGAAGTTCATCCGGACCGAACCTCAAATTTTTGTTTAGATCTGTTTGCATTTAGTTAGATTAGTGTTATGGGAAGTAAATACACTTGTATTGTTCAAAGATTCGCCCGATTTCTCACAAAAACCCCAAACCCTTGTTCTTGAACCGAAAAAGATAAAATTGATAGGGTAAACGAGTTATTTTGGGAAAAACGACACTTAGGGTTTCATTTTCGGGGGAAACCGCACCTATTGGACCAAAAAATTTCAAGTTTTCGAAACCGGGTCGAAAAATGGAATTTTTGAGTAACAGACGCCTGGACACGGGGCCGTGTTCGCTGAACACGGGGTCGTGTCCAGCCCACTGTTTGCAGTTTTGTCCGAAAATACTTCTGTTTCATGCTAACTTTTGGTGTATTCTTTCAGATGGCTAGGAAGTTCACAAGATTTAACGCCAATGAGCTCGATGCTAGGGCTAGATACGAGATACTTCAAACAAGGCCGGAGGAGTACCCGAGGCAAGCATGCACGGAACTGTTAACTATGGTGAATCAAATCGACCGTTTCAACAACCTTGTCACAGGGCCACTAAGAGTCGCTTTAACAACTCGACTCCGTTCCGTCCACGAATGCACTTTGGAATTCTATAGCACCTTCGCATTCAACTCAAGGTGCGACCCATTCGACAATGATGGGGTAGCGTTCAGGTGTGGCGGAACTAGGTATTCGATCTCTATGGCACAATTTGGATCGATTGTCGGGTTATATGCGGAAGAGGACGCGGGAAACGAGGAAAACACTGGAGGGATGCGAGAGATAGGTGAGAACGAACGCCAAGCCATTTGGGCTCAGATTGGTGAAGGGTACTACAATCCGAGCAGCACTAAGAGTACGAAGTTGTGGGATCCGCTCTACAGATACATCCATAGGCTCCTCGGCTACTCTCTTAGCCAAAGGCATGATAGCAGTGGCGTCGTTGGGTTAAGAGATCTTGTTGTCCTCCACTGTATCCACACCCGCAGGCCCCTTGATGTTCCGTTCCTTATGCTCCAAAACATGCATCACAACCGCCTTGCTAGTGCACCGACCCCTATCTTCTTTGGGGGATGGGTGTACCGTCTCTTCAAGCACTTCACCAGCATACCTAGGTCATTCGAAAGGAGCTCATGGTCGGGTAGGGTAGATATACACATCTGCCGCTCAATGAACCTACTTTATGAGGCGGAAGACGGGACGGTAAGCTTTCAAAGGATGCAAGGTCATGCATGGAACCCGCAAGCGGCACTTGTCCTTCACGCTCTACAACATCATCAGTATCAGTAACAACCCCAAGGTTATCCGGGCCAATCCTCCTCAGGAGGTGGTTTTCCTAATTTCCAAAGTTTGCATGATTTGTTGCAGGAAAACCTTATGTGCACCAGGAACACCAGCAACATGGCAAGCAACACGTACCACCGGGTCGGAGCTATCGAGAGAAACATATCCGATATCCAAGATGACATTGGATATATTCGGGACCACATTGCGGGCCATGGAGGGGATGATGATGATGATGATGAGGACATGGATTAGGCGGGAGGAGCGGAGGAAGATGCGGTTGGTTGGTGATTTCCCAGGTTAACCTTTTCCATCTTGAACAATTTGAGGCCTGCGTGCCAAGTGTTGAACAATTTACTTTCCCTAACTTCTTTTATTTTCTGCATTTATTTTTTTCTTTTAACTTTGACATGGATGTTGAATTTGGTAAAATTAGGATGTTTGCTATGGTGTGGTATGGTGTTTATTGATTAAGCAGGTACATACGAGGCTTAGAGTACTAAGCATTAGTACTACTAAAGCCGGGACAGGAAAACCGAAGAAAGAAACCTGTTTTTCAACCTTGCAGATTGTCCACACGGGGCCGTGTCCAGCCGACACGCCCCCGTGCCCACTCCCCTGAACCTGCTGTTTGTTTTAATTCTGCAGACTTTGACAGACACGGGGACGTGTCCACCCAACACGCCCCTGTGTCCACTTTCTGTAAGTTTTCGTTACTGGCACCTGAACACGGGGTCGTGCCCACCAGGCACGGGGCCGCGTCCAGTGTCCAGTAACACCAAATTTTTGCTTTTTCACACCTTTTGCACATTCAATCAACCGAAAAACTTATTTTTGGGACACATTGAGGACAATGTGTAATTTAAGTGTGGGGGGGATGCTAAAACCTTGAATCTTGCAAGTCCTAAATACAAGCCTTACACAAAACTCTATTGGAACCGCTAATCACCCCAAATTTTTTTCAAAAATTTTCATTTTTTTTACTTGTCTAGGTTTAACTTGGGAATTTCAAGTTCTAAAAAGGTTATACTTTTACGAATTTACAACCGATAGCGTCGTGATAAAAAGAACCAACATAAGAAAATTATGAAAAGGCATGACAAGCTTAGTTAAAATTTGATTATATATACTTGATCACATAAAAACCCATTCCCACAAAAGTGAGTTTTGAGCCTTTATTGAGCATACAATTACATATCATTAGATTAAATGCTCATTTTTCGTTTCTTGTGTGAATAGCCGCTTGGTTTTTACGACTCTAGAACTTGCCATGACGATACATTCCCGGTCCTTACCAACTTAAACCCGAGTAAGTAAATGATGGAGGCATTAGGACTAACCTTTTTTATTTCTACACCATTATTTTTCTTTTTCTTACCACCTACCCAAAATCCCCCTAGTTAGCCTCTTTGAGCCTAAACATTTTCATTTCATAACCCAAACCAAACACCCTTCTACCCACCAAAACCTTTTTCATTTTTAACCCTTTGTTTTAGTAACAAGTCCGGTTTTTCATATGACTTTTCAAAAAAAAAAAATGTGTGTTGATGATGAAGCAAAAGAATAAACAAACAAGTTCATCATAAATAACTTTGTTTGAATAATAGCTTCATCAAAATAAAAGTCACAAAAATAAAAAGTCTTACGAAAACCGACACTTGTTACGCTTTTCGCCCTTTTCTACTAACCACTAACCACTAACCCAACCACCTACCTTTAACCCAAGCCTAACCCTTCACCCACAAAGTCCTCTTGATATTTACAAAGGTATATAAGTTAAAAAGGAGGAGGATTGATTGCTTGGCAAGCCTATGGTAGGAGTAAGTTCCATGCCGCTCTCGAGTGATCCACAAAAATACATCTTCGGCCGAGTGTTGAGTGATCCCCGTGAGGTATGTGAACTTGTATATAAATAGAATTTTAAAGAGGCATGTTATGCCCTAATAAGTAATTTATCTTATGAAAAGTTTTAAATAAATCATGACGAATATGATTGTAAATAAATAAAAATAAAACTAAATAAAGAATCTTGGAAATCCCGACACTCTATGACAATCCCAAAAACCTTCTTCTCTACCCATTCCATTTGGGTGTGTAATAGCCACATATTAAAGAGTTTTGCTTGGGGACAAGCAAAGATTCAAGAGTTTTGCGTGCTCAACTAATAAGACAAAGCTGCATTAAATGAAGAAAGAGAAGGATGTGGACACGGGGTCGTGCCCACTGGACACGGGGCCATGCCCGAGCTTCTGTTCAGCCTATAAATAGGAGTGCTTGGCTCAAGCTCAAACCATCCCTTGGCACACCACCTCTCTCACACTTCACCCACCACCCACCACCACCATAACACCATCATCCACCACCATCATCCATTGTCCATCATAGAGTGTGTGAGTCGTCTCGGGATCCAAGATTGATCGTAAGAGTTCTTGACAATCAAGGCCATGTTTGCCTAAGTCTCTTACATCACTTGGTGAAGACAAAGTGTCTAGTGTAATACTTTTTATTTTTAATCTTTTCGCACTTTTTACTTGGTTTTGTATTAATGACTTTAATAACTAGTTTCTTATGTTGAAGGTGATCTTTCCTTATCGTTTGTCCGTGGTGTCTTGACATTATTTTACTGTCTATATAAAATAAAAGATTTTCACCATTCATATCTCCACGGTCTATATGGAGGTATGTTGGCTACCTGGTCGGGGGTTAAGGGAACGGTTTGGTAAAGGTCTTGCCATTGTTCAGCGTTTAGAGGTCCTGCAATGGACCTGGGTCAAATTTAGTAGGACCTCCTTCAATACTTAACGGTATTGGATGGCGGGGGTCCAAACTCTTTGATCCCCTCATAAGTTAACTACTATTAATACTATAACCCGGCTATTTAGGACTGTATCCCTGCTGACTCAGACTACTTAGTCGAGGGTAACGTCACCTCCAAAAGAGGGGCCTACCATAATTTGCATTAATAACTTAATTAATTATCTTTCAATAATCCACCCTTTTAGGATTGTATCACTGCTGACTCAAACTACTGGGGTGAGGGTAACGTCACCTTCAAAAGAGGGGCCTACTACAATAACTAAGATAATCTCTTAAAAAGTGCAAAAGTGCGGAAATAATCAAAGGTTACACTAGATACGAGTCGGAACCAAGTGATTCATCTTGTCTATCTGTTTTACTTTTATTTTTATTTTCAGCATTTTTAGTTAGTTTTTATTTTTTCTTAGTTTAAAACATTTTTCTAAACTTTTTTATTTGATTAGACGTTGAGGATAAACCGGTACTAAAAGCTCTTGTGTCATTGGACGACCTCGGTATCTTACCAACACTATACTACGCTCACGATGGGTGCACTTGCCCATATGAGTGTCTAGTGTTAGTGAATATCGTGTTTTATAAATTTAAAACTTGACTAAAAAGTGTTAAAGGGGCTTAAAATATACACCTAATATATATAACACTTGACACCCATCAACAGTCTTTATAAATAATGAAGTATCTGATAAAATACATTGTCTCATTTTTTTCTTTGATTTTTAACCAGAAACATCATATCTTGGAAGATGTCTTTTTATAAATATTTGGATTCTCTTAATTCCAAAATCTTGGTAAGATTATTACATTAAAACCATTTTCTACAGTTTTATTGTTAACAATTAATTCACATATAACACTTGCCAATAATTAAATACTTGAACTCAATAGATAATACCACAAAACTTTGCAAACAATCATTTACTCAAAGAAGTTCCGGTAACGTTGGCGTTATAGAGTGTGTAAACGGTATGAGATGAGATTACCGATTCTCAAAACACAATGGAACTTTTGCTCTAAAAGAATGATGGTCCTCAGTTGTCTCTGACCTTTCATTGAAAGAATGATGTCTGTTGGTATTTAAAAAAACTGCACCATATACATATCTGCTGACACCTTTTGAAAAAGTTCATCATTATCCAACAAAACTCCCAATGATTTCTATGTTCACATCAATATCGTTTGAGAGGAAGTTTGGATGTATGGATTCATTCTCCCATATTTTTACTGATGTTTGTAAGGACGTGTTGGTAAGTTTTAGTATTTTAATCCAATACTTAAATGTTACTATAGTAATTAGAAATATAGTTGTTAATTTTACTGTACCTTTGTTGATTTCATAATTTTATATGTTTTTGTTCAGCTAATACCCAAGGAGTTAGTCAACGTTAGTATTGGAGTTGGTAAACTTAAAGAGACATTTAAGATCTATGTGAATGTAACACCCCGTGTTTCGAAAGTCAAAGTCAAGATTGAAGTCAAAGGAAGACAAGATTGCTAATTTCGATCTATATCTCCTTGCTCAATTCCTGTTTTGACTTCTTTGACTTGTAATTAGTCTATTTTACTTTTTGCTTTAGTTGTATTATGTGGAGTAAGTGTCAATAATCACAATAATCGACGTGTGTTATTCGCTATTTAATCGACTTACGACTGTGAACTATAGGAAGTAACAATGCGATAAAGTCAACTAAATGCTAATCAATATAATTTAATCAACATCGAATCGCAATCGAACTCGCAACTAGAATTATGTATTTCGGTTATTGTTATACGTGTGTGTGCCTTATGTGTTACTTGTGCATGTTTATTTATGTTATGTGTGATAATCAATCGAAACGCAATCACAATCGAAACAGTATGGTAATTGGTGGAGAAGAGACAGTGCGAGATATGAGTAGTTGGGATTAAAAGTAATTTGAATAGGAAACTCTATCGCATTCGCATCGCTCGCAATCGAAATCGAAACATCAAAACTCGTCGCACCGAACACTCGAACGAGGTGACTGATCGACCAGGCGACCAGCCGTTCGACCAGCCGACCGATCGGACTGCGGTCCGATCAGACAGGCTGTCCGCACGGGCTGCCTAGCCGATCGACCAGCCCTTTCCTCTTTGGGTAACCCTATAAATACCCCTTGTCACTCTCAAACTTTCTACTTTTGGCAACTGGCGTCCGACCAGCTCGTGCTCCCCATCTTTTCTTCGATTTCTCTTAATTCCGGTAAGATCTCGTCCTAAATCTTGTACTTCCTTAATCTACACGCACTCCTACACCTTTCTATCTTTTGAATCTTAACTTTTAACCGTGAAATCATCAAGATTCAAGGTGTTCTAGGATGACGTCATCATGTGTTCTTGAAGAACTTCATGTTTTGGCCTCAATCCTCCAAGAACAACTTAGATCTAACCGATTTCCACATAAACAAATAAAGTTCTTTCATAGATCTAAATACATTCAAGGTGAAAAGGATTGAGAAAAGGTTTTCCAACTTTCTTTCAACTCTTTTACACTCAATGCACTCAAAACCGATAGAATCAGAGCTTGTGCCGACTAACTACTCATTCAGGTGTTTGGGTTGGCTCAAGATCCGTATTCTATCAACGAGGTTAACAATTTCAAATTAAACATGGAACATCGTCTCGAACCGTCCACTAATCGGGTTGGGTGATTCCTGTCCGGTCAGGAGCACCAAGTATGGACGAGGTTTCTGTTGCTTAACACGTTATCAAAATATCTCGATAAAACGACAAACCATCAAAACAACCAAGTGTAAGACGAACAGGTCGACCAGGACGGAGTGCAGTCCGATCGGACTGCTGTCCGAACAGACAGTACTCGTACGACCGGCCACCCGTACGACTTGCACCTTGGTCCCACACTTAACTAGTTTTGCCAACATTTGAAGTCTGAATGTTGAATGAATTGCTGTCCGATCGGACTATCATCCGATCGAACTGCCAACCGAATCATGTGACATTTAAACTTCCACACTTAAACAATTTTCAACATATTCAATGAACCAAGGATGCCACCCGACCGAACGACCGTCCGATCGAGTGACACCCTGCTGTGAACTTGTTCTCACTGAAGTGCCCAGCCGAATGGGTTGCCGTCTGATCGACCGACCGACCTGAAAGGTAGAGATACTTCAATGTTTTCAAAATGCTACAACAAAAACTTCAAAAGTCAAGCCATCATACACAAACACATCCTTCTCAAGGGAAGAAACAATCCACTCGAACAGTCATCCGACTGGATGACCGTCCGAATGGACTACCAACCGCACGACTGGCTGTCCGATCAGACTACCGTCCGATCGAAATGTTGTCCGACCGCCATACACTTTGTATCGTTTTGCGCGTCACTTATAGTTATGTTATCGTACTGTTCAGGCTAACCCTACTCTCTAGCGCTCCCTTCAATCCATCATCACTGTGAGTATACTCGATCCCTTTTTGCTTTATGCACTTTTGGGTGTTACATACATTACGAATATTGAAATCACATCGAACACACTACTCAATACTATTTAAACGCTAACCATTCCTGCATGTTATACGTGGCTTAATGAATGCTTGTTTGTTATGTTTACACATGGAATGTTGTCTACCTGCCTTAGCAACGATAGTACTATAGTTTGGACTGGGCACCTGTTCACTCGGGGGTTGTTAAGGACAATTATTTGCATGGATTACAGTGGTGATCATGTATTACGAACTGCCTTGGGCAGTCAACCCGCAGTCATTGGTATCGATAGATCTATGTCGATAACTAACGTGCTTCATTTCACTATGCGTACGTGCTGGTTATGCGTAAACGATTTCGAACTCTATTATGTTATTATCAAACTTGTATGCTCACCTTTACACTATGTGTATTGACTGTTACTTTAACGTATGTGACAGGTGCTTAAGTTGTTTATATGCTTAGCTTGCTGTGAACTTGAGGCCAGGAAAGGTCTAGGATGCTCTCTGTATTGTGATGAAATCGAAGCTAGGAAAAGAGGTCATAGAAACCAATAAATAAACTATTTATGTATAAATCTGAGTGGTCGGAACAGAACTATTTGACTGGATTTTGTCTGTAATAATTTGTTTGCCTTTTAAGACATGGTATGGGACATGTTACTTTAAATTAATTGGTAATGATAATTGTTATGGAAACTTCTGGACAATCTGTTTCGCTCAGTGCCATACCCCGATGTTTCCGCCATCGGTTGGGGTGTGACAGTGAATCAGTGGGACTCTTTTGATGTACTACTTCAACGTGATCCTTTTCGGAATTGTTACTTTATAACCGATAGATGGGAAAAGGTTGTACACTACATGGGTATGCAAACATGAATTGTACTTGTTTTAAGATACGTAGCGGATTATATCTTTCTGCTTACTGCCTTTGATTTGAATGGATGTGAGATTGTTGCACCAAAATCCAATGGCAGTCCGATAGACGATACTTCCTCACCCAATTTAGAAGTTCCTCAAATTACTGAGGATCTGCATCACCAGTCGGATGTTGAAGAATCCAATTACACAGATTCTGATAGTGATTATGTTGTATCGAATGAATCATCCGATGATATTGACGACGCAGATTTTGATGCCGCTGTCTCAGATTATGAAGCTGATCCTGATGTATACCCCTTACAATTCGTATGGTACTGCAGCAAACATTTTGTAAGTTTATTCTGTTAATATATTATTCATCATTCTTTGGATGTCAAATGTATGTTACAATTAAGCTGTTTTTTTGTTACTTTACTTTAATACATTATGTATTTCTTATTAATTATTGGTATTTTATATTTATTTTTAAGCGTCTGAATGTGAAAGTAGCGTCTTTATCAAGGATTCATAGAACATTGAAGATGACAGTTGAAAATCTGAATGGAGTTGATACTGTAATTCACTTTCGACGGGAAAAGCATGACAAGGGATTTAGATACGCGGCTTGTTAATTTACCAAGAAGTTCACGAAGCCCAATGGTATCTACAGAAATATGAGATACAAATTTGTCTACTATGAAGAAAAAGCCAAGCTGATCTTAAAGAAAGTCTACAGATAGTTGTGGTTGTTGGTATTATCTCATTTGAGATAAATTATGGGATGGTGATGTATCAAACTTCTATATTTTGAAAACTTACGACTTACGAATATTTAAATTATAATCATGTATGCTTATCTTGTTATTTATATTAACTTAAACCTTTGTTGTACATTCTCCATATATTTTAATTGGCTATTCATGATACATTACAACTTCAATTATACTCTGTTGATAAACACAAATACTGTTATAGCAAATAACCTCTGCTGATAAACACAACCTCTGCTGCTGAATATGAATACAAAAGCATCATAAAGCTAACATCTGTTGTTACTTAAAAGACTTTTCTTAAAAGGCTTCAACAAATTTATGGGCAGTCATCGACACTTAAAAGGCTTCAACAAATTTATGGGAGATCATTGTCATAACCTCTCTGATACAAACCTCTGACTACAAAAAAATTTATGCACTTAACCTCTATTCAGATAAAGTCTGCTGATAAACACAAAGACTGTTATAGCAAATAACCTCTGCTGATAAAACAACCTCTGCTGATAAACACAAAGACTGTTATAGCAAATAACCTCTACTGATAAAACAACCTCTGTTGCTGAATATGAATAGAAAAGCATCATAAAGCACACATCTGCTTTTGAAACAAAGGTCTGCCAACCATAACATCTGCTGATCATTCCACAGTATAGAGTGCTAACATCTGCTGTGACTTAACAGATGATGCAGTTCAACAGAGGATTTCAAACATCTGTTTACACACGCCTCATGACGAACATCTGCTGATAAACACCGACACGGTTCAAGCAAAGGTCTACCAAAGAGAACCTCTGCTATGGACTAACAGATGATGCAGTTCAACAGAGAATGTTTAACAGCAGTGCTTAAACAGACCATGATCAACAGATGATAATATAATAACAATAATATTCAAACTGAAGCTCTGATGACATTAAATGCAAATTACATATCCCTATAAATTTTTAAATTTCAAATTACCCTCCCATTTTAATGAAACATCAGTGGTTTGAATTTTGAAGGAACAACAGTGGTTTCATAATTGAATGTGGGCCAGACCTTTGAAATTGAAAAGTGGGGCAGTGGTTTGGATGGCAGATCTTTGAATTATGATATCACTATGCTCCCTCTATGCTTTAACAGACCATGATCAACAGATGATAATATAATAACAATAATAGTCAAACTGTAGCAATTACATAACATACCATTAATCGAATCAACATACCATTAATCGAATCAACATGGGGAGATTGTAATACATAAACTCTAGGGTTTGTCTCGAGAGATTGTATATACATAACATAACATTAATCGAATCAACATGGGGACCCGTCAATCATGGAAGCAACATAATTTTCATCATAGACACTGAAGTATCATAAAACTGTGAATGAATATACCCAATCCGAAATTGTTAGACATTTTCATAAATGAAGCTGTAACAAAATCTAAACACCGATACACTAAACACTGTTACATAAGAAAAACTGATACATAACTACCGATGTTGAATCCACTGCAGATACTGAACCACTGCTGATACTGAGCAGTGGTTTTCCTTTGGTTGATCAGGCCTTAGGTACATAAGTGCCTGTCTTTAAGAGCGTTGTCTTCAACAGTGGATAGCTCTAATCAGTCTTTAAGTCCATCAGTCTTTATTGTGAGCAATGGTTAGTTATAACAGTCCTTGGCTTTAAGATCAGCTGTTATAACCACTCAATAACCTTTTGAGAGGCAGCAAGTGTCCGTCTATTCAATTGAGAGGAATCATTACATTACATCCCTGTTGAAAAACAGAATCAATAAATTTAGGGAAAATGGGTTTGAAAGATGATAACCCAACAGTGGAGGATCTCATTCGACAGCTCCGATATATTCAATGGTATTCTCAAATAATGCTTCCTAGATATTTGAGAATAACCTTGAATTTATCGAAGATGTAGAATGAGATCCTCAACTGTTGGGTTATCATCTTTCAACCCCATTTTCCATAAATTTGTCAATTCTGTTTTTCAGACCTCCCAAAGCCACCTATCCGCTTCCAAAGAAATCGAGACAGCTTGAAGCACAACCTGGACTTGCTGTCATTCCACCAGTTGAGTATTTAATCCCAATATACCAACTGAAAATCAATCTACTCGTAATCACATGGTACACCAATGCAAGCATCTGAATAAACAATAACAAATCAAAGAAAAAAAATCAAAAGCTACAAACATATTTTTAAACACATATACATCTATTTTTAAACACAAACAAACATTACCTCTTCATCAATAAAGTTGAGATCCATTTTATAACCTTGATTACATTTGGAAGCTCGGCCAACGAACTCTCTAAGACTTCAACACCAAATAACAAATCCAGCAAGATCTACCTGAAGAACATTTAGCATACAAACATTCAGTTTGTGATAAAAGAAAAAATAAAAAAAATATCTATTTTTAAACTACAGTTGGTCTGCATAATATTCAAATCGATATTAAACATGATGAATAAACAGACATCACCAGCTTTTCTTATGTAATTGGGATCTCTCCTTTTACTTTCATATCAAAATCAATCTACTCGTAATCACATGGTACACCAATGCAAGCATCTGAATAAACAATAACAAATCAAAGAAAAAAATCAAAAGCTACAAGCATATTTTTAAACACATATACATCTATTTTTAAACACAAACAGACATTACCTCTTCATCAATAAAGTTGAGATCCATTTTATAACCTTGATTACATTCGGAAGCTCGGCCAACGAACTCAAGACTTTAACACCAAATAACAAATCCAGCAATATCTACCTGAAGAACATTTAGCATACAAACCTTCAGTTTGTGATAAAAAAAATAAATAAATATCTATTTTTAAACTACCATTGGTCTGCATAATATTCAAATCGATATTAAACATGATGAATAAACAGACATCACCAGCTTTTCTTATGTCATTGGGATCTCTCCTTTTACTTTCATATCAAAATCAATCTACTCGTAATCACATGGTACACCAATGCAAGCATCTGAATAAACAATAACAAATCAAAGAAAAAATCGAAAGCTACAAACATATCAATCAAATTTCATACATTCATGAAAGAAATTAGGTCACAGATTGTTACCAGATTTAGCGAGAGAAGAATCGATGGAAGCATTGGAGAAGATGACGATTTGAAGAAACTTAAATCTGTCAACCATGTAACAAAGCTTAAGAAACCACGAAGAAGAAGAAGAACTGATTACCAAAAAAATAACAATTCCTAGATTTATTTTAAACCCATATACATCTATTTTTAAACACAAAGAGACATTACCTCTTCATCAATAAAGTTGAGATCCATTTTATAACCTTGATCACATTCGGAAGCTCGGCCAACGAACTCAAGACTTCAACACCAAATAACAAATCCAGCAAGATCTACCCGAAGAACATTTAGCATACAAACCTTCAGTTTGTGATAAAAAGAAAAAAATTAAAAAATATATATTTTTAAACTACCGTTGGTCTGCATAATATTCAACTCGATGTTAAATGCAACGCCTCTGTCGTCTTCATCCTCTTCTCTGTATCTACAGTTTTAGAGATAGAGAGTTGAGAGACAGTAGATAGAGAGATTGAAATGGGTTTTTGAAATTATAATCGAGTTTGGATTTGGGTTTGAATTTATATTTGAGAGAGAGAAGAATTGAAGCTCTGATGACATTAAATGCAAATTACATATCCCTAGAAAGTTTTAAATTTCAAATTACCCTCCCATTTTAACGAAAAATCAGTGGTTTGAATTTTGAATGAACATCAGTGGTTTCTTAATTAAATGTGGGCCAGACCTTTGAAATTGAAAAGTGGGACAGTGGTTTGGATGGCAGATCTTTGAATTATGATGTCGCTATGCTCTCTCTTTGGCTGCCACCTCATCGGGGATGACATAAGAAAATCATTGTTGGACATGCTCTCTTGCTGACACATCAGCTTTTCTTATGTCATTGGGATTTCTCTTTTTATAGAAAGTATAGATAGATTTTAAATTTTGATTGTGCATATTTAGTAAATTGCCATTTTAGTCCTTGAGGTTTGACTAAAATTGTCACTTTAGTCCATATAGTTTTTTTATTGCCATTTTAGTCCCTGACTTTTGTCATTTTTTGTCATTTTCATCCAACCCGCTAACTCCATTAAAAAAATTTAGTTAACTTAGGTGAATTTTGGCCAAACCACATTTTTCTTTCTTTTTTTGCATGTACGATGGTATGAGGATGGTGTTGTGCCGGTTTACAGTGAAGATAATGGCAGTTGTTGTTGGTTTTACGATGATGGTGGCGGTGTTGGTTGATGACGTGGGTGGTGGAAAAGTGTCCGGTGGTGGTGGAAATGGTGGGTGGTGATGGTGGCAGGGTGGTGATGGCGATGATAGAAGGTTGTGATGGGGTGGGTGTTGGGAGGTGGTGGTGGTAGATGAAAATGACAAAAAAAAAGGACAAAAGTCAGGGACTAAAATGACAGAAAACAAAACTATTTTGATTAAAATGACAAGAAAAAAACTATTTGGACTAACGTGACAATTTTAGGCAAACCTCATAGACTAAAATTGCAATTTACTCATGCATATTCAACATTATGAGATGTTTAATTTCTAATTATTTAAATCTTCACACTAAATTATTCTATACTTTGGAATCAGAAATAGTTATCTTAAAAATATAAGAAGTATTTATCACTCATCTATATTTGTCTATTTCACTCACCATTTCATCACTGCAAGTTATTTGCCAGCCTACCTACAACCGAAAACTTTAATAGCAATGCATTATTAAAACAAGTAGTTAATTGACTGCTGAAAAGTCAAAGTTTTGAAGGTGAAGTGTTAGACTATTTTTTCCCATTTTGGTCATTCAATTCTTTTATAAAATGAATTTATGTATGTATTCACTATATGTAGTGTAAAACTTTAAAGGAATGAATTGATACATGATTTTCTAAACTACAAAAAAAAAAAATCACTTTGAATGGGGTTTTAAAAAAGTGATTCTTAAAGGGATTACTGAGATAATACTTTAATGTATATAATTTACCATAATAAAGGTATTTGTTTTAGATTTTGATTATTTTTCTTTACCAAAGGGACTCTTAACGTGATGACACTAAGAGTCCCTTTGGTAAAGAAAAAGGTGTTGTCTTTCTTAAGATGTGGGGGTTTTAATTTTGTTGTTGAATATAGTGATTGTGTGAACTTATTTATGTATATAAGAGGGATCTCTTGTTGTCAATCTAAACTTTGACAATAGTTGAAATAATGATAGCCCATTCTTTTTTATTAAAGTGCCATCACCCATAACATGACAATCAATACTCAATTCAAACAAAGAAACCAATTGCTCAACTGTGAGCTGTACCAATAAATCTTGGGGGTATAGATATATAATATATTTGGGCATCAATTGAGTGGTTTAACGGCAAAGACAAAGTCTTTAAACACCTGAGTTTGGGAGGGGAGGTCTTGAGTCCAAGTCCCATAGACGACTAGGATTAAAAAAATTGTCTTTAAAAAGAGAGATATTGATCAGTTCTGTTAATATGTAAATGAAAACATGTAAATAATGTTACAACATACAGGCCAACAAACAATCCAGTGATTGATGCAGACATAGATGTAGACATGATTGCCAGCTTGATCTGGTTCGCCTTTAGGATGTGTGTCAATGATGGTAGTACCGAGTTCTTTAGGGTTGAAGAACTCGTAGTAATGGAGAGAGAGGAGGTCGAATATGTCATATGTGTGATGTTACGATTGAAAGTCTAACATAAACCCTCTCTAATCATCTCTTTAAATACATCTAAGGAGAAACCTTATTAGTTAATAAGGGTAAATCGGTCTATCAACAATTACCAACTAATATATTATAAGGTTTTAATATATTTTTATCTATATTATATAAATGATAATGATGGCTAGTAGATTAAATACATATTTAATCTTACAAGAGATATACTTAGGCCCAGGGGCGGACCCAGTGCACAAGCAGCCTGGTCCCGGGCTACGGCTCAACTTTTTTCGGGTAGTGTAAATTTGTTTTTTTTTTCGATTTTTAGACTTAGGACACCCCTAAACAAGTACGAGGACACCCCCTAAGAGTTAAGAGCATGTTTCTGCAGGGATTTTGTGGAGTTATAATGCCCATCAGCTGCTGTAAAGCTTCTCCTGTTGGTCTGCAGATGTTCCTGCAGGGATTTTATAATGCTGTAAAGCTTCATGTTTGCTGTGGAAAAATTTTGGGACACCCCTGAGATTAGGTTCTGGTTCCGCCACTGCTTAGGCCCATGTTACACCCATCAAAATTAGAGTTTTATTTCGGTGCATTTTAGTACTAACACATAACATACAATTTTAGTATCTTAGACGATACCTCAACCATCATCATGTTCATATAATCTTTCCAAACATACATATCCAAAATTATATCGTCGGATTTTAAAGTTTTTTAGCAATAGACGACAAGATGACATACAACTTAAAACGATTATAGAACTCCCACTATAATCCATTTACTAGAAAGCAAGAAACTGACAAAACCAACCACATAAAGTTTACGAATTACAATACTTGATAAGTAGCGGTTGCTAGATATGTTTGATGATGTTAATGACAAACAAGAGCTTCCTCTAGAAATACCTACACAAGCCTAAACCTCGTGTAAAAAAGAACTAGCAAGAATGAAAAATATTAGTTAGAGTGTTTTTGATGTTCTTATAAGATTGTGTTCCACCAACAAGCAAAACAAAGAACTTTTATCCTTATATGGAAAATTTTGGCCAAGTAGAATAAAACTCAAGAGTTAATTCGGTTGGATCGGATCGTATAATAATTAAAAATTTGTTTTATAGTTGTTTCTTGCGGATTTTCGTTTTTTTTAAATGATACTTTACATCTTCAATCAAACATCGCAAATATGTATGACAAAGAGACATGTTTGGGACGTGTATTGGTAATCTCAATCTCATACCCGATTATAAAATTGTGTACCATGCTGACCCAATACCTGTCAGGCATATGTTGGGTAATTACCCGTTAGGTGTCGTGCATTATTCTCACTTGTCGAGGATTAAACCTGAGACCTTTGCTCTATATCTATCAAGTGTGCTAACCCCACATTAGCTATGTTGTTTATTTAGGTTAAACATACTAGGAAATAGGAAATTAGGTATTTGTGTGAACATACGGACATGTTTAAATGGGTATTTAATTTGTTTTTGTGCTTATCAAATTGGGTAATTAAAATGGGTTTATTTATGCTTAGCCTACTCGTATTTTAGCCCAAAACAAATACGAGGATACCTCTAACAAAAAAAAAGGATACTTTAGCCCAAAAGAAATAATAAACCTTTGAATGTAAGCCCAATTGTTATGTAAGCTCAAGTCCCAACCCAACTAATATTTTAGCCCAAAACAAATAATAACCCTTTGAATATGGGGCTGGGGCGCGACAACAGATTTGTGGAAACCAAACGTCATACAACGCACAAGCATCTGAACTCCATAACATCAGCAGCGACAAGGTGTATAAACTGATCAAAATTCGACAAAGTGTGACCTGTATGAGACTGATAAAAAATCGAAAATACAGAACTGATCATAATTTTGATTTTCGAACAAGCAAAAGCAGAAGTGTAGTCGTAGAACTGATCAAAATTCGAGCCAACATCGGCCGATCAAAATTCACAGATCGTTTGTGAGTATTCTTTTCTTCTTGTGCTTTGATAGTTTGATTTCTTGGTTAGTTTGTGCTTCGATATTTTGAATTTTGTTAGGTTATTCAAAATTTTGGTGATGATAATACAATTCCGAATGAAACAACTCTGAATGTTGATAATGATAATATTGATGCAAGTCCGATCTAAAAATTAAAAATAAACATAACCCGATCTAGAACATAAAAATTTATTGCTAATATTAATTCATAAAGCCTAGCCCAAATATGAAATGCTCAATATTGATTCCTTAACCTAAATACTAACATGAAAAAAACTAATTTATAAAATTTAATTCGGTAAGACCTAAGGGTCTTTTTTTGGCTCATCCATGGCACTTGAATTTTCAGGATCGGCCTTGCCCCGTAATGTAGGTAAAAAAATTCCGTTCTATAAATGTACAGTAAAAAAATTAGGATACCCCTGGATATATCTTCTAGTTCCCCCATTGGTTAAGGGGGGAGGGGGTGGTCACTAATGATAGATTTCTATCACTCCCAATATCCAATCAAATCATGTCATGTCATCACCCAATATTCTATCACTAGTGATAGAATTGTAGTGGGGGTGGAATCACTAGTGATGGGATTCCAATGTACAAGTATTTATACACAATGTACAAGTCATACACATTCATTCATCAAATGTTCAACGCGTTATACAATCAACGAGTTATTCCTATCACTCGTGACCAACATGGAGGCGGCGGTGTTAGTGATACTATCACTCGTGATGGGGAGTCCATAACGGACCGCCCCCTCCCCCCTAACGTAATCGCCATTTTAAATAATAAAATGGTAACTAATTTTTTTTTTATTGAGTTAAGGTTTTTATATTTTTTTTTCATGCAACCAATGAGTTAATGAGGTTAAGGTAATAGATTCTTTAATATAACCAATACGGTTAATCGTCAAAAAAGAAGAGATTGGGGTCAACCAAAATCTCATACTATATTTGGTTTACATCTAAACTAATCTAACTTATAATAAAAAAACTCCAAATAATGTCACATGTAGGGTTGTCCAAACTGCTCGATTATCGAGGATCGCTCGACGATCGCTCGAAAAATGCTTGAAAAATGCTCGTTTGATTCCCGCTCAGTTTGTAAATGAGCCGCTCGGATCGGTTCGATTCAAATTCAATCCAAGCATGAGCAAATGTCCGCTCGCTCGTCGATCGCTCGGTTTCGCTCGAATTATTTTTATTAATAATTTATATATATATATATATATATATATATATATATATATATTATAGATTTTAAAGATTAAAAACCCAAAAAATATACTAGCCAAAAAAAAAATTAAAAGCCTAAAAAATATTCAGCCCAACTTAATAATTAATAGCAAAATTTAACCCTAAATCCCTATTCCTAAAACAATATTCACATAGTCATAATTTGATTGTGTGAAGATCTGTATATCGCCGCTCCATAAACACACCAAAATCTAACCCTAAATTCATAAATTCCTAATCATGATTTTAGTTATGTATTGCTTTTCTTAGTAAAGTGTTGGACATATTTTAATTAAGTTAGGATTTGTTTTTCTTGAACGCAGCCTTATAATTCAATCGAGAGAAACCGTGCGAAAACGATCCGCTCGAATTTTTTAGAATTTGATAAAAACCGAGCGAAAACGATCCGATCGATTCAAATTCAATCCGAGCATGAGCATCACTTTTGTGCTCGGTTTTGCAAATTCGATCCGATCGGATCGGATCGGTTCATGAACACCCCTAGTCACATGTCATTCTCTTCTTCAACCTTATAAATTTATTTATATTTGTTTAATAAATTTCTTTTAATACTAATATTAATTAATAACCAATACACAGATATCACTTATTTTTATCATTATCTAAAATTAATAAATAACTTCAATTTTTCAATTTAGACTCTTTGATTTTTTTATTTTTAACTCAAAGTTTTTCATCTTTTGCAATTTAATCCCAATTCTTTTTTATTTTCAATTTTGGTCCACCATACTTTTCATCTTTCCAAGTTTTTCGTTTCGTTCTAAATTTTGTGAGTTAATGCACCGCAACGTGCGTGTGGGGTTCAACATTTTTTCGTATATTTTTCCCGTTTGACTTGTCCGTCGCGTCACATCTATTTTTCTGCGTTTGTTAAGTTCATCCAACACGCGGGTCCTGGATGAACTTAGTTATTTTTTTCTATGTTTTACGTTTCGGTTTAATTTCTCAGCAACGAGCGTGCGTGATTCAAAGATTTTATGTCTGCTTCTCGCTCGACGTTATTTTTTTCCCGTTTTATTTATTTTGTTTTTACGAGCTTTTTCGGTGTTGGTTGTCGCTGAATTGGTATAGTACTGCTACTACTTAACAAAGTTTTATGACAACCGCTGCAACGCAGCGGCTTAAAACTAGTAAATTATAAAAAAAAAAAAAAAGACTGATGTCAATTGACCTCGATTCGATGTGCTATACCACCCTTCGCCCATGATCCAACCTTATCCTTTGATCAATAATGTATGGCGTTTTTCGAGTTGGACAAAAGTCGGCTTTACCTTCATATATGCATCTCATGGCTTTCATGAAGAAACACATTATGTCCCGTTACTCAAAATAGTAGAAGTATAAGACGTTTATCTTGTGCATTATGTCCTATACACTTGCTTACAAATCAACTAACAATCTTAAGTCAACTAGATTGTAACAACTATGAAGTTAAGTCGTAAGATCATATGTTATAATCAATTAATCAAATCTTGATTAGTTCTTAATTAAAATAGTAGATTAATGTCAGGGCCGATCTAACGTTTTTAGAGGCCCTAAACAAACTGCAAAGGCGGCCCTTTGAATTGGTATCGGTTCTGCTTTCTGCCTTTCAAGTCTCAATCGCAATATCAAAATTCAAAGATTCCAAGTATTAATTAGGGATTTGGGGCAAACAATGTATTAGTTAGGGATTTAGGCAAAGAATGATTGAATGAATCAGATTATATAGAGATTCCTATAAAAAAAATAGTTGTTAACCAACCTACATTTTCCTTGCGACACCACTATTTTCTCCTAATTTCGCCTCTAATTACTCCCCAATCGGCAACGCCATTGAGCAGAATGAGCATGTGCGACGTTACATTAGCAAAAGTGACAATGTCGGCCCAAATTAAATACGAATTGCATATTGTTTGGAGTTTGAATTGGGCCTCTTTTATTCTAAAATTGGTTCTTAAATTGGGCTTTGCAATAATTTTTTTTTTGTTTATTTGGGCCTTATACTCTAATACACATGTATGTTGGGCCTGATACTTTAATACACATGTATGCAGTTGGATGGAGTACGGTCAAATACAAACCATATTTCACATACAAACTGTAAGAACCATTTAAAAGGTGTCACGTGGCATCCAACAATTATAGAGAAATTATAAAATAATATCAATTATATTGAATTCTCTTTAAATATGCTAACAAGCAATTAATTCTTTATTTGGATCTTATTTTTGTTTTCAATGTGCTGATTAAAAAAGTGTTGATATCATTCAAATATAGGCTAAAATCAATTATCTTGATTAATTTTAATGTGCTAATAGAATTCAAAAGTGCTACTTTTATGTATGTATTGTTTTGGTATGTGCTAATTTATTTTTTTAAGTGTTAGGATCTGTTCATACGGTTTGTAGGATAAATATGATTTGTATCAGAACCAACCCCTGTATGCAGTATGCTATATAAAGATTATTAAAAATCTTGAGGCCCATATTTCTTGGAGGCCCTCGGCCATTGCGTAAATTTGAAAACTTTAGGTCCAGCCTTATTAACGCACAAAGAATTAACATAAAATATACTTGTAATATTATATAACGAGTTAATTGCCCGGATAGTCAGTGTGGTTTGCCATTTTTTCATATTTACTCCCCACCTTTTCAAATAGCATGTATAGTCCATATGGTTTAACAAACTGTTACTCGGATAGTCCCTGTAATGGATGGACATTAAATAATTCAGCTAAATGGGTGTAAAATTACAAAAATACCCCTATAATTACAAAAGAAAAATAAAACAATAAAGAAAAAATAAATTAACAACCCCACCCCTTTCTTCTCCACCAAACTGCCGCAACCACCCTTGGTTCCTTCTTGATTGGTTGTGGTTCAGAAGTACAACTGGAAACAGAGCAACTAGACCCAACTTGGTTATCATCGGCCCTTTTCAAAGAAAAGGCGCTGATTGACTCGAACCCTGGTGGAATTAAGGGAATATCTATGCACTCTTCTTTGACATGATGTCTGAAGAGTTCAGTCCCATCATGTATATGCTTCACAAAAGCAATAATTCCCTAATACTCAGAGTAAACTATATATTTTTTTGAACGACGGCTATTTTATATAACACATAAAATAGGACAAGGGGCCAACAAGAAGCTAGGGAACCCAAACATGCGAAAAAAACGAATTACAAAATGATGTCGCTAACGTTAAAATCCCGCCATCTCTCCCACACGAGCTCGCTAAACTTGCTTCTAAACTTAATCCACATGAACGAATGTTCTTTGATATCTTCGACCACTTTCCCGACGTGAAACTGAATTCCTTCGAAAATAACCGTTTTTCGAGCCTTCCAAATGCGCCATAAGGTAGCGTGGAAAATAACTTCAATCACTCTTTTCCAGCCGGCTGAACCTTTAATCTTAGATAAGCCATCCATCAGATCTTTAAGTGAACTAGGCTGAGTATAGATGGGAATTTTAATCCAAACACACACGTGCCACCAAACAGCTCTCACCAAGACGCAAGACGCCGCTAGGTGATTACTTGTTTCGTCTCCGTAGCCACACAAGCAGCAGTTTGTGTTCAAAAGTGGCACACCGCGTCGTGATAGGGCTGATTTAGTCGCTATGCAATCCAAATATAACTTCCACACGAAGTACAACACCTTGCCCGGAGTCCACGCGTTCCACTTGAATCCATCAGCTTTGACCTCACTGCCTAAAATTTCAGCCACTTTCCACCTGAATTGCGCCACAGAAAACGGCCCGGCGGAGTCAACCACCCCCAACGAATCTGCCCCTTGAATAACCGCCTTCACCAAGTAATTATTTGCTGAAATAATATCCTTCCAGCAACCCGGTTGATCAGGTCTAACCGGGACTAAATCATCCCGGTTTTGCGTACCATGAACCGCTTTTACCACTTGAGCCCAAAGCTCCTCCATATTGTTCAAGTATCTAAATTTCCATTTAAAAAACAAAGCCCAGTTAAGGGTTCGAATTTCACCCAGACCCAAGCCACCCATCCTCTTGTGAGCTTGGACTTTCCACCACGCCACCCACCTTAATTTACATCTCGTACCCGTGAACCCCCAAACAAAGTCGCGTCGAATGCCTTCCAATGTCTTCAGGACCTTGACCGGAGCTTTAAAAATGGACAAAAAGTACGAAGGAAGGTTACCTAAAACCGACTTGGCAAGGGTAATCCTACCTCCCATAGATAAAGTCTTCGCCTTCCATCTAGAAAGCTTCTTAGAGAATTTGTCGATAATGGGCCGCCACGGCTTTATCCGTTTCATATTCTCGCCAATAGGAAGATCTAAGAACATAAATGGAACCTCGCCTTTTTTGCATCTCATAACATTTGCCAAGTCTTGAACCTCATCATCTTTCACTCCGACCCCCATTAAACAACTTTTTGCCAAGTTCACTTTGAGCCTCGACACGAGATAAAGGCAACGAAGGATTCTATTAAGATTAACCACATTCTTCTTTGACCAACTCCCCATAAATATAACATCATCGGCATAACACAGGTGTGTTAGAACCGGGCCATTATTCGGAAGTTGTACACCTTCAAAATACCCCAAACTTACCACTCTTTTCATAAAAACTTCAAGGACTTCCAACACGAGAATAAAAAGGAACGGGGATAGCGGATCACCTTGCCGAAGCCCACGTTTGAGGTCAAATTCACTTGTTGGGGAACCGTTGACTAGCACAGACGCCTTGCTTGAGGCCAGACAAGCGTTGATCCATCTTCTCCATCTTTTAGGAAAACCCATCATGTTCATATTATCGAGAAGGAACCCCCAATTAACCGAGTCGTAGGCTTTGTCAAAGTCTACTTTGAATAACATAATTTCCTTCTTGGCCCACGATACCACTTCGTTCACTATAAGCGGCCCATAAAAAATATTCCTTTTTTCCACAAAAGCCGATTGGGTTTGAGAAGACACCGAGTTCATAACACATTTGAGGCGGTTAGCAAGCGTTTTTGCTATCACCTTATATACAACTCCAATAAGGGAGATAGGTCTATAATCTGTGAACTTTTGTGGGTCTTGCACTTTCGGGATAAGCGTGAAAAAAGACGAATTACACCCCGAACTAATATTACCCGAAACGTAGAACTGAAACATTAGTTCCAAGAACCATGGTTTCAGAGAATCCCAAAAACGCTTGATAAATTTAAAGGTGAACCCATCCGGCCCCGGCGATTAACTGTAGTTTAGTTAAGAAATTGAAATAGATAAGGGTGGTTGTGGTGGTGGCTTTTTAAAGGAGAGAGATGTAATTATAAGGGTATTTTTGTAATTTTACACCCACTAACTGAATTATTTAACGCTCATCCATTACAGGGACTATCCGAGTAACAGTTTGTTAAACCACAGGGACTATACCTGCTATTTTGAAAAGGTGGGGATTAAATGTGAATAACTGGCAAACCACAAAGACTATCCGGGCAATTAAACTCTTATATAAATATACACTAGGTTATTATCCGGGATTGCTTCCCGGACTAGAAAAATTTACTTATATTATTATTACTAGGTTTTTACCCGGGATTGCTTCCCGGGCTCGGGAAACTTAGTTATATTAATTACTATTTGTTATTAATACGACCACATTACATCAACCATCTCATTCGATTCAACAACAATGTCTTGAAATCACCCGGGATTGCTTCCCGGACTCGAGAAAGTTATTTACATTAATCATTAATAATTAATATATAAATAAAATATCATTAAATATTAGTATATAAATAAAATAATACAAACAAATCGATCATTCGTGTATAAATAAAATAAATACGAAACAAAGTGACTTACAAAAGCAAGATAAACCTAAATAACTTCAAAATATCCTGGTCCCTTGAACAGCTTGTCACTAATCAAGTTTTAATGGAAAAATTAAACAAATATGTACTAAAAGTGTTAATTACATAGGTGTAGAAAAATACATACGTTGAATAAAAAGGGAGCCTGATTTTTTTCCATCTTGTTGGTTAGCACCCATGATTGATGCATCTCCGCACAAATCCATGTTCTTGCTCCTCAATCTAAACCGCGAGACAATCACATGGTGGACATATTTCCCTTTAACCTAAACTGTTGTAAAACGCGTCAACATTAGTATCCTTTTTTGTAATGATGAACTTTGTGTTTGCTGAGTTACTGAGCAGAACAAACGCCAGTCATTTGTTTGGGAGATTTTTAAAGAATTAATAAGCTTTAATACAAAACAAAATGACTTACAAAAATTTAAAGATGACCTACATGGCTTCATTCTTTTCAGCTTGGTTTTTATTCCTGGCTTGTTTGCTTGTGTTAAGATGGGCAAATGCCCCCTGACCTAACAGTTGTATATTGAAGCACTATTTTCCATCTTGAAGCAAGAAACTCAAACGGAAAAACCCCTAATGCCAATGCAGATCCCCTTCTCACAACTACATCCTTTTTCCTATAGTATCATCAGTTAATTATATGCCAAGAAATAACATATTTAGTTATTTACTTCCGGAAATATCATATTGCATAAGAACATACCCAGTGAGAAATCTTGTTGAATAAAAGTTCATCCATGAATGGATAAAGGTAACCATCATATTCGGCTATACTTACGGCAACATTAAGATAGGAATTTACTCGTGAAGAAAGTGCGAAATAATCAGCCGTATTCACGATGTCGATTCCATGAGGATAATTTCCTTGTCTACCAACATTTTCCTGAAAAGCACCTGCAGCTGCTCTTCTACAATTAACCTGTGAATTTTGTCTCATGTAATTTTTTTTTTCAATATACAATTCATGTAATAAATAATTCAAAAGCGTTACTATATACCTCACGGTCATAACATGCAATTATTAAAAGATGTGGTGCCAGCTCATCCAGTACTATAACGATTTTGTCAAAATAGTTATTTAAAACCATAATAACTTATGAAAGAAAGAATGATGGAAGTATATGGTTTACAAAATTATTACCTCTGCGATAACCTCCTCAACTTCGCACCGAAAATCAGATAATCCATACGAAACTGGGCTGGAAACAACTGGCGCCTGTGAAATTCACAATGGATGGATTTTTTACTGAAATCATATATAGTATTTAATGAAATAGAAGTAGACGCTACGACATATATAGCGAACGTAGTTTGTTATTGAGATCAGCTATACCCAACCCAAAGAGTTGACAAATTCTTCAAAAAGCCTATACAAAGTCAATAATGTACACATGTATCTTACATTTTTCTCAAATTATCTAACCTAGCTTGTAGATCACTGTCTATCCCACCGTCATCAATTGCAGATGCTTCGGCCTGTGCCACCTTATTCCATGCAGCAGGTGCAGAGACAGCCCCTGATGGGGCGTTGAATAGCTGCAAGTTCAAATTATTACTTAAATACCCGTTTTTTTAACAAAATAATTAATATTATTGACCAACTCTTAATACGAAAGTTAATGATTAGTTGATTACCTCTTGATTAATGTCAACTCCAATCTCATCAAGAATCTGATTCACGATCTGATGTTGTGTTCTAATGTCGTGTTCTAATGAGATCTTTTGCCATCACCTTAACAGCTCCCTGGATAATCAAAATTCCAAATTTACTAAAACCCGTGATTTAAAACTCAAAAATACTGATGATTAAGTGAAGGAATATAAATTCTATCTACCATTTGGCCTTGCAGTGTTTGAAACCAGTTGAATCATGAAAGTGTAGGGTGGTTTTTTTTTCCAAAGGACCGTATGTCACCATGTTGTACCCTTTTAAAGCAGCCATGGATGCCATAAGTACTCTAGAACTTCTCAAGTTCGATTTAAAGCCCTTTAAAGGTAATAACAAATCAAGTTTGATTAATTAACAAAAAGATAAATCCAAAACACACTAAAAAATATATTTTAAATGCAGAAAAACAAAAGATAAATCCAAAAAACGAAAAAAGATAAATCCAAAACCCAGCAAAACATCATCTTGAACTATAAAATTTTCGATCTATCTACACAGAAGATAAAAACAATGAAACACCATAAAAATTTATCAAAAACCATCATTTTGAAATCTGTTTTTATACTCAAATATCATAATCTTCAAATACTTAAAAAAACTTGTCGACTCCATTTTATGGTAAAAATAACTCAATAGTGTTTTCAAACACTGTTTTTAACCCAACAGTGGTTTCAAACACTGTTTTAACCCAACAGTGGTTTAAAACTCTGTTTTAACCCAAGAGCAATTTCAAACAACTGTTTTAACAACACTGTTTTGACTCAACAGTGTTTTCAAACACTGTTTTTAACCCAACAGTGGCTTGAAATACTGTTTTAACCCAACAGTGATTTAAAACTCTATTTTAACCAAAAAGTGGTTTCAAACCACTGTTTTAACAACACTGGTTTGACTCAACAGTGTTTTCAAACACTGTTTTTAACCTAACAGTGGTTTCAAACACTGTTTTAACCCAACAATGGTTTAAAACTTTGTTTTAACCCAAGAGCAGTTTCAAACAACTGTTTTAACAACACTGTTTTTAACCCAACAGTGGCTTGAAACACTGTTTTAACCCAACAGTGGTTTAAAACTCTATTTTAACCAAAAAGTGGTTTGAAACCACTGTTTTAACAACACTGGTTTGACTCAACAGTGTTTTCAAACACTGTTTTTAACCCAACAGTGGTTCCGAAAAACCAAATCTGTAATTCTGTTCAACCAAATCAAAACCAACTACGAGGGTTTGATTCGTTTTGGTTTCCGGGTTATTTGGTTCTGAACCGAATTAAAAAAAGTTCATAACCAAAACCAACTCCGAATTCGGTTCTAGTTTGGTTTTCGGGTCACTTGGTTCTGAAGCGATCCTAACTAAAAACAGTCCAAAACCGAACCGAACTCAACAAAACCAAACCAAAACCAACTCCGAATTCAGTTTGTTTTTTGCTTCTAAAATTCCTCCCACCATTATTAGGAGGTTATAAAAAATTGTAGTTGAATTGGATTTGACTACATGAAAGAAGCTAAATAATTATTAACCGCTGTCTATTTATTTTCTTTCGAAACCAAAATCCAAACCGAAAAACTGAATATGTAATTATGTTCGGTTTAATGGTTTTAGTTAAGAACTCTGAACCCGAAAACCAAACCAAATAACCGAAATGTAATACTGTTTGGTTTTGAACGGGTTCAGAAATTGAACACAAAAAAAAATCTGTAATTCTGTTCAATTTTAAAACGGGTTTAGTTTAGACTTCTATAACTAAACCGAATATATATTTCGATTTGGTTTTAAAATGGTTTTAGTTAAGAATTCTAAACCCGAAAACCACCAAAAACCAAATCACATAACCAAATATGTAATATTGTTTGGTTTTGGTCGGTTTCAGTTTAGATTTTTGAACCCGAAAAACCAAATATGTAATTCTGTTCAATTTTAAAAGAATTTTAGTTTAGACTTCTAAAACTAAACCGAAAACCAAACATGTAATTCTGTTCGGGTTTATAACGGCTTCAGACTTTTGAAACCGAAAAGCAAACCACAAAACCGAATATGTAATTTGTTTCAGTTTTAAACACTTTTTGGTTAAATCGGTTTAAAACCGAATAACAAACACCCCTATAGTTGGAATAAACGAAACGATACCTTTAGCGAAGCTCGGATAGAGTTGCCCGTCTCGCGTTAGCGCCATCATCACCTGCAGAAAGAAATGTTCTTATAATAAATGTGTTTTTTGTGGTTCTGTTTGTCACATTACAAAAGAGTTTAAAACATCTTACCGCCAGGAGGAAACATTGACATGCGAAGAGCTCCAGCTGGAGCCATTGCAATTGGACGCATCTGTGAAAACTGTGCCTGCATGCATATAATATATTTTATTGATAGGTAAGTTTGTTTGAAGCACTAATGTTGGGTTCGGTTCTGATCAAACATGAAAGAAAACATTAAATCATACCTGTTATTGCATTCAAAGCAGTGGAGAATCCAGTCAGAGAAGATGACATCGAGTTCGACATGATTGTCAGAGTGATCCGGTTCCTCCTTAGGGTGCTAACTGATGATGGGGCTAAGAAAACCGATAAGGGAATCGGTGTAGGAGAGGAGGTTGATTATGATGTTATGACTAATGGGATGTGCAACTGAGTAACCTCCAACCTCTACATAAGACTCCTTTATATAAGCACCCAGGAGGAAACCTAATTAGTTAATAAGGGTAATATGGTCCATCAACAATTACCAACTAATTTAAATAATAGGTTATTATATATTTTGATCTATATTATGTAAATGATTATGATGGCTATAGATTAAATATTGTTACATAATATATTTAATCTTACATTCTCCCACTTAGCCGAGTAATCATTTACTATGAGTATTAGATAAGCCTGATCAGGAGTTAACACTTATTTTAGCTTTAAACAAGTACTATAGCAGAGAAATACAGCCGTTGAATCATTATGCGACTCAGGACCCCCATTAATCATACTATAGCCTTAATTTAAAACCTAATCGTCATGATCAAAATACGCGTAAGCCCTTTGTTTGATTTGTAACTTTATTTGTCAATATGCCATTATACCGGTTGAACATATTCTAAGAGACACACAAAATCAAACTGAGGAAATCTCATTAACATAAAACATAAGCTAGTACAATATGCTCAAATAAGGTCTTTACTAAATCCCATATTACGAACATGTTCTTCATAAACCTTAGGAGGGAGACCTTTAGTCATCGGATCCGCAAGCATATCCTTAGTACTAATATACTCGATACAAAGATTATTTTCCTCAACTCGTTCACGTACGAACAGATATTTTGTATCGAGATATAAACCAGCTCCAGTCGAACTGTTACTGTTCGAGAAACTAACGGCAGCTGAATTATCACAGTAAAGCTTCAATGGTCTAGAAATGGAATTTACGATTTTGAGTCCAGTGATTAGATTTCTAAGCAACATTCCATGACAGGTTGCGTTATAAACAGCAATGTACTCTGCCATCATTGTGGAAGTTGTGGTCAATTGTTGTTTATGACTCTTCCATGAGATAGGGCCGCCTGCTAACATAAAGATATAGCCCGAAGTGGATTTCTTGTCATCTTTGCACTTTGCAAAGTCAGAATCAGAATAGCCCACCACTTCTAAATGATCACTTCTTCTATAAGTCAGTTTATAGTCTTTCGTCCCTTGCAGATATCGAAGTACCTTCTTAGCTGCTTTCCAGTGATCTAGGCCAGGATTAGTTTGATAACGGCCTAACATTCCAGCAATATAAGCGATATCTGGGCGAGTACAGACTTGAGCATACATCAAGCTCCCGACTACTGACGCATAAGGTATCTGGCTCATTTGCTCCTTCTCAACCTCTGTTGTCGGACACTGGAATGAACCGAAAACATCTCCCTTAACTACTGGAGCAACGGAGGGTTTGCACTGTTGCATGTTGTAACGCGTAAGGACACGATCTATGTAGGCCCTCTAGGACAATCCTAAGATCCCTTTGTGTCTATCTCGGTGAATTTCGATGCCAATGACGTAAGAAGCTTCTCCGAGATCCTTCATGTCGAAGTTATGCGAGAGTAACCGCTTCGACTCATGCAACATGTCTAAACTATTACTTGCCAATAGAATATCATCTACGTAAAGGACAAGTATTGTAAAGTTGCTCCCACTCATCTTGAGGTAGGTGCATTGATCCACTTGATTCTTCATAAAACCTTGCTTCTTCATGACTTCATCAAACTTGAGGTACCATTGACGTGATGCTTGTTTTAACCCGTAAATGGATTTCTTCAGCTTACAGACTAGATGCTCCTCACCTTCAGGTTTAAAGCCTTCAGGTTGTTTCATGTAAACATCTTCGTCCAAATCTCCGTTAAGGAAAGCGGTTTTAACGTCCATCTGATGCAGCTCTAAATCGAAATGAGCTACTAGGGCCATGACGATCCTTAATGAATCTTTACGAGAGACAGGTGAAAACGTCTCTTGATAATCAATTCCCTCTTTCTGAGTGTAGCCCTTTACAACCAATCTCGCTTTGTAGCGTTCAACGTTCCCATTCGGATCCAGTTTTGTTTTGAATACCCATTTACATCCTACGGGTTTGGCTCCGTTGGGTAATTCTACCAAATCCCAAACGTCATTTTTCTTCATGGATTCAAGCTCTTCAATCATTGCTTTATTCCATTCAGAAGACTGATCACTGCTAATGGCTTCATTATAAGAGATGGGATCATTGAGCTTTCCAGCATCCATTTCAGTCAGGTAGGTAACATAATCATCCCAATTAGTAGGCCTTCTTTGCCTAGATGACCTCCTGAGTGGATTATCGGGTTCAGCGTTGTCTTGGTTTTGAGCGTTTGAGGTGCCTTCATCATGAGGTATAATTGGTTCTGATTGTAGAGGTAAATTTGGAGTTGGTGCAGTAGCTTCAGGTACAGTAGTTGCATTGGGTACAAGAGGAGTAATCGGAGTAATGGTAAGCGACGAGTCTCTCCCCCCCCCCCCCGCGTCTTGTACTTCTTGCAATTCTTCGTAAGGGTTGGTACTGCTCCCACTGACCTTGAAATCCTCCAGGAACGCGGCACGCTTGGTTTCAACAATACGGGTGACATGGGAAGGACAATAGAAACGATAACCCTTGGAGTTCTCAGGATACCCGATAAAGAAACAGGTAACTGTTTTAGGGTCAAGTTTCCTTAGGAAAGGATTGTAAAGCTTCGCTTCAGCAATGCAGCCCCATACTTTCATATATTTAAGACTCGGTTTCCTCCCTGTCCAAAGTTCATAAGGAGTTTTAGGGACAGACTTAGAAGGAACTCTATTGAGTATATGAACAGCTGCTTTTAACGCTTCAGTCCAGAGGAATAATGGTAAATTAGTGTTGGCTAACATACTGCGCACCATGTTCATAAGGGTACGGTTTCTTCTTTCAGCTACACCGTTCTGCTGAGGTGTACCAGGCATGGTGTATTGGTTCACAATCCCCTGGCCCTTACAAAACTCATAAAATGGACCAGGAGCTTGACCCACATCAGTATGTCTTCCATAATATTCACCGCCTCTATCTGATCTCACAACTTTAATCTGACGATCTAATTGCTTTTCAACTTCAGCCTTATAATCTTTAAAAGTTGTTAGAGATTCAGATTTTTCCTTAATTAGATACAAGTACATGTAACGAGAATAATCATCAATAAAAGTGATAAATGAAGTATGTCCTGTTATGCCAGCGATTTGGTAGGGACCACTAATGTCAGTATGAATGAGTTCTAATAAATTAGAGCTCCTAGTGGCACCTTTCTTATTCGCTAATGTCATTTTACCTTTAAGACATTTGACACATGTTCCAAAATCAGAGAAATCGAGAGGAGGTAAGACTTCATCCTTCACAAGACGATTTAATCGTTCTTTTGAAATGTGGCCTAAACGCTGATGCCACAACATGGATGAAGTTTCTAAGTCTCGTTTCTCTTTCATCTTTGTGAGTGATTCGTTAATGTTATATGACAACAAAGATTTGGAAAAGTCATCTTCTAGTTCTAATCTATAGAGACCACCATCCAGAATGCCAGTACCATAAAGAACAGAATCATAGAGGATAGAGAGTTTGCGATGACCATGGGAAACAATAAAACCGTCCATGTCTAACTTTGGTCCTGATACAAGGTTCCGAGTTACCTCAGGAACATATAAGGTATCATAAAGTTTAATACATAAACCAGTTTTCATAACTAATTGTAATGTTCCAATGGCCTTCACTTCTAATTCTCGATCATCCCCAACCTTAAGCGTTCTTTGGTTTCTTTCCAGCTTCCGGATTGTAAGGAATCCCTGAGTAGAATTGGTAACATGAACCATAGAACCAGAATCAAACCACCAAGAATTAGCAGGAACACTTAAATTATAGGACTCAAGTATCATAAAATAATCGTTACCTTTCTTAGCCAGCCACTCCTTGAAGTCAGGGCATTCCTTCTGCATGTGTCCTGTCTTCTTACAGAACTTGCAGCGGATACTGCCTAAGGAGTTCTTAGAGCTGGAAGCTGCACTTGTACTAGGATTAGAATTAGGCCTTTGGACTTTTGAAGCATCCTTCCTCTGATAATTGTTCTTCCTTTTCTTAGAGTTGGAGGTAGTAAAGTTGGCAACATCAGTATGGCGATCCATCCTCATACGCTCTTCCTCCTGTACGCACATGGCGACCAGCTCACTCATCGTCCATTTATCCTTCTGAGTGTTGTAATTGATCTTAAATGCTTCAAAGGACGAAGGAAGCGAAGTAATGATGAAATGAACAAGGAAACCATCACTGATCTCCATTTCCAGCCCTTTCAACTTATTGGCCATGTCGTTCATCATCATGATGTGCTCGCGAATGCCGCTCCTCCCATCATACTTAGTTGTCACCAGCTTGAGAATAAGAGTACTGGCGTGTGCTTTAGACGTCCCCTTGAACTGCGCCTCCACAGAAGCCAAGTAGGTTTTAGCATCTTCAGAATCAGGAATAGCTCCCCTTATAGCATTGCTTATGGACTGCTTCATAAACATGAGAGACATGCGGTTACTCCTAGTCCACTTGTCATGAAGTAACTGCTGAGGAGCAGTACTCTGTGGAGTAAGGTCCGCTGGTTTATCCTCTCTTAGAGCATAATCAAAGTCCAGTATTCCAAGTGTAAGCATGAGAGCATCCTTCCATGCAGCAAAGTTATCACCAGTCAAAGGTGGAATTCCCTGATTGGGTGCTGATAGTGGAAATAAGATGAGCAAGTTATGATACTAATGAAGAAGTCCTAATGTGATCTAAGGGCACGTTAAACTAAGGCAGGCATAAATAATGACCATTTTACATTATGAAGCTGTGATATTGTCTATTACTAACATCAAAATAATAGACTTAGCTAAAAAAATTCTACTTAAACGAAAACAAAACAGCTTTGGCCAGAAGTGTAATCATTTAAGCATATGTGCAAAGTGGTTGTAACAAATCAGCTTTGGCCAGAAATTGAGACAATCACTTTAGTTATGCACTTGTTGAGTATGCCATCTATGAATGAATTAAATCAGCTTTGGCCAGAAATTAAGACATTCATGCTTATGATGCACACACAACATAGCTTTCATAATACTTGAATGATAAGTAGATGTATCAAGTCAGCTTTGGCCAGAAATGATATATCAAAAGCTCATTCAAGTTAAGCTATTCTGGTTTTGTAAAACATTATCTGATTCTGATTAATTAACTAAGTAAATTACAAAACCATTTATTTAATAGCAAACCACCCGTTAGCGCGGATCGAACTGATCCGTGATGGATATTTAGTTCAAAAAGAATCCGTAATGAGTCCGAAATGGTCCGTAATGAGTCCGAAATGGTCCGTAATGAGGAACTTATGATGAACCCTAAATCGAAAATTCAAACATTTGTCCGAAATGCATCAGTAATGATCCGAAATCATCCGTAATGACCAATGATGATCCGTAATGATGGAACTTAGATCCGAAATCGTCCGTAATGATCAGTGATGATCCGTAATGATGAACTTCCAGATCCGAAATCATCCGTAATGATCAAAATTGATCCGTAATGATCCGTAATGCATCCGAAATGATGAAACTTAGATCCGTGATCATCCGAAATCATCCGAAAACGTCCGTAATGAGGATTTCGGATGGCAAAAACGTAATCTGCTATGAATTTTTCAATTCCATTTTCCAGATTTTCGGATTAAAACAGAACCGACTAATCAACATATGCTCTGATACCACATGTTGGGTTCGGTTCTGATCAAACATGAAAGAAAACATTAAATCATACCTGTTATTGCATTCAAAGCAGTGGAGAATCCAGTCAGAGAAGATGACATCGAGTTCGACATGATTGTCAGAGTGATCCGGTTCCTCCTTAGGGTGCTAACTGATGATGGGGCTAAGAAAACCGATAAGGGAATCGGTGTAGGAGAGGAGGTTGATTATGATGTTATGACTAATGGGATGTGCAACTGAGTAACCCCCAACCTCTACATAAGACTCCTTTATATAAGCACCCAGGAGGAAACCTAATTAGTTAATAAGGGTAATATGGTCCATCAACAATTACCAACTAATTTAAATAATAGGTTATTATATATTTTGATCTATATTATGTAAATGATTATGATGGCTATAGATTAAATATTGTTACATAATATATTTAATCTTACATTACAATAAATAAATGTGTTTTTTGTGGTTCTGTTTGTCACATTACAAAAGAGTTTAAAACATCTTACCGCCAGGAGGAAACATTGACATGCGAAGAGCTCCAGCTGGAGCCATTGCAATTGGACGCATCTGTGAAAACTGTGCCTGCATGCATATAATATATTTTATTGATAGGTAAGTTTGTTTGAAGCACTAAGTCTCATAAGCGATAGGTAACTTTGTTTGAGAAGCCAAAAGATTACTGTTGTGGGGTTCGCAGTGCTCATTAGCCTCATGAGAAGCCGTCTCATTACAGGGTGCCATATTTGATGGTGGATCAGCCGACATATTCTGCACAATGTTAATTACATAGTTAAGTAATTACACTACCTATTACTGAGATATATGTTTAAAATATTATCATGAAACATGAATTTATACAAGTTTATCATATTCATAACAATATTTATTTAACTCGCATTATGGTGCAAGTACTAATATGCAGGCATGTGTTATTTTGCTACATTATCTTGATACATGCTACGAGAACGAACTGAATATGGTAAATTAATATATCTTCATATCGTACACGAAATATAAAGTACTTTTATATAGGTATGTATCTTCGCAATTGTCAAAATTACAAAACTCACATTTTAAATCAACAATTCAACAAAGAATCAAACTGCGTCAGATTGGTAACCAATCGTGTACAGATTGAATTGCAGTATCTTACAGTAATATGGGCCAAGACCTAGACTAATGTAAAACAAAAAAGGTCACTACACATTTAAGATGAAATTAAATAAGATAACCTGATTACGTTATCGCCTTGTTGGTTTTTTTCTTACTAACCATGATCTACCTCATGTGATTAAGTACCAAGAAACACTCTTGTCGTCAGCTCTGTTAGTTAGTTGCACAAGAATGTCATCAATAATCCTCTCATTCAGTGGCTGGTCTATCTTTGATGCATGTAATATCCTTGATGCATGAAATATCCTGAAAAATAAATGCCAAAAACAGTAAGAAAACAAAAAACAGAATTATTTCACATGTTTCGACTCTAAAGGGGTAAACTGGTCTATTCACTTATTCAGCAACTTTATAAAATTGTCTATTTAGTCTAATATTACCTTCCTATGGATAGAAGCAGACTGCAAATGGGATATCAACCAAAGCCAGCAAGCATTTGATTTGGTTTCCGTTTCGTGTTTCATCAGCAGGGTCCGTTTGGCCTGTCAACATACAAAATAATACCTAAATAATCAAATCAAGTTCATGGTCGGCTATCTTTTTACTATACAAGCCTCTTAAGACGTTCTTGCAAGCATCAACAGCAATATGTATCTGGATTAGAATTCAACTGGTTAGAAAACAATAATAATAATAATGATAATGGTCTTCAATATGAGATATTACTTTCAAAAACTGAATTAACGCACCTTGCTCGGTGTAGATGTTACAGAAATAAACTAACTGAATTAACGCACCTTGCAAGGCACCTTCACGTCCTTGCATTTTTGCCCTTAGTTCCTGAAAAAAAGTATAAGCCATGTCATCATTTTCTACATCATTATATTTCAGTACCTCACATAGCTAATCCGTCGGACCTAGATCGGATCGGTCATTTTGTGTTTCAAAATTGTCAGAATTTTATATAGATAAACTAACTGATGATGATGATGTTCAATCACAGAGCTGCATAGCCTAATTAACTAAGTAACGAAGGTTGAACATGAAAGGAAAGTAACCTGTAACTTGCAACTTTATTGATCAACAAACAGTGATGAAGTAACCGGTGATGCCCTAATCGCATACACCTGCAGTTTTCTTCTATCTGAACAGGAGGAAGAACAATATTTCCATGTTTTAAAATTGGAATTCAAACAAGTATAAAAGGATTATTACATGTAACACTAACCATTAACCAACCTTCATGGAAAGCTTAATTCATGTTGTCTAGTTCTTCCAACGTCCTTTATATTGATAGGATTATTACATGTAACACTAACCGATATACTAAAGCTTAAACCTTTCTCTTATAACACATATTCTTGAAAGGAAGGCATGTCTCACTTGACAAATAAGAACGGAACCCAGTTCTCATAACACAAAAGCTTATAACAACACATCTTCAAAAGAATATGGAAACGAAAATAATAAGCCCTAAAACCCTAAAATTGTCTGGTTATATAACAGAGACACACGAATTGAAAAATAAAGTACAAAATATGAAGCATAGTTGTTTAGATCTGAAAGCAGAGAGACAATACCGTGTAAATCCGGCGATAAATCCGGATTAGATTTTGGAATCCGGCGATTGATCTGATAATTTTTCAACATGTAACAACCTGTTTAGATCAAAGAACATAACTGGAAGTGAATCAATATCGACTACAGGAAAGTAATCATAATCGCTACAAAAGTTTAATAAATTCGACGGAAAATCAATCGGAGAAGATGATAACAAAATCCACAGTTGTTGACCAATCACATACCTACCAAACAAAATGAACAATAAACACGGTTAAATGAACAATAACTTCGATCAAAGATGAACAAAACATAAAGAACAAAATAAATCCACACACCTGCAACTTTTCTATCAAAATCAACACTAAGATAGAAGGCCATAAAGCTAAAGTAATCCTGTTCTCTAAACATATTTTTAACGGACCTCAATTGCAATGGCTACTCTTTCTAAACCCTAAATTAAATCCAATGTGGCAAAGCACAAATCCAATAAAATCTATATAAACCATCTATTTCACAAAGCAAATAACAAATCCAAAAAAAAATTCATATAAAAAAACCGTAATCGTCATGAACACGTTAGTAAGCATTTAATCGATAGGGTTACCAGGTTTACCGTAATCATCATGAAACCGTAATTGTCCTCTCACCTTTCGGATTCTTCCCGTTCCAATGGAACCCTAATTTGCAAATCTGACTCTGCACTAAATCCTAACAACTATCAAATATCATTTAAAAGATTGAAGTAAAATTGATGAGAATCGAACCTGCTGGTTCCAACCGATTTGAAAAACAATCGATGAGAACAAAATAAATCCACATACCTGCAACTTTTAGGGTCAGATCAACAAAAGATAAAGAAGAACGGAGAAGTTAAAGTGATGACGAATCGATAACAACACAGATGATCATCCATAAAAAAGTATGAGATATCAAAACAAAGAAAATAATAGTCAGAAAACCTAATAAGTGAATGAGGAAGAAGAGTACCTGATCGCAGATCTGGTTTTTGAACAATAAAATGAAAAACATACAGATCTATACATATATCAACGATTAACATAAGAGAGATTCAAGATGATTTTAGGTTATTAGATGAAAGGTGCCTGGAATCTCAGATCTGGTTTTTGAATCGCCATTTGAATCGTCAGAGAGAAGAGAGAGAAGAGGGAAAAGAAATTTGGATTGAGAAGCAGACAAAAGAATATATACAGAAGAGGAAAACACTGTTGGGCGGGAAAAGGGGCATTTAGGAGCTCTCTGGTGTTGACAAGTGGCCCAAATGACTTTCATTTATTATATACTAGCCTAAGACCCCGCGAGCTTCGCGGGTGGCTTAACACACAAATATATAACTTAAAATTGTTGAAATAACGATCAAACTTACCTTTGCGGCAACCTATTCGAGAACGGCAGCCGGGTACACACCTCTATTGCCCGAACATTATGTTTGAAACCGCCGCCACTGGTAGAATTTAGCCACACTGCCATCATGCTGCAGCACCAATCCACACTAACCGAAAGTAATCGAATGATAAACAAAGCTAGTTTCTAAATGCGAGTAATCGAATGATAAACGAAGCTGGCTTTAACATCGGAGCGGATATAATATTCAAATCATAATACTTTGAACCAAAGTTTAGCTATTGTAATTCCAAACGTACAATGCTCAACCATTATCTTCTACGTGCAACTCAATCTTTTTCCATTATTTTGCTTTAATAGCACTTGTAACCAACATTATATACTTTGGTAAATTGTAATAATCTTGTTTAAAAATTGTGTGGCAATATGGTATGGGCAGGGTAAGAACAAAAGGGCACTTTGGTCTAAGACTTCTTTTTTATTTAAAAACAGTTAATATTCCTACAAAAGAAATCCTAAAAATAAAATAGAAGAAATTACCAACCCTGTATGATTGCTATCTCTTGTAGTCTTGTTCCATGATCCAAGCATTGCTTGTATGACCATCAAGGCAATTGAATAAGGACCACTCCATTATACTTGATTGAATGCAATGGCAAAATGTGCAAGAGGTATATCATCATCCCTCATGCATCAAGAATCTAGTTTGACTGAAATGGTTTATGGATGAAGCAATTAGATTTTTTTAACCCTAGTGATGGAATTCTATCACTCCCAATTTATTTTAATTTTCATTTTAAAATTAGAAATTAACAATAAAACACTAAAATTAAAAATTTCATTAAACTTAAAAAATAAATTACATAGCAAAATATTTTTTTTTTAATTTTTTTTTTTAAAATATATGTTGAATCTCTTTTCTATATGACGAACCCAAAAGCCCAGTGAAAGCCCAAAAGCCCAGTGAAAGGTTTGTAGGTTTCTCAAATGAGAGAAGGGTTCGTCAAGGCAATTAAGGTTCGTCAAGGCAAAGAAGCCAAACATTCAAACTTTTCAACGCGTGAAGGTTTCAACGCGTTGAAAAAATAACGCGTTATCAACATGGCGTCGGCGGTGTTACGTGGGAGTTTCACGCGTGATGGGGTGGTATCACGGACCACCCCGCCTGCTCTAATAAATAATATGAGTAATGTATTGACAAACATTGTTTGACCATCAATATTCTCTCTATGGAGCTTCGTAAGCCAAGTATTTCCATCAAAAACTTTGATCTTCATTTCAGAAAACTCATCTACATTTGATAACAACACAACAATTTTGTAAAATATTATTACATACAACAAATACTAAAAGAAATACTACTTGGTACACGAAATTGAAAGTTTATTTGTACACTTGTTAACACACCCAACTTGTTGAAGCACACCCAAAATTATGATCGAGTCCTTAAACCACAACTACTTATAAGATGACAAAAAATATAAAGTATTATTTAAATTATTAAATTTACAAAAGTCATCTGCATAGAATTATTAAATTTACAAAAGTCATTTGCATAGAGCTCAAGATTCTAAGTTTAGCAAACATAGAACATCTACTAAAGAAGAAAGCAAATTAAGCAGGAATCAAGCACGTAGAAGTTAACATGTGGATCAAGAATCTACGCAAAATTGAACCTCGAGTCCATGTTAGCAAAAGGGAAAATTACAAACTTACTAACATATCTATTATATTAAATAAGGGAAATTAAATTACAAACACAATTTACAAAAAAGAAAAAAAGAAAAAAAAACCCTAGAAAAATGCGCGACTTGTAAGCATTGCACTAAAAATGAGGCTAAACCCAGGCTCAATAAGCATGGTATCAGAAGCATAAACTACATCAATTCCTATGTGAGCGATTCCACACATGCACACTCTTGTAACTTTTTCACAATCTCATACTTGTGTTCTGCATATTCAGATAAAAAGTGAGCTAATACTATTACATTAACTTTAAAAGGATAAAAAAAAATACTAACCTCAGGAAAGCTACAGCAAATCCATTAGCTTTCTCTATCAACTCTATCAAATTTATCAGTTGTAAGGTTGTTAATAGCCAGTGTTCATGTCTTATCCTTGCGAAGTACATCCATTCCCGCCATTTCTTTTATTGCAGTCATTCTTTTAGTAAAAACATACATATCACATTCTTTTAAATCATTTGAACTTGAACTTGGAAACATAAGGATTACATGAGACTTGATTTAAACAAAAGGTAGAAATTAATGTATGAGATATATGAGAATTAAGGACCATTCACTTGAAAGGGTCGTGACTTCGTACCTTCCTCTAAATCTTCCCCTTCCACCACATCCTTTAACCCTTATAGTTATGATCCACAAAGTTATAACCAATATAAAATTTTGAGCAGTTCAACAAAAAAATGAAGTATACACACAAAAAGAATCATCTTCCAATCAATGAGTCAAAAAACCATTTGCGAGCAAGAGCATCACTAAAAACTTGTTACTTTGTATTACACAGGTTGAACATGCAACTTTTTTTAGTATTCAATATTCAACATAACAGGACATATTTTTTTTTTTTACTAAAACAATCTCATGAAGAGTTTTCAAACTTTAAAATGAGTTTTTTTTAACGTAGTATGTAATAATAACTCTACTACTAAATTACACCAAATTATATTTATTTAGATAACCTTCATGGGATAAAGTAAATAAGTTTATATTCAAAATCATGTTTAAAAAAGCATACAAATATGTGATTGTGTTAATATACACTGCCATTAATAAGTTCAAAAATCATGAATGGTTTAGCAACTTTTAATTATTTTAAAGTTAAATCAACCAAATGTCATATTTTAAAAAAAAACTACAGATGGTGCGTAACCTACCGTACACATATTATAAGTGACCCAATATGACCCTTTAAGTAAAACACTTTACCCAAAACCACCAATAGGAGTTTATAAAAGTCCACTCCCCATATTAAAGCATTTGGGTCAAAACATTAACAATTGACACCCTCTCCAAAACACCCAAAGAAACAAAAACTTAATACCTACAGTAGTCCACAACAAAATTAACCCAAACAAAAAAAATACCAAAGCAAGAGATCCCAGGATCAAAATAGTCCAACTTCTAAAAGCCATTATTAAAACCAATAAACTTTTAGAACCATTATAGAAATCAAAAAGATTTCTCAGGTTTTCATATCAAAAAAATATCTGTTGTACAGTGATTTTAATATCATTTTGTAAAATCCAAAACACTTGATTTTTATTAAAATATAATAGTTTAATAGAGTTTTTTTGAAATTATGTGACCATATTAGAAATGACTCAAGTTTCCTCCTGATGGGTAAATAAGTAATTTAGCTTTAAGACTATTAGTTAAAGGAAATACAATCTTGCTATAGATTCTTAAATGGAATGCTGTGTATTGTTAATGTAAAATAGAGTTTTGATAACCAAAACCTGTTGGGTTGTCTTTAAAGAAGATATTCATGCTTAAATGGTGTAACTTTAACCACCCAACACCCTTAAGCGTAAAGTACTAACATAAAAAGCATATCACAATTGTTAGGGTTGTCGTTATCAAACTCTAAAAGTTAATATGGTTGAGACTTAAAACTACCTTAAAGCAAAAAAAAAGCACTGCCATCCGCGCTGCACCAATCGAACAATCCTGCCATTTCTTTTTTGAACAACTTTAAACGCATCAAAATCAACCAAGCTTAATTGGTTATCAGATGGATGAATAAGAGGTAGCTGACAAAAAAATACAATGTCAGTGAGAGGATAAAGGGAATAACTTTAATAAATAGATCTGAAGAACCACTCGCAATAGCACCCAAACAATAAAGTCACCATGGTTTAACATATGAGTACTCAACAATCAACATTACTTTGAAAATTTACATCTACATCAGACAACCACTATTTTACATATTTAGCTACGTGCACAGTGGGTTTAGTTTTACGAATATACTGATTAAACATGAAATAGTACAACACAAATCTAAAAATAATAGACGAAATAAGTGAAATAGAAGCAAACCTCGAAAGAAGACAAAGTTTCAACAACTTTTACTGCTTTCACGAAGACGTCGGCGACGAACACCACCGGCACTGACGACCAACCCTACCAACGACAGGGATTCACTCGTTGGGGCCGAAATCGGCTACTTGGAACCTCGCTGGAACCTTAGTTCTAGCAGTCGTCACCACCAATCTCCCCTGTACCGCCACCCAAAGGTGCGGCTATTAACCACCGCGAACCACCTTCACAATTGTCGCTATGTCACCAAAACAACAAACCTGTTTTAACAAACAAAAACATAAGATACACAAATAATAACAACATAAAAATCCAAACATACCAAGCATAATCCAGGTTAAGAAGAACATCAATTGAGCAGCCATTAATGAAGAAGAGCACCAGCAAACCTAATCGAAAAAACAAAAACTTAAGATAAAAAAAAACAAACATTACGAAAGAAATCAAATCAAGAATTCCAGCTCAAAGGAATACGGACCAGAAAAGAAACACATATGTAATCGAATTTCGACGAACAAATGCTTATAAGAAGGGATAATTACACATCACTATACATGCGGCATGCTCTGGACATGAAGCGTTGCAGTAGTGGCTGACGGTGCCGCCAGTACGACGGTGGAGCGGTGATAAAATTAACATTGTTTATTAAATATTAAAATATAATAACGATAAGATACAAAGAAAACAAACAACACACTTCCATTATATTCCATTATATAAGAGGGTAAAAGATTTACACCTTGTTTTACTGTATGTGAAGACATCACCAATCTACCAAAGGATCAATTCGCCAACAACAGCAGGAACGTTAACAGCCAGGACAGGATCGACTTTTTTAAGATAAACATTCTTAACGCTCTGCAAAGATGTAAATTGTTCGTCCAACTTTTTTATCAGCTGGTCTTCCCTTTTCTGGCAAAATTATCATTTGCCTCATCAACAACTTCCTCCGCATCTTTCTCCAAGTACCACCACTTGAAACATTAACTGATAATACAAAAATCATTTTAAGGGCCATAAATTGAATTTGGTTATCTATAATTGACCCTAATAATTGTTTTAGGGGTATATTGAATAGAATTCCCAACAGGAGAATGGGAAAGAATGATGAACAACTTAATAAAAAAAAATTAGAAATTCTTACCGTGAGATGAACTATCTCTGTTATTGAGGCTAATAATCGCCCGTCCAAGATATCGCCACGAAGAAATCGCTGATTACAGAAATCGCCATAAAGCTTCCATGGAATGGATCCTCGAATGCGAGTATGAGCAGATCTGACAACTACAAAACAAATATGAACTATAGTATCAGAAAAAATAACAAAAATTGATGGTTTTAAAGAAAAGGAGTGATAAAAGGTGAAAGAACACAGGCAATGGACAGAAAGGAAGGCAGCGAGAATTAGGGTTTGTTTCAATTTTGAAAGTCGGTGATAGAGTATTGTAGAGAAGAAGCGTATGAAAGAAGCAAATGGAATAAAAAGAGGCGTAAGGAGATGTATATTGCCGCTCAAATCAATATTGAGAGGACTATTAAGTTGCCAGGTGGCAATTAGGGGATTAAGTTTATGCCAAGTGGCACCAAAATGTATTGTTTTAATATACATAATAGATAATTGATTTTTTGTTAATTCATAAACCTGACGGTAAGGGTTTTAAATCAATTAATTTTGAAGAATCGATTCTTTAAAGAACCTTTCATAAAACAGCTGAATACAATCAATGATCTTCCATACATAACATATAAAAACAAAATAATAGCTGGTGTTATCAATTCATATTGTCTTTGTTTTGTTTTCTTGTACTTTGGGTTTTACAGCTTGCTGGTCCTTATTCTATAATCATAGAATTTTCGCCGTTCAAAAAAAAATCAATTCATATTGTCGTATTGAATGCATACTTAATTAATTTATCAATTCATATTATAAGTCGTATTGAATGCATACATACTTAATTAATTTAATTTGTTTAGCGTGTATCTTAAGGACATTTAACATGTTGCATCTTAAGGACATTTAACACGACTATGATGTCTGGCATGAGCTATTTGACACTCATCTCAGTGTCCACACTAAAACCACTTGATATAAATATCTTTGTATTAAGATATGTTCAACACACCTATACGCTATACTTTTCGTGTGTGGACTTAAAACGTGTTTAGTAATTACAAGTCCCCATCAATTATTTAAAGTGTTACTAATTTACTATGATCCTATCTTCTGTATTTTTAAGAGCATTTAATAATAACATCATGCCTTGTTTAGCTTATTGCGATTGATAGATGTAGCATTCAAGTTTTCACCTAGTAATTCTTTAATATTGAGTCTTATATATATTGTAACAGAAGATAAAAGGAAACAAATGATTTTATATTTTATATAGAGAAAGTGTAAAATACAATAGTGTTTATCGTGTGACGCGTACGCGAGCAGAAGATTGTGCTGCGTGTCATTCTTATAACGTGCGTGATTATGTATACAACGTGCTTAATTAGGGTTTAGAATACCCCATGCGTAATTTTCATGTTTAACATGCGTAAATAAAACTTTGAATTTTATAAAATGTGTTATTAAAATATATTAGCTTTACTTTTTCTTTTTACGTTTAGGAGTTCTTGCTAAAGAATACACGTGTCTAGGTTGGAGATCTACAACAATGCAAATGATATAAGTTTCATTCTATATTTGAACTCAAAGTCGGCAAAATTATCAAAGATTGAAGTAGTTGCTTGTTTAAACATTACAAAACAACCCGTTTGGGATATTGGTTAAATCATAAAATTGGAAGCAAGTTGCTAGTTTTGGACTTGGTCAACGAATGTAAACAAACACCATAAGTAGTTGACCAGCTAGCCACTACCAATAAGAGCGGCCCACATGTCCCCCCAAAAGGAGAAAGTCACAACTCACAAGTCACAACTCACAACTCACAAGCCCAACCCAACTTAAAACACGATCTAGTAAATACACCATGATATGCCAACCAACTCCGTAGTACCACATTCAATGTCATGGTTGCAAAAACATAATTAACTCAATTGAATGAATCGTACTGTCCATCCCGTTTGTATCGTCACCCATTCTTATCTTTCACCGCTACGCGCCTAACACACCCCAACCCATATGCACACCATTCTTCATCGTCGTTTGACCACCACCGCTTTCAACATGTCGACCACTATCTAACTTGAAACCGAGCAATAAATTCATCGATATCAACCCTCCTTAAAACTTGACCGAGTCGGCTAGTTGTGATCAATTCAACTTTACATAAATCCATAAATCATGTTGATTAAGCCTTTGACTATATGCTATTTGTTTTCTAAAATTTAACGTTAGATTAAGAAAAATATATTCTAGGTTAACGCTTATTTAGTAACTGAAGCTCGTTACTATTTCGTAAGATTATCGACAAAACAGTGTTGCGTAAAATGCACGTTTGCGTAATATATTACATCACCGCATTCGTCAAATCGATAAAACAATGTTGCATATAATGCAAGTGTGCGTAATATATTACGTCACCGCGTGTGTCAAAATTTATAAAAAAAAAAAAACTAAAGATAAGTTATCTACTTACCTATAAAGGAAAACAATTTTATATTCTTTAACGTTTTACATAAAATATTACATTAGCCATATTGTTGCATTTAAAAGTTCGTTGGGGTAGTTGCCCCACCCCTCCCTCCACCTTTAAATACTCATTTCCCCCCTTGTTCCATATCACAATAACCTCAAAACATTTTCCACAAATTCAAATACAATTCTTCAAATTTAACCATTTCAATTGTCTAGTTTTTTCATGGCAGATTCACATCAACAACCGGCTTCGGGGCCAACCGCCTCGGCCGCATCATCTCTACCCAATTTCCTTGTTTCTGTAAAACTAAAATATGTAAAATTAGGCTACCATTACTTGATCACACACGGTATGTACCTATTATTAACCCCTCTCTTAGCCGTAGTCTCGGTCCACTTATCGACGCTCACAACACGCGATGTTATCCATTTATGGGACCAGCTTCGGTTCAATTTAGTCACCGTGGTCATTTGCTCGGTGTTAACGGTGTTTTTAGCCACAGTCTACTTCATGAGTAGACCAAGGAAGGTGTACCTTGTGGATTTCGCGGCTTATAAACCCGAGGATGCCCGAATGGTGACTCGGGAGATATTTATAGACCGGTCGACTCAAACGGGGATGTTTACCGAAGAGAATTTAGCGTTTCAGAAGAAGATTTTGGAACGATCGGGTTTAGGGCAGAAGACGTATTTTCCTGATGCGGTATTGCAAGTTCCGCCTAACCCGTGTATGGCGGAAGCGAGGAAAGAGGCGGAGATAGTGATGTTTGGAGCTATAGATGACTTGTTGGCGAAAACCGGAATGAAAGCTAAGGATATTGGGATATTGATAGTGAATTGTAGCTTGTTTTGTCCAACACCTTCATTGAGTTCAATGATTGTGAATCATTATAAGCTTAGAGGGAATATTATGAGCTATAATCTTGGTGGAATGGGTTGTAGTGCTGGATTGATTGCCATTGATCTTGCAAAGCAACTTCTACAGGTATATTTTTTCTTTCTCAATCTTAATTTCAAGTAACTAAATTGTAAACGAGCAGAGCCGACAGCCAAACCAACCAGGGTGGATTCGGACTCAGCTCGTTTACAGACCAAACCAAGCCAAGCTAGTTATCTGAACAAGCTGAAATGTTAAACTCGCACAATCCAAATCCTCATTTAATTTTTCTTTCTAAAATTTTCTAAATTTTGTATTTTTTTTTCTACATACACACACACATATATATTATTAGCATAAAATAACATTTTTAACAAATATATTGCATAATTAGTAATTTATTTATAGACTAAAAATTAGGTTATAATTTATATACGAAAATTTGAGCTTTAATTTAATCAAATTTAAACGAGGTAACAATCTAGCAAACGAACGGGTCTCGAGTCGCGAGCTTTTGAACACCATACAAGTAAACCTCTTTTTGTTGGAAAAAAAATAAGTTTTTTTTTTTTTTTAACGGCAAGGTGTCACAATTTTTTGGGTGTGAGACACCCCCCCCCCCCCCCCCTCATTGGGGAGGCCCGTCGCACCTCTCTGGCCAGACGTGAGTGTCTTAATCGTGCCCCAGCTGGCATCAAAGAGTGACCGGCGTCTAGGGAAAAAGACTCCACGGGTACCTCACCCTGGAGCAGGGCTTGACGAGTTGAGAGCCGCCACAGAGGGGAATAAACCGCCTCAAGTGGGGATCGAACTCTGGAAAAAATTAAGTTATGGATCACATATGAAACAATGAAATGACATTTATTTTGTTTGTTTATTGAAAACAGGTAAACCCTAATTCGTACGCACTGGTTGTCAGCACAGAAAACATAACCCTAAACTGGTACCATGGCAACAACAGATCAATGCTTGTATCCAACTGCTTATTCCGAATGGGAGGAGCTGCAGTGTTGCTATCAAACCGCTCCTCGGATCGCCGTCGTTCAAAATACCAACTCATCCACACTGTCCGCACACACAAAGGCGCAGACGACAGGTGTTACAACTGTGTGTTCCAAGAAGAAGATGAGAACAAAAAAATAGGTGTAGCACTTTCAAAAGACCTCATGGCGGTCGCCGGTGAAGCCCTTAAGACGAACATCACCACACTCGGACCACTTGTTCTTCCAATGTCCGAACAAATCTTGTTTTTCATGACATTGGTTGCAAGAAAAGTGTTCCAGATGAAGATCAAACCCTACATTCCGGACTTCAAACTGGCATTTGAGCATTTTTGCATTCATGCAGGAGGAAGGGCTGTTCTTGATGAGTTAGAAAAGAATCTTGAATTATCTGACTGGCATATGGAACCATCTAGGATGACTCTAAATAGGTTTGGTAACACTTCGAGTAGTTCGTTATGGTACGAGTTAGCGTACTCCGAGGCCAAGGGTCGGATCCGAAAGGGTGACCGATCGTGGCAAATTGCTTTCGGGTCTGGTTTTAAGTGTAATAGTGCGGTGTGGAAAGCGTTGAGGACGATTGATCCGGCTAAGGAGAAAAATCCTTGGACTGATGAGATTAATGATTTCCCGGTTCATGTTCCGAAGATCGAGAAGATTTGCTCGTAAAAAGCTCGAATTTAATTTTACTAATTTTATGTGTAAAAATATTATTATAATACATATTGTTATTGTTGTATATGTGATTGTAAAAGGTCAAATGTGTAATTGCGTTTTGACTTTTCATTATGATATATTGAGTTTTAATTTGTATTTTATTTCAATTGCTATAAGTTGAATAAAATATCATGAAAAAAGATCTTAATAAAATATCATGATAAAAAATCGCTTGATATTTATTCTATCTTAAATGATACTATAACGATACTCTAACTTGACTCCAGATTATGCCTTCTTATATACAGCTGGTGCAACCATGAACCATAAATCAAATATGTAATTTATTGTAAAAAGTATTGGCGACTTTATCAAATTTACATGTCGTAGAACATGGTTTTCTTGTGATATAACTATATGTTGTTAGTTCTCAAAAGTTGCATTGTGACATGTCTATTATATATAAATATGATGAGGAACAGGTCCAAGAGATGGCAGGTTCATATTTAGACTAGCTTGATGACAGGGCCGTTCCTAGGTTTTTGGAGACCCTAAGGGAACTATGAAGTAGGGGCCCTAATTCGTTGATAAACTCTCCTCCAATCCCGACGCAATGGGTGATTGCCCTTACTTTTTTCGTTTCGTGATAGCCGGCTAGCCGCTAGCCTAGAAATTGAAAGCAGGTTGCGATGGGAAGTGAGAACGATGATTGCGGCTGTATTTAGGGGCTTTAGGCCGCTAAACATGTTGTAATAGTTGGAAATCAAGGCGAAATGGGTTTTGAAACTTGACCTTTGTTTGCTAAACGATATTTATTTTGAACTCCTTGAATGAAAAATTAGTTTAGTTTTGAAATAAACGTATTTATTTGGGCCTAATACATAAATATAGTATATATAATTTTTTTAAAAACTTGGAGGTCCTTATTTTTTGGTGGCCCTAGGCCCGTGCCTAGGTTGCCAAGCCTGTAGAGCCTTGATGATCGCAGGTTCATATTTAGACTAGCTTGATAAAAGCGAAACATGATAGAAAAAGTCTAAACTTTAATTAAAGAGACGTAATTTGAGCTACGATTGGAATTATAGGTCCCATGAATAAGTGGTTTGGCCCGAATTCCTTGATTCAAAGCCCCGATTTCGTCAATCAATGTTACCCACTCCCCCCCCCCCCCCCCCAAATTTTGCAATCTTTGTACTTTGCTTTTTTAAACCTAAAACACGTGAATTATTGATTGAATCAAGTTATGCGTTTACTTCTATGTTTAATTTTAGTGGTTTCATTTTTTGTGAACGGCAAATGTTTTTTATTCCTTGCTGTCTGTGGGACTTGAACCCAAGATCTCCCTCTTCTCAATGTGTTTAAAGGTTTTGCCTTTAACAATGGACCACCACCACATTGGTTTAGTATTTTCATTTTAGCTTGTAATTTCAAAAATTTGGCAAACCAGTCAGATTTGGAAATATCTTTATAAAGACTCCTCTTGTATTCGTTTAAGCTTTCAGAAATTATAATCTTTCATTTGAGAATTATATGTTATTTATTTATTTGCTTGCGTTCAGCGTCATAAACGACGTTTTACTTATTATGTGAGAGGCAAACTCATCCTATAAAATGATCTAGCGTCCCAACTTTCTTAATTCGGATTACTCATTTATCACGCTAAAGATTGACTTGGTTACAAGTAATTAAGGCTTATGGAATATAGTTTGTATCTGGCAAAACACATATCTTGTAGGATAATTATTTCATAAACTAGTTGAATGATTTTTAAATTCTAATACATTCATAAAACAATCCCAAAGACTGGGTTGATTGACTACTTCTCAACAATAAAAGCTTGAAGAATGAATTTTAAAATATTAATTTTGGGAGTAGTATCGTGTAAGGAATTAAATGAAATCAGAGAAGTAAAAAGATGGTAGTTGAGCAAATAAATGACAACAATGACACTAGATCAGAGACCCACTTCATACAATATTAGAATAATAAACATTAAAAGGTTTGAAGAAAACAATATTTTCAAAAATATATAATGTAAGTTACTTGTTTTATGATGCAACATGAATGTTGTGCCATTACACATGAAAACACGAGTATATGCTTTCATCGCATCAATATTGCTAAATGTTGACACGACTCTTAAGTGTGATGCTTGAAAACATAGCGTTGGTTAATATGGCATGGACCCATGGTGTGGAACACCGTGCCACCCTTGGTGTGGTTACAAAGTGAGGGATTTGGCGTGGAGAAGTCTATGGGCATGGAACTTGCTATGGAGTCAAGTTCTAAGTGTCCGAAACGGTTTTTTTTTTTAAATCAAATATATGTAAGATTAAATATATTATGGTATAATATTTAATCTAGTAGCCATTATAATCATTTACATTATATGGATCAAAATATATAACAACCTGTTAAAAAATTAGTTGGTAATTGTTGATGGGCCTAATTACCCTTATTAACTAATTAGGGTTTCCTCCTGGGTGCATATATAAGGAGAATAATGTGGAGGTTAAAGGGTTAGACGATTACACAAACCCTAATAACACATAACATCAATCTCGCCTCTCTCTCCCAACCGAACACCCTATTCGGTTTCTTCATCACCATCATTAGATTGCACCCTAAGGAGGAACCAGATCAAGCTGACAATCATGTCAAACACTACTGCTGGCCTGTCTGATGCAATCAAATGTATGTTTTCATGTTTTACATTATGTTCTAAACAGAACTGAACCAACATGTGGTATCAGAGCTTATGTTGATTAGTCAGTTCTGTTTTATATCTGAAATTTGGTATAAAAACTGGAAAACAATTTTGAAAACCCAATAAAATTCCGTTCTTGCCATCCGAAATCCTCATTACAGATGATTTCGGATGATTACGGATCTGGGTTTCATCATCTCGAATGCATCTCGGATCATTACGGATCATCTCTGATCATTACGGATCATTTCGGATCATTACGGAACATTACGGATGATTTTGGATCTGGGGTTTCATCATTACGGATGCATTTCGGATGAATATTTGAATGTTTTATCTTAGGGTTCATCACATGTTCATAAGAAAATTCGAAAATTCCTTAAGTTTTGGAATGAATTTGGATTTTTGGGTTTTTCCTGTTTTTGATCTAATTTTATCTACTTAACAATTTTTCGAAATCTGTTAATTTTATTAATGGATATAATTTTTTAAATAAACAGATAAATATAACTAACTTTTAAACAGGAAACATAATCCCATAATGTAACATCCCGAAAATACAAATTCTTAACTTCGTAATTTAGTTGCGAATAAATTTGTGAGATAATCTAGTTAGTAAAGACACTAACCTAGTTAGTTTATCACTTAATAGTAACTTGAGACATAGAAATAAAATAAAACAAACAAGAGGGGCCAAAAGTGTTAAAATTGAAAATAGTTTTAATAAAAAAACTATTTTATTAAAACACAAACTAAAATCTGGAAGTGGGGATCGACCAGAACAAGGGGAGGGGCGACCTGAACTCATTCAAAACCCTGGTTCATGCTAAATCCTACAAATTGAAGATCCAATTGGCTCCCAAATCGAAATCTGAGTTAAGATTAGTAATCCCCATCACAAGAGGGTTGTAAGGTATGTAAAATTCTATGAAAATTCTCTGTTTGAAATTCTTATGAATTTGGGAGATTCAAAATTTGATGATGCATGTATGTGATTTGGTTAGATTAGGGATAATATAGTGTCTAGAAGTGAAACCTAGACAACTACATCTGAAATCATGTCCAATTTCAGGAAATTCCATGAACACATTGAAGGTGGGTTGTGGGTTTTACCATATGATGATGAACACTAGGGTTTAGAATGATTATTCTAGTGTAATTTGATGATAGAAAGTGATTTCAGAAAAGTATGATGTTTAAATGATATATGAAGGCTATATTGATGTTAAGTTAGCTAATTAGCAAGCTATGAACTTGAATATGAAAGATATAAAAAAAATTCTGCCCTTATAGTGTTTGATAAAATGCCTCAAAGAAGGTTTGAAACTGAATTGTTAAGTTTAAAACGCATAATTATGATGTATGTTAAAATGTGCGTTATGTATGTGAAACAAAGAGTTCTAAACATAAAGTGATTGAACTCTATAGGAAAGGAAGCCGGGGCATCTAGCGGGCAAACCGGTGTGGACGCACGTTTGAAAGGCTTGCTTTAAAGGTATGTAACTTGACCCGTTACATTAAGTAGATTTTGATGATTATATAATGCGTAATTGAATTTTAGAATAAGGATTGTTTTGAATTAAAGCGGTGATGTCGCTATATTGTATAATAAGTTAAATTTGGTTGGAACTCGTTGGTAGTCTTCACAAAGGAGGATTCCTTAGACGAGCCAAACGGGTCGAATAATCAAGTAAGGCATGGTTAATGCTCTGGAAATATGATGTATCGATCTTTGATATTGGTATATATATAATATATTAGAAATACGAGAATTTAATGTATTGGTATGCTAGAAAAGTGAAATCCGAGATTTGGGTTTGAGTGTAATAAACAAATCAAACAAAACATGGATTTCCAGGGACTACCGTAAGTTACGGTAGTACCATAACTTACGGTAGAGGGCAGGAGTTTACGGTGGTTCACCCCTGTTTTACGGTGGACCAGAAGCTTCCAGGACTTACCGTAACTTACGGTGACACCGTAAGTTACGGTAGAACCAGAAATAAAATTTTGTTTTATTTTTATTCAATTTGATGTTGGATCTCATGTTTATGTACTATATAACAAAGTCAAAACTAATGTTTTAATGGTTTTGACTCTAGGTGACGAGGTGGATCTTACGGATGGCGGTCAAGCAAATGTCGAAGAACCGAACACGATTTTTGAAGCTTCCGCAATGTTTTAATCTTACTTAGACTTTGTGCATGGGTTGTAAACAATTTCTTAAACAATTTTTTAATGTTCCAACTTAGTCGTTAGTTGACTAAGGTTTATACTACTTGTGAACTTGACTTATGAAACTTATGTTATTTTAATATCTTTTGGTATAAAAATGTATAAAATTAGTATTAAATTCAAGTAAAATTTTAAGGGTGTTACAAGTTGGTAATCAGAGCTTAAGGTTGTCAACAAAGTGTTCGGTTCAAGCTTGATCGATCGTCCGGTAAGAATTAACTTATTATGTTAATAAATTATGTATTACGTAAGGAATGAGAAACAAACTGATATGCATGGGAAGAGCGTGTTAACACACTCAAACCCGGAAAGTGCATTAAATGTGAACGGTTAAAGCAAGTTAGGAACTTGGCTAAACCGAAACAAACAAAGCAATGTCATGAATGAAATGTTTAACGTTTGATGTAAACATTTCAGCTTCAAGATGTCGAAAGGGAGCAATAATGATCGGGTGCCGACAAGCACCGAACAAATGAAAGAAATAATCGCCGAGGAAGTAGGAAAGGCAATTGAAGGCAGTCTATCCGGATTTATAGACAAGATTCAAAGTACAGTGTTGTCGCTCGTAGAAGAGCGAGTTAAAAGGTTGGAGGATATTGTCAACCTCATGAAAGACAAAACTGGAGAACGTAAAGGGTTCTCATATAAGGAATTCATGGCGTGTAAACCGCCAATTTATAACGGGGAAGTCGACCCGATAATTTGCCAAAGATGGTTGGGCGATATTGAAGGGGTGTTTGAAAGGACCCATTGCGACGAAAGCGATTTCGTTGCCTACGGAACGGGTCAGTTAAGAGGACAAGCCAAGGATTGGTGGGATAACAAAAAGAATGAAATAGGGGCCGAAGCGGCAAGGGCCATGACGTAGGAAGAGTTTAAGACACCATTTCTTAAACATCATAGTCCCAAAGCGGTCATTAACAAAATCAAGGAAGAGTTCATGCAACTTAGGCACAAGGGTGAAACCATAGACAAGATCACGGCGATGTTTATGGATAAAATGAAGTTTAGTAGTGAATTGGTGACGAACGAAGAACAGAAAATATACTACTACTACAATATGTTGAGCGCTGAATATAGGGAGTTTATGACTCCTTCAAAATACGAGACCCTTACCGAAATCATTAACGTTGTTCGGGAATGGGAAATTGAGTTGAAGAAACAAGTCGAAAGAGGTGAGCGAATGGCACATGATGTGAATCCAAGCCCTACAAAGAAAGCCCGAACTGGAGAATCGGGAAAGAAGGAGATGCTAAAGGTGGGTCGCCAAGTTGTAAAGTGTGCGGGAAAGGACACAAAGGGGAATGTCGGTTCAAGGACAAGCCATGCCCCATATGTAATAAGACGGGGCACACGGCCTCGCTATGCCCGGGAAAAGTCTCTGTTTACTACAACTGTTATCAACCCGGCCACAAAAAGTCCGAATGTCCGGACTTAGTTGGAAAGAGAGATGTTAAAGAATCTCCAACAGAAGCTCCCAAAGCGAAGGCTAGGTCCTTTCAACTTACCGCGGCTGAAGCGAAGACAGAACCCGACGTGGTTTCAGGTATATTGTCACACCCCGACTTTCCACGTGTCACCGGTGGGCCCGGTAGGGGAGTATCGTGACGTGGTTGGCAACATCATAGTCAAACAACACAATATATAAATGCACAGCGGAAGCAAAAGATAAATATATTACAATCCGAATATAAAGTAATATCAAGTATTACAACGGAAAGTAAATGATCCACAGGCGGATCTTGAAACATAAATATTATTCAACAGACTTTAGACGCCTAGAACTTGCAAGATTCCTTATTAACGTCCTGAGCAGCTTCCAGTCTATTACGTACTTGTACCTGTCACTTAGACTTTTGAAAATACGTCAGTTTTCACTGGTAAATACACTCAACTGACTCATTTTGAAAAGAGTTTGAAAATTGATTTGAATGCACGTGGCACAAAATATCTTTTATAATTTGATTAAAATGCACTAGGCAAAATTAATCTTTTTATACTTGGGACAATTTTATTAATAAAGATCTTGTATCCGATTTACATGTTTGTCCAACATTTAGGGCCGGTGATTCTACAATACAAGCCGGTCAAGATTAATCGACACACCATAAATATAACTCACAAGAAGACAGCCTTACGAGTGAGCATATCTTTTACATACGCAACAGGAGGTGTTATGCCTACACCTTGTGCTTAAGTTATGGTCATTCACTTTTTAAATGAGCCAAGGATATCCAGGACACGGTCATTAACCCCTAAAGTTATTTGTTATCAATCAATACAGATTAAAACGGGATTATGCAATTTAATCATCTCCGATTAAAAGGTTTCTACACCCGACCAAGCGGTATTTTTATAATACCGTATCCCAAGCCCGTATAAGGGAAAATAAGTTAAGAGTATTTACCTGAGCTAGCTCCTGTCTTAAATAGCAAGAATTATAATAACTCAGCCGTATTTACTTAAGTAAGCGTAGGTACAATTTACCGAAAGTCTCTAGTCTGGAATGATGGTATAAATAACCAATTAGAATGCTAACGGGTCTTTAATTAAGCCTAAGCTTAGACCGGTTAGTCTTAAGGAAAAATATACGGTTCAAACGCATGATTAAGCGAAGACCAGAATAGAATGTGTTTTAGACCCAACAAGTTTGATGACTTGTATAATATGGGTAATCTAAACACCTTCTGGATTTTGAGATAAAACCGTTAAGGTTTGACCCGTTTAGGCTAGTTTATGTAAACTAGTTACCTAAACCGAACCGAACGCGTAATAAGCGTAACGGGTATACATATGAGCCATTTACAGGTTTCCTAAGTTAATATGCTTCATATATGTTGTGACATCAGTAAGATGTCTTTTATTATGCCCGAAACGAATTTAAACACAAACTATGCCCCGTAGGGGTAGTTTGGTCATTTAAAAGGTTATAAAAGAGTTTAAGTATTCACCTGAGTTACAGGTCTGATGTAATCAGCAAAAATACTTATTTTACTAAGTTATAACAGTAGGGTAAAGTATATATGTGAAATTTATCAATTATAACCAAACTATGCACCGTATGGGCATTTTGGTAATTTCACATAAGCCGTAAAGCTCAAAACTGATGTCTGAGTTTAACAAATTTTGTCTACTGTTAAAATATTATAATTTGCCTCAAATATCAGTAGGTATCAACCCTTGTATGTTTAAAATAATTCTAGTACATACTGCGCGTTAAAAACGCTTAAAAAGGCGATTAAAGGCCATTTCCGGGTTTGATACATAATTCTGATATTTTTATATTTCCAGAAGGCTTAAAATAATTTATTTATCATATGTGATCAGTAGCAAAAGGTTTGGAGTCGTTTTGATATGTAAAACTCATTTTATAGCCCGTTAGGGCAAAACCGACAATTACCGGATTAAGCCTACGACTATTAGTTATGCTCAGCCTAAAATTAATTAAAAATCTTCAAAAATCCCAAAATAATATATTACATCAGTGGGTAATAAGTTTGATATTAAAAAGTAGGCTTAACTAGGCTATACGCTAATTACGCCGTTTAATTAACATTAGGCTTTCATTTTACGCTAACGAGCATAACTCTTAATCTACACCTCAAACTGATGTCAAACTTTGCATACAAGTTTTATATTTCCAAAAATCACGTTTTAAGGTAATAAGGGCATAATGGTCAACATATGAGCAATTAACGGAATCATGCGTATAAATCGGTTAACTAATGAACCATGGTGTATAATCACAGAGGGTTATACTAGCATGCAACCTGGTCCAAATGAAGCTCTAAGGTATTTCTAAAACATACCAAAACGGGTCAGAACTGAAGTCAAAGCAAAAGTCAAAGCTTTGCGTCTTTCGGTTCCGAACCGGGTCTAAACAGTAAATTGTCGGGTTGAACATGTTTAGACATGTTCTTACACTCATTACCAAGTTATATTAATGATCAACCAGGTTGTATATGTTCTACATTGCTAATTATGCATAAATTAGAATTTAAGCATCCTGTTGACTTTTTAATAACAAGTTTGACCCGACATTTGACCTAGTTAGAGTGGGAATCAGGAGGAACCCTTTTAAGGGTTTATTACCCACATAATTACCAACTTATAACTACTTTTGATTCGACTAATCACTGGACCATTAGTGATTAATCTTAAAGTCAACCGTTAATTACGACGGTTTGACTTTTAAGCTATAACTAAGCTAAAACTTAATTAAGAAAGGTTAAGCATACTTACCAAGGTCCTATGAACGACCAGAGATCACTTGAGAGGAGTCTTGAGCTCCAGGAATGATCAGGAAGTGCAAGAGAAGGTGTGAGAACAAGGTTGCAACTCATTGGCCTTTTATAGTGATTTCAACACCACAAAATGTTGACATCTAAGTCTATCAACTGACCACAACATTCCCACAAGTGTCCCTAGTGTTTAGGGGTTGTTTAGGGGTCAAGAAAGATGTGGAAAATCGTTTAAAGTCGGTTCATGTGCGAAATATGGCTGCTGACTGATGTTCCTGTAACTGGGCGGTTAACGCGGCCCGCGTAAGATGTTAATGGATCTTACGTGGCCCGCTTGGGACCTCTGATCAGCCAAAAACATTTTCAATTTGTTGCATCTCACCTCTTGGCCCTTCCGAAAGGTCAACTGACCTATTTCTTGCAATTTGAACCCTCTAATTTGACATATAAGGGCTTCAAGATATTTACCCACTTTGTTAAGTCCTCGGTTAACTTTATTGTTACCCGAAAAGTCCTAGCTTTCAACGTAGACGCTTTAACCCCTTGTAAACGAATTTGATCACAACTTGCTCATACGATAACAAAACTTTATGAAATTTATATCGTGCATTCTAGTGAGCATAATTAACCGTTACAAAGCTTCGGGTTTGTCAAAAGGTCACTCAGAGGTATAACTTAAACATGTTGACACATTTAACCCCTGTAGTTTGAAATCTCTCACTTTTAGCTTCGTATGATCCATGATTTATTCGTTTGAAGGTATGAGCATCATGTAGGGTTAATGTACCATATATTTATTCACTGTTGACATTTAGAACTCGTATATTCACATACTTTTCATGTTCGTCAACTTTAGTCCCTCTAGAGTATTCTTTCACCCGTTCAAGCTTATGACACGTGTCAATACATTATAGGACGTGAATTTTCGAGGTGTTACATCTATTCACAATTAACTCAATTCCAGCACGTGTATTGTTTGATACGGGTGCGAATAAATCCTTCATTTCGCATGGATTTATTCGACATCCTTCATTTGTATTAACGAAATTACCTGTGCCCTTAGAAGTTGAAATAGGGGACAACAAAAGTTTTATAGTTTGTGATGTTTGTCGAGGCTGCAAATTAAGCATCGACGATGAGGAATACTTGATAGACCTAATCCCGATGTCAATGGGGGAATTTCAAGTAGTCGTTGGGATGGATTGGCTAGCCCAGCACCATGCAAAAGTCGTGTGTTTTCGTAAAGAGATAAAACTAACATCTCCGAGCGTAAAACATGTCACCATTTATGGCGAAAAAGGAGGTAACCCCATAGTGTGCTCAATGTTGAAAGCTCACAAGCTTATGAAGCGAGGATGCAAGGCATTCATGATATACGCGAATGAACCCGAGAAGGAATCACGGAAGATTGAAGATGTACCGGTAGTACGAGATTATGGAGATGTGTTTCCGGAGGATTTACCGGGGATACCACCTGAACGGGAAGTAGAGTTCGGGATCGAATTGGTTCCGGGCGCAAAACCCGTAGCTAAAGCACCATACCGACTCGCGCCATCGGAATTACAAGAGTTGATGTCCCAAATTCAAGACCTGCTTGACAAGGGATTCATAAGGCCGAGTGTGTCTCCTTGGGGCGCACCGGTACTGTTCGTGAGGAAGAAAGACGGAAGCATGCGCATGTGTATCGATTACCGGGAGTTAAACAAACTTACGGTAAAGAACCGATACCCGCTTCCGAGAATAGATGATTTATTCGACCAATTACAAGGTGCGAATTGGTTTTAAAAAATTGACCTTAGATCGGGGTATCACCAACTAAAGGTCAAGGAAGAAGATGTGCCGAAGACGGCTTTCCGCACGAGATACGGACATTACGAATTCCTCGTGATGTCATTTGGGCTAACAAATGCACCCACGGCCTTCATGGACCTCATGAATCGGGTTTGCAAGCCAATGTTGGATAAGTCGGTCATAGTGTTTATCGATGATATTTTGGTATATTCAAAAAGTGAAGCTGAACACGCACACCACTTGCAAGAAGTATAAGAGACACTTAGGCGAGAAAGGCTGTATGCGAAATTCTCTAAGTGTGCCTTTTGGTTACGAGAGGTACAATTTCTTGGCCACGTCATAAGTGCCGACGGAGTATTGGTGGATCCTTCGAAGATCGAGGCTGTGTCAAAATGGAATCCCCCGAAGAACCCTTCGGAAATTAGAAGCTTTTTGGGGCTTGCGGGATATTATAGGAGATTCATTCAAGATTTCTCCAAGATTGCGTCACCGCTAACAAAGCTAACCCGAAAGAAAGAAAAGTTTATTTGGGGTGTCGATCAAGAAAGAGCGTTTCAAACTCTAAAAGAAAAGTTAACTCAAGCACCGGTACTGACATTGTCGGACGGAGTCGAAGACATGGTGGTTTATTCGGATGCGTGTTGATGCAACGGGGCAAGGTAATAGCCTATGCCTCGAGGCAATTGAAGATACACGAGAAGAAATATCCCACGCACGATCTCGAGTTGGCCGCAGTGGTATTTGCATTAAAAATATGGAGGCACTACTTTTATGGGGTAAAGTGCACCATATTCACCGACCACAAGAGCTTGAAATACTTCTTCGATCAGAAGGAGTTAAATATGCGACAAAGGCGATGGCTAGAAACAGTGAAAGATTTTGACTGTGAAATACACTACCACCCCGGAAAGGCAAATGTGGTGGCGGAGGCTTTGAGCAGAAAAGCGGACTATGTCCCAATAAGAGTAAGGTCGATGCAGCTCGTGGTGACCTCGGGTATACTTGAACGTATTCGAGAGGCGCAGTCAGAGGCAGTAAAAGAAGAGAATTGGAAGAAAGAAAGAATAATTGGTCAGTTGAAAGATTTGTCGGATGGGAATCACGGGTTAAAGACTCGATCCGGAAGGATATGGGTTCCAAATACTTGTGGGGTGAAGGCGCTTCTACTTGATGAAGCTCATAAATCCCGATATTCAATTCATCCGGGTGCGACCAAGATGTACAATGATTTGAAACAAAATTATTGGTGGCCTGGAATAAAGAGGGATGTGGCGAAGTATGTGGAAAAATGCTTGACATGTTTACAAGTCAAGGCGGAGCACCAGAAACCATACGGCAAACTCCAACCGTTAGGAATTCCGGTTTGGAAATGGGAACATATTACAATGGACCTACTAACCAAGTTGCCTAAGACAAATCGTGGTTTTGATGCCATATGGGTAGTGGTGGATAGATTGACGAAAAGTGCTCACTTCATTCCGATCCGTGAGACTTATACGTCAGAAAAGATGTCAGAAGTTTACACTAATGAAATAATAGCACGTCATGGGGTGCCGGTATCCATCGTGTCTGATAGGGATACCCGGTTTACTTCAAATTTCTAGCGAGATTTCCAAGAGCAAATGGGAACCAAATTGTTCATTAGCACTGCGTACCATCCTCAAACGGATGGACAGAGTGAAAGAACCATACAAACATTGGAGGACATGCTACGGGCGTGTATAATTGACTTTGGAGGAAGTTGGGATGTTCACTTACCGTTAGTCGAGTTTTCGTATAATAACAGCTACCAATCTAGTATTAAGATGGCACCGTACGAAATGCTCTATGGCAGGAAGTGCCGAACCCCGGTATGTTGGGGTGAGGTGGGTCCACGTGAACTCGCCCACCAAGATATAGTACAAGCCACAAATGAAAAGATTGATAAGGTTCGGGCACACTTGAAAGCGGCTCAAGACAGGCAAAAGGCGTATGCGGATAAAAGAAATAGGCCAATTGAATTTCAGGTTGGCGACATGGTTATGCTAAAAGTTTCCCCATGGAAGGGCATTATTAGATTCAGAAAAAGGGGGAAGCTAAGCCCGAGATTTATTGGGCCATTCAGAATCACTGAACGGGTTGGTAAAGTAGCTTATCGTCTCGAATTACCCGAGGAGTTGAGTGGGATTCATAGCACATTCCACGTGTCACATCTCCGAAAATGTTTGGCAGACGAAACGGCTCGTATCCACTACGGTGATATTGAGGTGGATAACAGCCTCAACTATGCAGTAAAACCAATCGCGATTTTAGATCGTAAAGAGAAGAGTTTGAGGAACAAGGTGATTAATCAAGTCAAGGTCAAATGGGAGCATATGAAAGGTTCGGACACCACATGGGAGCCCGAAGAAGAGATGCGACGTCTCTACCCTACACTATTCGGTACGTACCTTGGTTTCGGGGACGAAACCCTTTTAAGGGGGATGGACTTGTAACATCCCGAAAATACAAATTCTTAAATTCGTAATTTAGTTGCGAATAAATTTGTGAGATAATCTAGTTAGTAAAGACACTAACCTAGTTAGTTTATCACTTAATAGTAACTTGAGACATAGAAATAAAATAAAACAAACAAGAGGGGCCAAAAGTGTTAAAATTGAAAATAGTTTTAATAAAAACTATTTTATTAAAACACAAACTAAAATCTGGAAGTGGGGATCGACCAGAACAAGGGGAGGGGCGACCTGAACTCATTCAAAACCCTGGTTCATGCTAAATCCTACAAATTGAAGATCCAATTGGCTCCCAAATCAAAATCTGAGTTAATATTAGTAATCCCCATCACAAGGGGGTTGTAAGGTTTGTAAAATTCTATGAAAATTCTCTGTTTGAAATTCTTATGAATTTGGGAGATTCAAAATTTGATGATGCATGTATGTGATTTGGTTAGATTAGGGATAATATAGTGTCTAGAAGTGAAACCTAGACAACTACATCTGAAATCATGTCCAATTTCAGGAAATTCCATGAACACATTGAAGGTGGGTTGTGGGTTTTACCATATGATGATGAACACTAGGGTTTAGAATGATTATTCTAGTGTAATTTGATGATAGAAAGTGATTTCAGAAAAGTATGATGTTTAAATGATATATGAAGGCTATATTGATGTTAAGTTAGCTAATTAGCAAGCTATGAACTTGAATATGAAAGATATAAAAAAAATTATGCCCTTATAGTGTTTGATAAAATGCCTCAAAGAAGGTTTGAAACTGAATTGTTAAGTTTAAAACGCATAATTATGATGTATGGTAAAATGTGCGTTATGTATGTGAAACAAAGAGTTCTAAACATAAAGTGATTGAACTCTATAGGAAAGGAAGCCGGGGCATCTAGCGGGCAAACCGGTGTGGACGCACGTTTGAAAGGCTTGCTTTAAAGGTATGTAACTTGACCCGTTACATTAAGTAGATTTTGATGATTATATAATGCGTAATTGAATTTTAGAATAAGGATTGTTTTGAATTAAAGCGGTGATGTCGCTATATTGTATAATAAGTTAAATTTGGTTGGAACTCGTTGGTAGTCTTCACAAAGGAGGATTCCTTAGACGAGCCAAACGGGTCGAATAATCAAGTAAGGCATGGTTAATGCTCTGGAAATATGATGTATCGATCTTTGATATTGGTATATATATAATATATTAGAAATACGAGAATTTAATGTATTGGTATGCTAGAAAAGTGAAATCCGAGATTTGGGTTTGAGTGTAATAAACAAATCAAACAAAACATGGATTTCCAGGGACTACCGTAAGTTACGGTAGTACCGTAACTTACGGTAGAGGGCAGGAGTTTACGGTGGTTCACCCCTGTTTTACGGTGGACCAGAAGCTTCCAGGACTTACCGTAACTTACGGTGACACCGTAAGTTACGGTAGAACCAGAAATAAAATTTTGTTTTATTTTTATTCAATTTTATGTTGGATCTCATGTTTATGTACTATATAACAAAGTCAAAACTAATGTTTTAATGGTTTTGACTCTAGGTGACGAGGTGGATCTTACGGATGGCGGTCAAGCAAATGTCGAAGAACCGAACACGATTTTTGAAGCTTCCGCAATGTTTTAATCTTACTTAGACTTTGTGCATGGGTTGTAAACAATTTCTTAAACAATTTTTTAATGTTCCAACTTAGTCGTTAGTTGACTAAGGTTTATACTACTTGTGAACTTGACTTATGAAACTTATGTTATTTTAATATCTTTTGCTATAAAAATGTATAAAATTAGTATTAAATTCAAGTAAAATTTTAAGGGTGTTACACATAATCCCAAAATTTCGGATTTTGAACCTTATCAATTAATAACTGCTTAAATTAAGGATTTTATGGCTTGAGTAACACATTTCGGATGAACATTCTGGATGAACTTCTGTTCGTCCATCACGGATCAATAACTGTCTGATCATTCCGGATGAACATTCTGGATGAACTTCTGTTCGTCCATCACGGATCAATAACTGCCTGATCATTACGGACCATTTCGGACTAAGCATCACCATTTCGGATGAATCTCGGACTAAGCATCATCCAAAATCATCCGAAATGACTCGACTTACGCGTCTTGGACACATTCGAAATCATCCATTTCGGATAGTCCGAAATGATTCGAAATCATTCATTTCGGATGAATCCAATACATGATTTATTCGGAATCATGAGTGTTCATAACCAAGACTTATCCGAAATCCCATTACTTTATTAAGCAGTTGATATGAACTAAAATTTAGCTCGGAGCTCCGCCCCGAACCCCGTGCGGGGGCACGCTGTTCCCCTGCAACCCCAGCGAACTCACCGCGGAGTTCGATCCGCGCTAACAGGTAGTTTGCTATTAAATGATTGGTTTTGTAAATACTTAGTTAATTAGTAAGGATCAAATAATGTTTTACAAAACCAAAATGGCTTTACTTGAATGAGCTTCTGATGTATCATTTCTGGCCAAAGCTGATTTGATACATCTACTTATCGTTCGAGTATTACGAAAGCTATGTTAAGTGTGCATCATAAACATGAATGTCTTAATATCTGGCCAAAGCTGATTTAATTCCTTCATAGATGGCATACTTAACAAGTGCATAACTAAAGTGATTGTCTCAATTTCTGGCCAAAGCTGATTTGTTACAACCACTTTGCACACATGCTTAAATGATTACACTTCTGGCCAAAGCTGATTTGTCTTCGTTTAAGTAGAACTTTAAATAAGTCTATTATTTTGATGTTAGCAATAGACATATCACAATCTCTTCACACAATGATCCTTATATTAATGATCCTTAATTAATTTTTTTTTATGATCATTTCGTCTGCCTTATTCTTAGTACCCATAATTTTTACTCACTATAATTTTCTTCTATAAATCTATATCTCATCCACTCTAATTCCTAAATCTAATATGTTTTGCTTTATTTAAAGTTTCTATAAGAATTAGCTCTTAAATTAAATCCTTGATTATTTCTTAAGACACAATAATCCTGTTGCTCTCTTCTGATAATGATTACTACAGAATAAAAGTAAAGCATGATTAATAGGACAAATCGAACATGATGTCTCTTATGATAATCAAGAATAAGTGTTGTCACTAAAAGGTTATTCCAGATTAAGTCTTTCCTAAGACTAATCTATAATTGTGGAATAATCACAAGAACTCCTAAGGTGCATGCCTTCATTTAAAATTTTAAATTATACAGTTAAGTGGTATATATGAATACATAATAATGTACAATACCATGACCCATAAGGTTAAGGGCTTACGCATGGAAATAAGTACATTTTCCAGTACATTACATACTAAGATTTTCACTTGTACAATTTGATGCCTTATAAATCAACTATAACACTCAAAAGTACCAAAGTATAATGAGTGTGTTGATAAGCAACATATGTACAAAGAAATAAATGTTTGAAGCTGGAAAATAAGTTATTACTCACCTTAGAACCATTTAAAACTTTAAAAGAGGATTGTTCTAAGGTCCATAGACAAATTACAAGTAAAAATTCCAACTTTAAGGTTCTTCAAGGGAAAATCTCAGTGCATAATTATGCCATTAGACTAGACATAAGCAACGAGACTATCCATTATTCAGAAGAACAGTTGGATAAATTAATTAGGTAGTCACTTACTAATGATATTTAAGTCTGCTAATTTTAATATTCCTATTAACACATGATTAGTTGACTCTAGTTCCATACGTTTCCCTACCAGAACTCGACAAATAACTAACATGAGAGTTAGTGAAAAAAATTAAATGTTAAGCTATAAGAACCATAATAAGCAGTCTTTTAACAACGTCTTTCGATACCTTATATATATTCTGAAGATTAGTCAGAAATGGTATCATAATTAAACAATGTTATGAAGGTTGTGAGGTTTGCATAGTCAACATAAAGTCACACTTACCGTAAACTCTCATTTTATTTGTTCTAAATATCTGGATAGAAACATTACTAAGATGAAACTAGATGATACCTTACACTTTCACAACTTTTGTCATCATGCAAATGAGAATTTGACAAAAGGAAAATGAGACCTATAAATTTCATCCATTATAACTTAAATTCATGAGAAATCATGACATGGTTAATGAGGATGATTTTTTATCTAATCTCATTCTAAGTGATTTCAAATCATGACATTAAAGCCCTAAAATATGACTTGGCTTAAGGAATAAGTATGGGTCCATCATAAGTCATTCATTGACATTCGTGAAACTTATTCCAAATGGAATATTCAGACATAATTCATTTATCATTTGAAAGACTATCAACTTGTATCTAAATTTTGTCGCATATGGCCCACGGTCTTAGAAGAAATCTATTCATATATATATATACTTAATAAGATTTCTATTAGATATGTCCCTAAAGTTTCTTTTGATATTTGGACATTAAAGAAATCAAATAAAGTCTAACGTATATGTGATAGGTTCCCACGTCACGTAGCTCATTGAAACTTTTCTTGTAGCATTCTAGAGATATTAAAGATCAGTGGGAGCATTAAGTGTTTTAAAACAACTTGCAATAGTTGCAAGAGGTGGGGAGTGAAAATTTTACATTACCTCAATTTGCACCTCTTGTACAAGACACCGCTCCATCACGACAATGTTCTATCAAAACTTATCTCCTTAAATCTAATGCTACTCTTACAAAAGTTTCATTGTTGCCTAATTGTGGGCGCACTTAGATTTCTTACCTAAACTATCATAATCCTCAACAAGAGAAACTACAACGACTAACGTCATTAACTCGTTTCTCTATTAGAATTTGTTGGTCGTTACATATTGACCCTAAGCATACCGAGTTCCTAAAGATTTCTAAGGTCAGTGGGAGCAGTCAAAGTCCTTATTATGACTTGCAAGGAATACAAGAGGCGGGGGGAAGAGTGTCATTAAATTTCACTCCAAATTTAACTCTGATTACACCTCTTGTATACCATACTGCACCAACTCTTACAAACTTAGAATCCTGAAAATGATAGCAACCTAACCAAGAGCTAATCCATAAAACTGAAACTTTTGAAACCCAATAATCAACTCAGGAGGTCATCTAGGTTTAAAAGCCTACTAACTTTGATGATTACATAACCTCCCTAACTGAAGTTGAAATGGATTTGGAAATGTTTACTGATCCTATCTCTTCAAATTAAGCCATTAGTATCAATTAATCTTTTAAATGGAATAAAACAGTTTTCTAGTAAAACTGATTTTATGTGTTCGTATAACGTTTGGGATTTGATTGAATTACCTAAGATTGTTCATAACAAAACCAAATCCTAATATAAGCGTTAAGACACTCAAAAGCATGATTGATTGTCAAAGGTTGTACTTAGGAAAAGATTAATTATTAAAGAATCTTTATTACATATCTAACAAAGATTTCTTTGAGGATCGTCACTGTTCTAGTAGCTTATAATAGTTTAAAGCTACATTAGATGAACATTAAACAATTTTTCCCTAACAATTGGCTGACACAGTTACATGTTCATAAAACAACCCGAAAGTTCCAAAATGAAGGTTAAAGAACACTTTATTTGTAAGCCAATAAAATCCATGTACGGGTTAATGCAAACATCATAATGTGATGAAATCTTAACGTAATTATTTTCATCAACAACCAAGTGGATTAATGTACCTACCTCAAAATGAGTGGGAGCAACTAAGATAAACTTGTCTATATAGATGATATTCTTTTGACAAGTATATGTTACATAAGTCAAAGCATTGTTAAAACAAACTTTGATATAATAGATCTCAGAGATATCTCTTATGTAATAGATATCATAACACACCGAGATAGACCTAATGGGACATTAGTTTCGTTCCGTAAGTTTAACCTCAAATGGGTCCTTACATATGTAACAAACATTAATGCTCTCTTTTAGAGGATAATAGGATAAATGAGATTATTTCCTTACGCTTCATTAATTAGAAGCCTTATGAAAGTTCAAGTCTATACTCGTTTATATATTACTCACATTGCAACACACTAGATATGTCTAGATTAATGTGAAGCATCAAATGGAGTATTACAATATCTTTAAAGGAAACGAGAGACTATACCTTAAAGAAGAAGTGAGAATTAAAACCGGTTTATTACTTTAACTTTGTGATATTCAAATATGACAAGAACGTAATTTCGGGTATATCTTTATGTTAGCAGACAAAACCTATCTCATGGAGAAGTCATAATGGACTGATATCAACAACCTAAGTTATAACGACATAATATAGTCACTAAATGTTGTTGGAAATTTATCAGTGGACTCATAAGTTTATTAACTCCATGTAATTAATGTTTTGAAGACTTAGTGTGATAAAGTCAGCTACCATAACTCCTTGAACAGTAACAGTTCAAGAGGTGCTGCAATAAATTTCGATACGCAATTAATTATTCGTTTATGAACGAATTGAGGAAACTAAGTTTTGTATCGAATACATTCATGATATGCTTAAGGATCCTATAACTGAAGGGCTATTACCCATAAGCCTTATTTAGAGAGCTCATAGACGGGTATTAATTTGATGGTCGTGCGCAACTGCATATCGTACTATGAATGACTAAGTATTAGTTAATTTTCCTCATCAGTTTGATTTTGTATGTCTCTAAGAATATGTCAAGCTAGCATAATGGCATATAGACAAATAAAGTTACAAATCAAACAAAGGGCTTATGCGTATTTTGATCATAACGATTAGGTTTTAAATTAAGGCTATAGTATGACTAATGGGGGTCCTGAGTCGCATAATGATTCAACGGCTGTATTTCTCTGCTATAGTACTTGTTTAAGGCTAAAATGAGTGTTAACTCCTGATCAGGCTTATCTAATACTCATAGTAAATGATTACTCGGCTAAGTGGGAGAATGTAAGATTAAATATATTATGGTATAATATTTAATCTAGTAGCCATTATAATCATTTACATTAGATGGATCAAAATATATAACAACATGTTAAATAATTAGTTGGTAATTGTTGATGGGCCTAATTACCCTTATTAACTAATTAGGGTTTCCTCCTGGGTGCATATATAAGGAGAATAATGTGGAGGTTAAAGGGTTAGACGATTACACAAACCCTAATAACACATAACATCAATCTCGCCTCTCTCTCCCAACCGAACACCCTATTCGGTTTCTTCATCAACATCATTAGATTGCACCCTAAGGAGGAACCAGATCAAGCTGACAATCATGTCAAACACTACTGCTGGCCTGTCTGATGCAATCAAAGGTATGTTTTCATGTTTTACATTACGTTCTAAACAGAACTGAACCAACAATATAAACATTTAGGGGCTGTTTGGCAACATCTGAATCAATAAGTGCTGAATGAATAAGAGGTCTGAATGGGTAAGAGGGTCTGAACCAGTAAGTGCTGAACCAATAAAATGTTGTTTGGTTGCACATCTGAATGATGTGTAAAATGACATTTTTACCCCTGAACAAAACAAAATACCCAACAGGCTTTAAAACCAAAGTTGTTCTCTGTCTCTCTCACTTCCCCATCTTCAAACTCGCTGCTTCTCTCTCTAAAAACTCTCTGCTTCTCTCTCTAAAAAGATCAAACTCTCAGCTTCTCTTACTCTCTCTCTAATGAAAGAACCCAGGCTCAAACTCTCTGCTTCTCTCTCTAAAAAGCGGCGACTGTGGAGCTCCGATTGAGGGGGAGGGCGGCGGCTGTGGAGGTCCGGTGTGGAGGACAGTGACGTGGAGGTGTGGAGTGGAGGTGGCCGGAGGTGTGGAGGAGATGGAGGTCCGGTGTGGAGGAGGGAGGTGGCAGGAGGTGTGGAGGAGGGCAACGACGGTGGAGGTCCAGTGTGGAGGAGGTGGCAGGAGGTGTGGAGTGGAGGTGGCAGGAGGTGTGGAGGAGATGAAGGATGAAGGATATGCAGGAGGTGTTAGGGCACAAGGGTAATAAACACCATTCAGATCTCAAAAGGTGCTGAACCATTCAGATCTGAATGGTTTCATTCAGATGTTGTTATTTGCTGAACCAAACACCTCCATGTCTGAGCGATTCAGAGCCAAGCCTCTTAATCGCTCCATTCAGACCCAAACAAACAACCCCTTAGTGGTTGTGGAGCTAGGATGTGGAAAGTGAAACCATGTCCCACATATGTGACGGGTTTGGGAGTTTGTAATTTTTTTGCGGGTTTGAGATTCGGTGATATACCCGTTTACTTGACCGGATTACCCGATATAGTGTACCCGTTTACCCAATTGTATACCCAATATAATTTCTTTTATATTTCAAAATATGTATATATACGATACATCCATATTTTATACATATAGGTATTTTATTCCATAGGGAGAGAATCATGAGAAAACTACATTTAAATGAGAAAACTAGAAAACTAACTAAAAAAACCTAAAAAAAAGCCAAAAAACATACTAATTTTTTTTTTTACAATTTTTTATAAAAAATCGCTACTTTTTACATATAAAAAAATTTCAAAAAAAAAAAATTTTGTTGTATTGCACATGTGACTACACATGTAATACACATGTGCACTATATCCGTAATAGTGCACATGTGTAATACAACAACAAAAAAATTATTTTTTTATTTTTTTATTTTGTGATTTTTTATAAAAAATGTAAAAAAAAATTGGTATGTTTTTTAGGCTTTTTTAGTTAGTTTTTTTGTTTTCTCATTTAAATTAGTTTTCTCATGATCCATCCTCTTATTCCATATATATTGTAGTTATTTGATATATTTTTATAGTGCTAATATTAAATGTAACTTATTACTAGTTACCTGATAGATACCTGATGAATTTTAAGTCGAGTATACCCAATGGGTAATTATTCTAATTTAAAAAGTTTATCTGAAACCTGAGGCTATACCTGATATCCGATAGGTATTACCCGCTAAAACCCGACGGGTTTAGAATTAACTTATCTAACTAGGTTTGAGTTTATAATTACCAAAACCAGTCCTAATCGTGAGCGATTGCCATCATAATTAATAATGATCCTTCCCTTGTTATATACTCGCCGTTAAAAAAAATAATGGACCCGAAACAGATTCTTGGAATGCAATAAATGTGGTTTGGTTGGGAAGGTATTTGTTGTATGGATCCAATGAGTTAAGTTGACAAATTCTTTATTTTATTTTTTCTTTCACACCGTCACACAAAAAAACTATACATTTGTTTATTGTATTATTTAGTACGGTTAGGCTATGAGGTGTAGGGCTGTCCAAACTGCTCGACGATCGCTCGAAAAATGCTCAAAAAATGCTCGTTCGATTCCCGCTTAGTTTGTAAATGAGCCGATCGGATCGGTTCGATTCAAATTCAATCCGAGCATGAGCTTAGCTCCGCTCGCTCGTCGATCGCTCGGTTTCGCTCGAATTATTTTTATTAATAATTAATATATATATATTTATATTATATATTTTATAGATTAAAAACTCAAAAAATATAATAGCCCAAAAAAAAAATTAAAAGCCCAAATCACATTCAACCCAACTTAATATTTAATACGTAAATCTAAGTATCTAACCCTAAATCCTATTCAAAAGAGTATTCAGTATTCACTCACTATTCAGTCGCCGCTCCTGTGTTTCGCTCTCTAGTCTCCGACACAAACTGAGCGGTCTTCAATCTGCAATTGTTCGTCGGACGGTCTTCAATCTGCAACAGTTCGTCGGACGGTCTTCAATCTCCGGTCTTCAATCTGCATGTTGATCTGACTGATGGAGAGGACGACCCGAATCCAATAATTGATGAATCGGATGATACCGATGTAGCTGATACAGCGACCGGAGGTGCTTGTTCAAAAAAGAGAAAAAATTCTTCCGATGTGCATGTACATTTTGTAGATGTTCAGGGTTTGTACAAAGGGAAAATGGTACCAAAAAAACAATGCATCTATTGCAAGCATACATATGTACGCGGTAACTCGAAGAGCACAACAAGTATGAGGCGACACCTTCAAGAATGTGGATTATTCAAAAAAGCGCAACGTAAAAAAAAACGGTTTTCTCAACTTTGATAGTGGTAAACATGATTGTGATGCTTTTGAGGGTTTTGAGCCGGATGGGGGTTATAATCAAATGAAAATTCGTAATATTGTTTCTTTTGTATTCGCACTTTATTTTGTGTTTCTTATGTATTCGCACTTTATTTTGTGTTGCTTTTGTATTCTCACTTTATTTTGTGTTGCTTTTGTATTCGCACTTTATTTTGTGTTTCTTATGTATTCGCACTTTATTTTGTGTTGCTTTTGTATTCGCACTTTAAGTTAGAATTTGTTTTTGTTGAACGAAGCCTTATTATTCAATCGAGCGAAAACGATCCGCTCGCTTTTTTTTAGGATTTGATAAAAACCGAGCGAAACCGAGCCGATCGATTCAAATTCAATCCGAGCATGAGCATCACTTTTGCGATCGGTTTTACAAATTTGATCCGCTCGGATCGGATCGGTTGTAATTCAATCCGAGCATGAGCAGACCCTCGATCGGATCGGATCGGATCGTGAACACCCCTAATGAGGTGTGGTTGGAGCCCCATTGGGTTTTATCATGCCATCTATGATTCATGTCATCGTCATGTCAGCATGGGGGCTTTATCATGACCCCCTTTAATTTGGAGAGTGTGGATGGAGCACCGTGTCATGATTAAGTAACTATTTATTTAAATATTTATTTTTTTAAATTAAATGGCAATTTTAATAACTACAAAATTAAAAATAAAAACATAATTTCATTAAAAAAACACTACAAAGTCATAAAAAAAACATAACATACTAGAAAAAAAAAAAGACAACATACTTAAAAAAAACTACATATATTTGACCCGAATTTGTGCCTTACGAGCCTCCAAAATGACTCGGTCCTCCTCTGGTAGATGTGACAGATCCCTTGCGAGAAAGTCCATGTCTCTCGCAATTTGTTTCTCCATTCTCATTTATTGGTCTTTTTCCCTAATGGAGATTATTTGCTTGAGATCTGCCTGAAACTCGCTAATCTTTGACGGGCCATCTGATTTAGTAGACTTTCCACGTGCCTTGGCTTTACTTTTATCCCTACCAGTTGGACGAGGCAGCTCTTTTGGTTCTTCAAACTCATCAGCATCCTCGTTTAGGTTAATTACTGTACGAGCATCGGACCCAGAAGGTTCGGTGGTGGATGTCGATTTGGACCGTTTAGATCTAGGGCGGGTTGGGTCGAACGGTGGCACAAGGTGCCACTTTGGAGATTTGCGAAGAAGCTCCCATGTGGTTACCAACGTAAACATATGCCCATGGTTCATTCTATACTCGTTGTGGGCTTCAGTCAAGACATCGACGTCGCTCGCGCCACTTCTCCTTCGAGTGTTATTGACGAGGTTATTGTATATGTTGTTGAAGTTGCTAACCTTCGTCCTCAAAGCACCCCACTTTCCCGAAAAAGAGTCGGGGGTTCGATACAGGCCACGACCCATTGCGGCGAAAAACTTCTCGCGTATACGACCCCAAAATACCTTTATGTCTTGGTCGTCTCCTAAAAAAATATTATTTACAAAAGCATAAAAAATATTATTTACAAAAGCATAAAAAATATTATTTACACAAGCATAAAAAATATTATTTACAAAAGCATAAAAAAATTATTTACCAACAATCTCGTCCTCCGACACGTCGAGCCAAGCTTTTGCTAACTCGAACTCTTCCTTAGGCGACCAAAATTCTACCTTTTTAGTGGTACGTTTTTCGGTCTCATCCTTCTTTTTATGGCTTCTTTTTTTATAGAAGATGATTCGACTTGGGTTTCGGAATGAATTCGGTTTCGCTTGTGTCTTGGGCGGGTATGTTTGGTGGTGGCATGTTTGGCGGAAAAAAAGGGGGTTGAGAATAATACCCGAAATATGGAGGCATCGGTTGAGTGGTGGGATGAGGAGACGTTGGTGGCATTGGATAATATCCAACCTCCCCCGTACGCGGGTCTCGGCGATAGCGGTTCTCTTGCTCGTTGTTTTGCAAATTTTGCCAAAACGGATTGGTCGGATCCCATGGGTTGTTTGGGTTGTTGGGAAACATTGTTGGGAAGTTTTAAAAAATATGAAGAGAGTTGTATAAAAAGTGAGGTAGAAAGTGAGAGGAATGATTTAAAAAGTGAGGTAGAAAGTGGTTATTTATAGTGTTAATTTATAAATAAAATAAAAAGTATTTTTTTTTAATTTTGACCGTTTTCAACGGTCCAAAACATTAAAGCACCTCGGTCAATGCGCGTTGCAGCTCGTTACCATCTTGGCGATGGTTCTATAGCGCCCCGGCATGGCGCTGGGGGTGTGGACGGTGGCGGGGGTGGGGCGCTATAGTGTGCCAGCTGGGTTGGGTGGCGCCCCCACACCCTCCAGCCTTAGGCTATAGGGTGTGGTTGGAGCCACATGGGGCTTTATCAAGTGCACGTCAGCGCCACCTAGGATCCACCTCACCTATGGAGCCCCCTTTAATTTACATGGTGTTGTTGATGGAGCCCCTATTAGACAAAATTAAAAAAAAAAATCATTGGTTTAAAACTTGTGGGCCCCACCTGAACCCTTAAATTCTGGCGTTACCATGGTGACGAGAGGTGTATGGCGCCCCCTCTTCACTTGGAGGGTGTGGTGATGGAGCCCATATGGGCGCTATAGTAGCTAAGGTGGGGGGGGGGGGTGGCGCCCCCACACCCTCCAGCCTTAGGATATAATAGAAAGTTTATTCTGGTAGAAAGTCTAGAAAGTAATCTTAACCATCTATTTATTTAATCAAGAGCTAAGATTAAATAAATGAAATTGAAGGAAAAAAAAAAGGCGTGTGTGTTGTCTATGGGCATTCTAGTCAATTCAATAGTTTCTCTCTCCTCTAATTCTCCCTCATTTTTTAAATGTTAATAACTCTTTCATACGACATTATTTTTTTATAAAAATTGCACCCAAAAAATGAGCGTTTTTTTATCTTTAAAACGAGTATACTATTGCTATATTTAAAAAAAAAATTCGAAAACCCAGTTGCGTCAAACGTAATGAAAAAAAACCTAAAAAATGACATTTTTCTAAAATGCAATGCACAAAAAACACAAAGAAATGTCTTATTTGTAAAACGCAATGGCCAGAAAACACAAACAAATGTCTTATTTCTAAAACGCAATAGCCTAAAAACACAAAAGAAAGTGTACTTTCTAAAACGCAATAGACTGAAAACACATAAAAATGTGTTTTACCTAAAACGCAATGCACCAAAAACACAAAGAAATGTCTTATTTCTAAAACGCAATGGCTAGATAACACTTAAAAATGTCTGTTTTCTAAAACGCAATGGCCAGAAAACACAAAAAAGAATCTTATTTCTAAAACGCAATAGCCTAAAAACACAAAAGAAAGTGTACTTTCTAAAACGCGATGGACTGAAAACACATAAAAATGTGTTTTACCTAAAACGCAATGGAGTAAAAACACTTCAAAAATGTGTTTTTCTAAAACATAATGGCCAGAAAACACATAAAACTGTCTTATTTCTAAAACGCAATGGCCTAAAGACAGAAAAAAAGTGTTCTCTCTAAAACGCAATGGACTGAAAACACATAAAAATGTGTTTTACCTAAAACGCAATGACTAAAAACACTTCAAAAACTGTCTGAACCAGGAAGTAGAGATAAAAAAAAATTGTCTACGAAAATGAGCCAATTTCCAGAAAATTAAATTTTCTGATGCAGCTTGACCCCAGCCAGGGGCTCTGCCCCTTGGACCCCGCCAGGGGCTGCCGCTTCTTGGACCCTGCTCCCAGGGGCGCTGCCCTCGGACCCCCGCCAAGATCATAAAACGCAATGATTCAATTCAAAAACCCAGATCGTAAAAATGCAATTCAAGAATTTCTTACATGGATCGAAGCCGATTTCTTCAACGATTGACGAAAATTTGAATGTTAGAAACACTTATCAGCGATCGAATCGAACGAATCGAGTGATTCGTTTCAAAATCACAAGAAAAAAATGAGATATTGTATGAAATTAAACTGGGTTTCTTCAAAAAAGCTGAAGAACACGTTGATCGGGTGTTTGAATCATTGATTGGTGACGAAAATCGCACTATAATGTAGTGATTATTGAGATAGAAAGTGAAGAAATGGTTGAAGATGGTGAGTTTTGAAGTTACTGGGGAGAAGAAAGAAGAAAAAATGATACGATTGACTAAAACACCCTTCATCTTTATTTTAAATTTTGGCACATGTCATAATCCTATTGCTTTCTATCCTTTTTAGCCAAAATAAACTTTCTATTTGATCATTACCCTTATTTAGTAAATACGTTTTTCTTTTAATTATAGAATAAAACATATAAAATTTAATAAAATAATAAACAAATATGAAACACAATAATCAAACAAACAACACGAATTATTTATCATGACTATGAAAATGTCCTTTTCGTTTCATTGTAGATATCACGTACGAAAGGGGTCCATTCTCAACCAAACAACTAAATATATATAGAAACATAGAATGTGACATTTTCTATTTATTATTCTGACTCACATTTTAACTTTAGGGAAAAACATGACCAACCAAGTTACCAAACATGCCGAAACAGTGCAAACATAAACAGAAATGTGTATGAATAGTTTCAGAAACTTGGAGCAACATGAGTTGGACCGAAACGAAGACCACAAAATTTAAAATTTTAACCGGTTTACAGGAAAATGGGTCGATTTGTAATTTGTTTTAATTCTTTTGGGTTTAATGGGAAACCAAATATTTTAGCTAGGGACCAAATTCATGTATTTTTTTGTGTCAAAAATATTAACATTAACTAAAAAGTAACTCATTTGACTTGTTTATTAAAACGAGTCAAACAAGTTATGAGGGTGTAATATAGTTGTAAACGGGTAAAACGCATAATATATACTCAAAAAAATGTTTGTACAACATTTAATCAACAAATCACATGAGTTTCCTAAAAACTTATACAACAAAACTTAGACCAGAATGAAATAAACAGCGCAATGATCTCATACAACAATATCTAAAAAATACATACGTTTCATCGAGACGAAGACGCTAAGAATACTCTAGAACTCAGACAAATGTGAGAGAGACGAGACAATTTTTTGTGTAACAATCGAAAGTTAAATTCTTGAGTTAAATGTCATTTTAGTCCCTGTGGTTTGGGTCATTTTGCCAATTTAGTCCAAAGGTTTCATTTTTCGTCAATGGGTCCAAAAAGGTGTAGACAAAAGGTTTCATCGTTGTCATTTTAGTCCACTGGGTTAACTTCATCCATTTTTTCTGTTAACAAGAAGGGCAATTCAGTCATTTTATATGTAATTCTGTTAACTAGAAGGGCAATTCGGGCTTACAAAATCACCAAGTTGCCCTTCTCGTTAACATAATTAATGGATGAAGTTAACCCAATGGACTAAAATGGCAACGGTGAAACATTTTTGGATCCATAGACGAAAAATAAAACCTTTGTACTAAGCTGGCAATATGGCCCAAACCACAGGGACTAAAATATCATTTAACTCAAGAATTCTTTTTTTCACTCATCTAAAACAGACTGAATGCACCGGGTCAGGTCATATATGGCAAGTATCCAACAGCCCATATCCATAGAACAATCCAGCAGCCCAGCTATATATTGAAGTTCATCGTCCAGCAACCCAACTATCCAAGCCCAACAGTCAGATATCCAAGCCCATGAGCTTCCAGACCCTGGTTATAAAATCAACCAGAAAACAATTAGAATATGTTTGAATATTTCTAGCTTGCAAGATGTAATATGTTTGGATATTTTTAAATTGTAAGATGTATTCTCAAACAATATTGTATTATATAAACTTGCAGGATTTACTTGCGCGATGTAGCGGAAATTTGTTCGGTATCGGTTTGATTCGTTATACAATGGAATTTGTTCGTTAGAGTATCGATATTGTACCGGTACCACTGAGTTTAAGTCATTATATGCCCAAATGAGTGTGTTTTACATTGAAAACCATAAGAAAGAATACCGGTACCAGTTCCGAGAATAACGATTGCAGTACTAGGGTCGGTATTGGTTCGGTTCGTCTAGGTACCATTTTAACTAAATTTGAGAAGAGGATTATAGCTCAAATTTTTGTAGTATATGTTTAACAAGTTCCTCTTCAATTATGTTTTGGTTTTAACTTAAGCCCATCCTTTCGATATGTTTTGAAACAACAACTATTTGAATTATTTTAAAACGTAAATCCTTTATACTTTTAAAATTTTAGATACCATAATTGGTTAATTATATCACTTTTAAAATTTTAGAGACCATCAAGAGGTTAATTGGTTAATTATCAGTGGACCTTAAAAGAGATGCAAAATTCTTGTGTGCCTAGGGGTGTGAATTTGACACGACCCGAACCTAACACGAAATTTACGGGTTTATGTTTAGTCTAAATGGGTTCGGGTCAGTTTCAGTTTGAATTCGCGAACCCATTTAGCTAAACAGTTCCGGTTTGGGTCAATCCGGTCGGGTTGACGGGGGTTGACCCAGTTAACCCATTTATATTATATTTTATTTTTTTTACAATATGTTTTATGTCATAAATTAATTTGGGTGTGTATTTTATGCATAATTATAATTTGAAAAGATAGATTGACATAAAGTTTTATAATTAAAATGCAATTGTATTATATACACTTTTGTTTTTTGTAGTAAAATTTTAATTTTAATATATTAATTTGCGAAAAAAAAATTAATTTGAAATTCGGGTTGAACGGGTCGTGTTCCGGTCAACCTATTAATATTCGGGTCGTGTTCGGGTTCATATGTATGACAAGATCTCCATGTTCGGGTTCGTCTAAAAATTTCGGGTTCGGAACAGGTTGAATCCGCTAACCCGTGAACCCGTTTAGCACCCCTATGTGGGCCCACCACTTCATGGGTTCTGTTCACCCCCTACAAAAAAAAAAAAAAATCGCACAACTTGGCCCAAACATGTTTACACACACCGGCCCACCTTATGATATTATAAATCTTAGAAATTTATAAGGACTGACAAAAAATAAAATTTGAAGGCTCCATCTACTCAGTATTGACTTGTATACTATGCAATACAAGTTATTGTCAACTGCAATAAAAGGGGTACCCAAGTTAAAATACCACTTCAACTAATTAACTGAACACATTTACTCATTAATAAAAAAAAAGTGACATATTCATGTTTAATCTAAGCTAAAGAGAGTAGATGTTTTCAAACTATACATTATTTAGTAATGCGAGACAAAAAATATGAATTTGTAGTTTTTTTAAAAGTGATGATATTATGCAATAAGTTTGGAAAAATTGATATCTTATATGAGGGCATGTGTTATGGTCATCCCGCACTCTTTGTAGAGAGTGGTATCGAAGGTGCGGTGTGGTGTGGTGTTCTTGCACTCCCGCAGGTACAACATCACCTAGTGGTACCAAAGGTACATTTGTTTCTTGTTTGTCTTCATCGCCGAACGAGACCTTCACCCCGCTTGATGTTGTGGTTCCACGTAAAGACCCCCGGAAGCAGTGGCGGATCTAGAAAATTATTATAGGGGCAATGTTTCAAAGAAAATGGGTAACCAAATCGAAAAAACGTTAAATTTTTCCAAAATTTACACTACCATCGGAGCGTCAAGGGGTAACGGAGGTTACCCCTTCTTGAAGAGTAGATCCGCCCTACCCGCAAGCTTGTGGTCTGGGTATAACGCATGACCTTAGCAAACTAATCAAACCCGATTTGTAAGTATATAATTAAAGAAACCCTTATTTTTATATATTGTCCTTTCCAGGGTAACGTTTGACTAAAAGCCTAAAAGTGAATGAATTATGAAATGCACATGGAAGTTAAAGTAACGTTTTCAATCAATCGTTTTAGTAGATATATGTCATTGTTTGAACACTATAAAACAATTGATATTGGTTTTAGTCAATAACAAAAGAATGAAATCATTAGTCTACAAGAACATACAAGCATTTAAGACAATATGTCTTGAATGTTGTCATAATTTAGAAGATTACTTTTAGATCATCAAATATTCGGCTTTAACTCTATCAAACAACAAGTAACATATGAGGATTTTTATAAAGATGGTATTCAGGGCGTAGCCAGAAATTTTTTCCTACGAGTTCGGAAATTTTTCAAGGTTCTATTTAAAGGATTCTACGAGTTCAATGGCGAAAGGTGCGATGTCAAAATACACCTATAGTAGAAGCATGCTAAGTTTTTTGGTTGTGGTCATTACACTTTAAAACGACACATCAAAAAATGAAATTATTACTATTCTTGGGATCTTGAGAGATGAAAGTAAAAGGACTTGTAACACATGAAAGAAGCTTTAATATATACGAGAATATACACGTTTAAAAAAATTGTTTGTTAAGTGAAAAGTGGTGTTAATTGGAGTATAGATACTCATCTTTATTGGACGGCATTTCTTTTAATAAGACTGAAAAGATATATTTTAATGTATGCTTAAAAGATTGCTATATGAAAAAAAAAATCCTAATAAACATCTATAAGTAATTACGAAACCAATATGTCAGTGTCCTAGAATAATATGTAAGATTAAATATATTATGACTTAATATTTAATCTAGTAGCCATTATAATCATTTACATAATATAGATCAAAATATATAACAACCTATTAAATAATTAGTTGGTAATTGTTGATAGACCATATTACCCTTATTAACTAATTAGGTTTCCTCTTGAGTGCTTATATAAGGATACTTATGTAGAGGTTCTAAGGTTAGGCACATAACCTAATAATCATAACATCAATATCGACCTCCCTCTCCATAACCGATACCCTTTTCGGTTTGATTATTACCATCATCAGTCAGCACCCTAAGGAGGAACCAGATCACCTTGACTAAGATGTCGAACTCTATGGCTTCTTCTCTCACTGGATTCTCCTCTGCACTGTCTGCTGTAACAGGTATGTTTTCATGTTTTCCATTATGTTTAAACAGAACTGATTCAACATGTGGTATCAGAGCATATGTTGATTAGTCAGTTCTGTTTTCGTATCCATCAATTCTGGGATAGAGATCTGGAAAACGGAATTTTGAAAGCCTAATATAATTCACAGCCGGTTTCGAGTTGTATATAGTCACTCGAGATCACTGATTTCGGAAAAAGAATAATTATATGTTCACTCGAAATCAAATGGGTTATGTTTTATGACCGAAATCTGTTTAGAAACATTAAAAAATTTCAGGTTTCGGTTCCAGAATTATGTTTTATTTTTTAGGGTTCATCATATGTTCTTAGGAAAATTCGAAAATTCCTATATGTTTTGGAATATGATTTGGATTATTGAGTGTTTTTTCCATGTTTTGATCTGTTTTAACTCTTAAAATTTTTGAAAGAACTGTTATTAGATCAACAGATAAAATTTTTGAAATATTTGATAAAATTAGATCATCACTAAAACAGGAAACCATATCTCAAAATCCCTAAGAATTCGAATTTTCAGTTATGCTTTCACAACAGGTGTTAACAGGAGTTTCGAGATCCCTTTTAACGACCCGAGACCAAGATCTAGACTCGAGACCACAAGATCTCGACTCGAAATCATAAGTGTTCTCAAATCTTACAACTCGAGACAACGATTTCGACTCGAGACCATAAGGTTTCGACTCGAGCCCACTGAGGTTTCGACTAAGGGCTTCAATCTTCACAACTCGGGACCGTGGTTGCGACTCGAGACCTCATCAAGGAGTCGAGATCTCATAAAACAAAGTAGTCGAAACCATGATTACGACTCGAGACATTGCGGTTGCGACTCAAGACCTTAATGAGTCGAGACATCATAATGTTACAAGATGAGTCGAGACTTGACTCGAGATCTCACTCAAGATCTCATAACTGAGTCGAGATCTCACTCGAAACCTCATTATTTTAGGCTGTTTAATGTGAACTAAAATTTTGCTAGGGGCTCAGCCCCGAACCCCGTGCGGGGGCACACTGTCCCCCTGCACCCCTAGCGAACTCACCGCGGAGTTCGATCCGTGCTAACAGGTGGTTTGCTATTAAATAATTGGTTTTGTAAATACTTAGTTAATTAATCAGAATCAGATAATGTTTTACAAAACCAAAATGGCTTAACTTGAATGAGCTTCTGATGTATCATTTATGGCCAAAGCTGATTTAATATATCTACTTATCGTTCAAGTATTACGAAAGCTATGTTAAGTGTGCATTACAAACATGAATGTCTTAATATCTGGCCAAAGCTGATTTAATTCATTCATGTATAGCATACTCAACAAGTGCATAACTAAAGTGATTGTTTCATTTCTGGCCAAAGCTGATTTGTCTTCATTTAAGTAGAATTTTAACTAAGTCTATTATTTTGATGTTAGTAATAGACAATATCACAGCTTCATAATTAAAATGGTCATTATTTATGCCTGCCTTAGCTTAACATGCCCTTAGATCACATTAGGACTTCTTCCTTAGTATCATAACTTGCTCATCTTATTTCCACTATCAGCACCCAATTACGAGATTCCACCTTTGACTGGTGATAGCTTTGCTGCATGGAAGGATGCTCTCATGCTTACACTTGGATTGCTGGAGTTTGATTATGCTCTAAGAGAGAATAAGCCAACGGACCTTACTCCTCAAAGTACTGCTGCTGAGCAGTTAACTCATGAAAAATGGACTAGGTGTAACCGCATGTCTCTCATGTTCATGAAGCAGTCCAAAAGCAATGCAATCAGAGGAGCCATTCCTGATTCTGAAAATGCTAAAACCTACTTGGCTTCTGTGGAGGCGTAGTTCAAGGGGACGTCTAAAGCACACGCTGGTACCCTTATCCTCAAGCTGGTGACAACTAAGTATGACGGGAGGATCGGCATTTGCGAGCACATCATGATGATGAATGGCATGGCCAATAAGCTGAAGGGGCTGGAAATGGAAATCAGTGATGGTTTCCTCGTTCATTTCATCATTACTTCGCTTCCTTCGTCCTTTGAAGCATTCAAGATCAATTACAACTCTCAGAGGGACAAATGGACGATGAGTGAGCTGGTCGCTATGTGCGTACAGGAGGAAGAGCGTATGTGGATGGATCGCACTACTGATGTTGCTAACATCACCGCCTCCAACTCTAAGAAAAGGAAGAATGATCATCAGAGGAAGGATGCTTCTAAAGTCTAAAGGCCCAATCCTAATACAAGTGCACCTTCCAGCTCAAAGAACTCCTTAGGCAGAATCCACTGCAAGTTCTGTAAAAAGGCAGGACATATGCAGAAGGAATGCCCTGACTTTAAGGAGTGGCTGGCTAAGAAAGCTAACAATTATTTTATGATACTTGAGTCCTATAATTTAAATGTTCCTGCTAATTCTTGGTGGTTTGATTCTGGTTCTATGGTTCATGTTACCAATTCAACTCAGGGATTCCTTACAATTCGGAAGCTGGAAAGAAACCAAAGAACGCTTAAGGTTGGGGATGATCGAGAATTAGAAGTGAAGGCCATTGGAACATTACAATTATTTATGAAAACTGGTTTATGTATTAAACTTTATGATACCTTATATGTTCCTGAGGTAACTCGGAACTGTAACGCCTCGTATTCCGCATTCTTTTTTTAAATATCTGTAGTTAAAACCGATGAACGTTTGGGCCGTATAAAAGACTGGGTGCGCGCTAGTGGGCCTTGGACCCAACCCACTTCAAAACCCTAGCTTTATAAACTAACTTATCCCTTCTTTCACTTCATCTTATTTGAAACCACAAAATAAAAACACGCACAACTTCCCTGCTCCCTCATCTTCCCCAGCTCCTTCTTTGGAAAACCCTAGCTCCAAGAGTTCAGTACCTCTCCCTCCCGTTCATACTTGCAGACCACATAACCACACAAGACCCTACCAAAAATCAAACTGCCCATCTTCTCTCTTTCTCCGATCTACCTTCCGACAAGGCAGCCGCACCTCCACCCCCTCCTGTCTCTTCGTCAAACGACTAGTGGCAGCGCCGCCTGAAGTGGCGGCGACGGTGATTATCATCTCCCAATTTCGGCGTCCAACACACCCGCACACCCCTCCCTCGTTGCAGTTTCTAGCAGATGTGTCGTCGAACTGACGATGAGGAATTGTTGTAATTAGCGATGATGTGATGAGAATCGCCGGCGACAACAGACAGCTCCGGCAATGACATCATAGGCGCCTCTCGGATCTGTCTATTTTGTTTTCGGTGAGCTCTTTATTTTTATATTTCTTTTTGGATTCTTTCTTTTCCTTTCCGTTACTGATGTTGTCGATTGGTGTTGGCTGACGAGGGTGTTGATGGATGATGAGGGTGGTAACAACGGCGGCTGCGTCGCCGCCGTCTGCGGCGGTAGGCGGCAGGAACAGTAGAGGTGGTGTTATGGTTCGGGTTTCGATTTGGGTATGGTTGGTTCAATTTCGTTTTGTTTCGGTTCAAGGTACGAGTTTGGTTAGTCGGTTCAGCCGCGATTCAGACTTGGTTTGGTTCTTTCCAGTTCGGGTTCGGGTCAGTTACGGTCCGGTCAACACAAGTCAAAAGCAGTCAACTGCTGGTCAACTGCCGATCTGAAACTTGGTAAAATCTTAAACGACGCAATTTTTTTATTAATATTGTTTATATATAGTTATTGTTTTAACCGCGAAGCATTAGTTACTTGAATTTTGTTCGTTAATCGTGTCTTGAAACTCGTATAAATATATAATGTTTCGTTGAATTGTTGCGTTTGACAAATAGATCGACAACTTGAGTTGTCGGGATCGTCCAAAAACAGAGGAAACTCTGCCCGTTTTTCGTGAAAAACCATAATACAAAATGCGTTAAAAGAATTGTTATAACACGAAGCTTAACGGATTCAAATAAGTTTTATAAAAATAAAAATAAATGTATATTTATTTTATCAATACTCCTATAATCTCCAAATCCTCTCTAATTCCTTGCGTTTGTGTCACAGCCCCCGACCCGGTTTAACCCGTTTCAGGAGCCGCATGACAGAAAATCCCGTGGTATTTATTTAACAGCGGAAGTTTTCGTCAGGATCTTTTTAAAACTGAATTTTCCCGATTTTTATTTCACAACTTGGGATAAAACCCGGTAATTTACAATCGTATGATTTCACTGAGAAATCTTTATTTTACAAAACATGTTTCTTTATTTTATATTGAGCCACTTCATTAAGCTTGTAGTGCTTCACGGCACTTTTTCTGGATCACAACAGATCACCTGAAACATGTTTGAAAAATGTTTTGTCAGCGGGAAATACTGAGTGAATCATTCATTTTACTAAAACGACACATTTGTTATAATTTACATTATTAAGAGCGATTACAATGTTTCTGATATCAAACCAACTACCCACGGTATTTTGTCACTCGACCCATTGGACCTCCCGTTGTCCAATGGTGTCTGTGACTATGGTCATATCACCCCTTGGCTTCCCCAATGGTGAAGATTATCAAGTAATGTATACAAAACCCCACATACCGGCTGTAATTTGGTGACTATAAAGACTTAATCCCTGTAATTATAACTTTGAAATAAATAGGGTTTTGTAAAGCAATTTGATTAAAAGAGAATGACTCACTTTGCAGATTTATTTGAGCAGAGCCTAGCCTACTGATTAGCCTTTTAACCTAAATTTAATAACATGCACACAACTCGGTTAGTAACTTAATACAGCATTTACGATAACTCACGAGATTAAACCCTCACATCGAATGACAAAGTGCGATACTTAAACATCCATTGAATTAACAACGAATGACAAAGCAATAACCCTAATGTGGGCAGCACTTAAACATCCATTGGATAGTTTAATCGATCGGACATTGAATCGTAGCAGCGATCGAGTTAATACCCGGTATCGGAGCAACACCTCACTAATTTAATTGCTATTTTCGACTTCAGAGTGCTATCAATTCATTTTTACGAAAAGATTTTGACACCAGTGGATTGTGCAAGTGACGGGCTATTTATAGGTAAAATTAAGACCTGTCACGGCCCGCGTAAATCCTTAGCTCAACCTTACGCGGCCCGCGTGGCCGCCCAGTCACGAATAGGTTAGCCAGGTGGTTGCTACGTGGATCCGGAACACTTATCCGGTCAACACAGGTTTGACGCGGCCCGCGTAAGCCCTAACTTGACTTTTACGCGGCCCGCCTGAAACCTAGAATTTTGTTTTTTCTTGCTTTTTAATGTAGGATAAGGTTTCAGGGGTCCGGGTTTATACTTACGGGTATTTTTAAAGCAGTTTTGAGAGTCCTTACATTCTCCCCACCTTTGTTTAGAATCTCGTCCTCGAGATTCATTGGAATAAGTGATGATACTTTCGCTTCATTTCTGATTCTAACTCCCAAGTGTATTCAGGTCCTCTCTTTGAATCCCACTTGACTTTGACAAGTACTAACCGTTTGTGTTTGAGAAATTTTACTTTTCTATCTTCTATCTGAAGAGGTTTCTCAACAAACTTTAACTTTTCGTTTATCTCTAAATCTTGAAGAAGTACTACCAAAGATTCGTCTGATAAGCATTTCTTGAGATTGGATACATGAAATACATCATGTACTCCAGCTAATTCTTCTGGTAGTTGTAAACGATAAGCAGCTGGTCCTATACGTTGGATCACTGGGAATGGTCCTACGTATCTTGGACTTAACTTTCCTTTCTTACCGAATCGAACTATTCCTTTCCAAGGAGAAACTTTCAATAGTACTTTGTCTCCCACTTGGAATTCCAACGGCTTCCGTCTATTATCTGCATAACTTTTCTGACGATCTCGAGCAGTCTTCAGTCTTTCCTTGATTTGAGAAATTTTGTCGGTCGTTTCTTGCACTATTTCAGGACTTGACAATTGACTTTCTCCTATTTCTGCCCAACAAACTGGAGTTCTGCACTTTCTTCCATATAGTGCTTCAAATGGGGCAGTTTCAATACTTGAATGATAACTATTGTTATAGGAGAATTCAATTAAAGGTAAGTGATCATCCCAGTTTCCACCAAAATCTATCACACATGCTCGAAGCATGTCTTCTAGAGTTTGGATTGTCCTTTCACTTTGTCCGTCTGTCTGAGGATGATATGTTGTGCTTAAATTTAGTCGAGTTCCCATTGCTTCTTGGAAACTTTTCCAGAAATGCCAAGTGAAACGACTATCCCTATCTGATACAATGGAGATTGGAACTCCATGTAGGGATACGACTTCATCTACATACAACTTTGCTAATCTTTCCATGCTAAAGGTTTCTTTCATGGGTAGAAAATGAGCTGATTTGGTTAATCGATCCACAATTACCCAAATCGCATCATTACCTTTTTTGGTTTTGGGTAACTTAGTAACAAAATCCATTGTTATGAGTTCCCATTTCCATACAGGCATTTCTAATTATTGTAGTAGACCTGAAGGTTTCTGATGTTCTGCCTTAACTTATGAACAAGTAAGACACTTAGAAACATATCGAGCTATGTCCTTTTCATTCTTATCCACCAGAAATTATTTCTTAAATCTTGGTACATCTTATTATTTCCAGGGTGCATGGTATACCTAGACTTATGGGCTTCTTCTAAAATCTTATTTCTTAATTCTCCCTACTTAGGTACCCAAATTCTACTTTTGTGGAATCTCCAAATTCCATCATCTCCTTGTTCTAATTCTTTTATTCGTCCCTTCATTCCTTCAGCATCATCCTTGATTGCTGTTTCTTGGAAATGCTTTAGTTGTTCCATTAAATCTAACTGTAGATTTAATCTAAGAGCACGAACTCGTCGTTGTTTCTCATGGTACTTACGACTTAAGGCATCTGCAACTACATTTGCCTTTCCTTCGTGATACTGAATATCACAGTCGTAGTCACTTAGGATTTCCATCCATCTCCTTTGCCTCATGTTTAACTCTTTTTGCCCGAATATATATCTTAGACTTTTATGATCTGTATAGACAGTAAATTTACTTCCGTACAGATAATGTCTCCAAATCTTAAGAGCAAAAATTATGGCTCCTAACTCTAAATCATGAGTTGTATAATTTTCCTCGTGCTTTTTCAATTGTCTTGAAGCATACACAATTACCTTCTTGCGTTGCATAAGCACACATCCTAATCCTAGTTTTGAAGCATCACAGTAAACTTCAAAATCTTTAGTTCCTTCTGGTAAAGCTAGGATTGGAGCATTGGTTAACTTTTGTTTTAAAATCCTAAAAGCTTCCTCTTGCTTAGGTCCCCATTCAAACTTAACTGCTCTACAGGTTAGCTTAGTTAATGGTACAGCTATTTTGGAAAAATCCTTAATAAACCGTCTATAATATCCGGCTAAACCTATAAAACTTCTAATTTCCATTGCGGATTGTGGAACCTTCCATTTGGTAATTGCTTCTATCTTAGCAGGATCTACATGAATACCTTCGTGATTCACCATGTGTCCGAGGAATTGCACTTCTTGTAACCAAAATTCACACTTCGAGAATTTGGCGTACAGCTTTTCTTTTCTTAACAAAGTTAAGAGTGCATGTAAATGTTCACAATGCTCGTTCTGACTTTTTGAATAAATAAGTATATCGTCGATAAAAACAATTACAAATTTATCCAAATACGGTTTACAGATTCTATTCATCATGTCCATGAATGCGGCAGGAGCATTCGTTAATCCGAAGGGCATGACTGTAAACTCGTAATGACCATACCTAGTTCTGAAAGCAGTTTTAGGTATGTCTTCTTCTTGTACCTTCAATTGATGATATCCAGAGCGTAAATCGATCTTAGAAAAATATCTAGCTCCTTGAAGTTGATCAAAAAGATCATCAATCCTAGGTAATGGGTATCGATTCATAATTGTAACCTTATTCAGTTCTCTATAATCAATACACATTCTCATCGAACCATCCTTTTTCTTTACAAACAACACCGGTGCTCCCCACGGGGATGAACTAGGTTGTATGAAACCTTTACTTAGCAATTCATCTAATTGCTTTTTCAATTTTAACATTTCTGTGGGTGCTAACCGATAAGGTGCCTTGGCTATCGGTGTAGTTCCTGGAATTAGATGAATTCTAAATTCTACTTCCCTATCTGGTGGTAATCCTGGTAATTCTTCTGGGAATACATCTGGGTATTCTGAGACTACATGAATTTCCTTAAGTTCTTTACCCTTAGTATTAATGATTACTGAAATCATATATACTATTCCTTGTTTTCGTTCATAACTAGCAACTTTCATTACTGATATGAACTTCATGGGTTTTCGTGGTTTATCTCCTGTAATCGTGATTATTTCTCCAGTAGGTGCCTGAATTTCTACAGAATTTTTATCACAAAGGATTCGAGCATGGTTGGCTACTAACCAATCCATTCCTAAAACGATATCGAATCCAATTAACTTCATTGGCAATAGGTTTGCATGAAATTTATGACCTGAAAGTTCTATATTTTCTTTTTGCAAAACCTTATCTATTTTGACAGAATTTCCGTCTGCCGTTTCGATTGTAAAGATTTGCCTAAGGTTGGTTAATGGTAAATTAAGAGCTTGGCAGAATGAAGTATTTATAAAACTTTGGTTTGCACCAGAGTCAAATAATACTTTTGCGTAAATGTTGTGAACTAAGAACGTACCAGCTATCATATCTGGAATGAGTTCTGCTTCTTGAGTAGTCAGCTGGAATGCTCTGACATTCTTTTTAGTAGCTCCATCTGCTGTCTTGGCTTTGTTGTCTGCTGGTTTGCCCAATTTAGGACATTCTGTTTTAAAATGTCCTGTTTCTCCACAATTGAAACAAATTGTGGATTTCTTCCTGCAGTTTTCTTCCCGATGTCCTACAACTTTGCAAAAATTGCAGGTTATATTACATTTTCCAAAATGTTTCCTTTTGCAATTCCTGTAAAAAGGCGGAGTTGAGGATTGCCCTGTTCCTCTTCTCCTGAAACTGCTGTTATTACCCGTACGAAATCCTTGGGTAATTTTCTGAGCCAGTTCTTTCTTCCTGTTTTCATCTTGCGTGCGTACCAATTCGTCGGTTAGGGTATTAGCCAATTCCACCGCATCGTCAATAGTACGAGGTCTCGCAGCTTTAACGATGTTACGAATTTCGCTAATTAGTCCCCAAATATAGCGAGAAATGAGTACCGGTTCTGGCGAAGCCAATGTTGGTACCACTCTAGCATATTCAAAGAATGTCGAAGTATACCCTCGACAATCTACACCTATCATTCGATGGTTTAGGAACTTATTTGCCATTTGATCTTTTTCATATTCGGGACAGAATTTTCTTTCTACAAGACTTTTAAATTCTTCCCAGTTCATGGCATAAGCCCTATTTCTTCCTTTAGCTTGTAACACCGTGTTCCACCATTCTAGCGCCCCTTCTTTAAAAAGATTTGACACGTACATGACCTTATCGTCCTTGTCATATTTACTTATTGTGATTACTGCCTCGGTTTTCTCTAACCAACGCAGTGCCGCAGTCGCTCCTTCATTGCCTGCAAATTCAGCGGGTTTACAAGCAAGAAATTCTTTGTAAGTGCAACCAGGTGTTGCAGCTTTCATTTTCTTAGGGAGCGGAGCTTGCCGTGGTTCATTATCATGATTAGTATGATTATTGCCTCCGTTTACGCTATTACTGAAATTATCTTCAGAAATACGTTTGCTAGGAACGATTTGTTGCGGTTCGATTGGATTTCTAACTGCAGCAACGATTGCTGGAATAGCATTGGCTATCCCTTGAGCAACGATATTTTTTATATCTTGCTTAGTCATATATTGATCCCCTGGTTGTTGCTCAGATTGATTAACCTCATTAACTGGTTCATTATTAGCGTTTTCCATCTGATAATTAATATATATATATATATATATAATTTATTAGTATCGAATAAATAACAATTACACAAAATAATCATACCAATTTCTCAACACATATATAAACAAAACTATCGATTTCTCGATTCCCATTTTTATATATTTTATATTATGCGTCCATACACACCTTTATCTTACAAAGTTTTATTTTAAGTTATTTTACAGACTATATTCTACTTATTTATTTTACAACCACAGTTTCATATTCTCACACCATACTATCCCTCATCAGTTGGTATTTCATTAACGACGTTCCCTCTCGTCGTATTTCCAGGAGATCTGTTCTCCTACTTCCCTGATCCTATTTCCGGCATCCATTAACTCCTCGCCAAAGTGGCGGAGCTCAGCTAAATTTTCATTACTCATGGGTGGATTTGGTATAGGTTCTGGGTTGAACTGAGGGAGAAAGGAATAAGGACTGTTGAGCAGGTTTTGGAACTGCCAATCATTGGTCCACCACTCGTCCATTCCTAATGGTTGGGTGTGAATTATAGGTTCTGGAATTGCTGGTTCTAAGTTTATAGGGAGTTGATTTTCGACAGGATAAGAGTAAAAATTATTATTGACAGGCCTGACTATGTTACAACTTGCCAATGCACGATCCAATTCATCCTGAAATGGTATTTCCTCAACTTGTCTAGAGTTTTCCCCAATTTCCCTCTGGGTCTGTCTAGAAACTTCCCCAAACTCCTTTTCCATCTGCCTTGAATATTCCCCAAACTATATTTCCATTTGCCTAGAACTTTCCTCGTCTTCAATCCCCTTTCCTTTATCTAAGGGATTTTCTATTTTAGGAATCTTCCTAGTTGTAGGTTTCCTCCTGCGCACACGCCTCCATCCTACCAATCTCCTCCTTTTCTTGGGCTTGGGTTTCTCCGGAGGTGGAGCGTTGAATTCCATAGGTTCTTCTATGTCTGGTATATACCTATTGAAATCTTTAGAAACCTCTATTTTTACCGGATAGAGATTTAGATTGTGAAGGGCTTCAGACAAGTCACTCATACTGTTTAGCACAAAAATTGCTAAGTTAAAATTCTATACCAAATTTCATAAATAACCTTTAAATATTATTGCATCCCGTGCGAATCACTTAATACAAAAACTACTGAAAATTTAAAACACACTAAGGTTTATTTGTAAATTTATTTATTTACTGGATCAGGTTTCTGACTTATAAATAATAAGGGTGCTAAAACTTGAATCAAAATATTTAAAGATTTGCATTTACTGCTACAGTGGCTAGCATATAAAGATCTGCCCATTTTTCATCTAACTTGTCTTCCCAGGGTGGTTTACTGGTTAATTCCTGGTTAACTTTCTTTTCTCGGGATTTCTTTATTTTCTCTTTACTTTTCCTAATAATCAGACTTCTTTTACTAGGAGAAAGTGGTTCCTCATATTGTGCCTTTCGCACAAATATTCCTTCATCAGGAATTATAGAGTGATTTGAGGATTTCGTTTGGGATGAACTTCCCTTCTCATTGGATGACCTATCTAATTTAAGATAGATATTTGAAAGCTTTTGCTTACCCATACTGTACACAATTAATCAAATAATAAAACACATAATCACAAAATGGCAATCAGTAAAAAAAAATATTAAGTATTTTCTAAATACTTAATTGGCTTAAATCAGTGGCTCTGATACCACCTGTTTCTGTCACGGCCCCCGACCCAGTTTGACCCGTTTCAGGAGCCGCGGGACAGAAAATCCCGTGGTATTTATTTAACAGCGGAAGTTTTCGTCAGGATCTTTTTAAAACTGAATTTTCCCGATTTTTATTTCACAACTTGGGATAAAACCCGGTAATTTACAATCGTATGATTTCACTGAGAAATCTTTATTTTACAAAACATGTTTCTTTATTTTATATTGAGCCACTTCATTAAGCTTGTAGTGCTTCACGGCACTTTTTCTGGATCACAACAGATCACCTGAAACATGTTTGAAAAAGGTTTTGTCAGCGGGAAATACTGAGTGAATCATTCATTTTACTAAAATGACACATTTTTTATAATTTACAGTATTAAGAGCGATTACAATGTTTCTGATATCAAACCAACTACCCACGGTATTTTGTCACTCGACCCATTGGCCCTCCCGTTGTCCAATGGTGTCTGTGACTATGGTCATATCACCCCTTGGCTGCCCCAATGGTGAAGATTATCAAGTAATGTATACAAAACCCCACATACCGGCTGTAATTTTGTGACTACAAAGACTTAATCCCTGTAATTATAACTTTGAAATAAATAGGGTTTTGTAAAGCAATTTGATAAAAAGAGAATGACTCACTTTGCAGATTTATTTGAGCAGAGCCTAGCCTACTGATTAGCCTTTTAACCTAAATTTAATAACATGCACACAACTCGGTTAGTAACTTAATACAACATTTACGATAACTCACGAGATTAAACCCTCACATCGAATGACAAAGTGCGATACTTAAACATCCATTGAATTAACAACGAATGACAAAGCAATAACCCTAATGTGGGCAGCACTTAAACATCCATTGGATAGTTTAATCGATCGGACATTGAATCGTAGCAGCGATCGAGTTAATACCCGGTATCGGAGCAACGCCTCACTAATTTAATTGCTATTTTCGACTTCAGAGTGCTATCAATTCGTTTTTACGAAAAGATTTTGACACCAGTGGATTGTGCAAGTGACGGACTATTTATAGGTAAAATTAAGACATGTCGCGGCCCGCGTAAATCCTTAGCTCAACCTTACGCGGCCCGCGTGGCCGCCCAGTCTACGAATAGGCTTGACCAGTCACGAGTAGGTTAGCCAGGTGGTTGCTACGTGGATCCTGAACACTTATCCGGTCAACACAGGTTTGACGCGGCCCGCGTAAGACCTAACTTGTCTTTTACGCGGCCCGCCTGAAACCTAGAATTTTGTTTTTTCTTGCTTTTTAATGTAGGATAAGGTTTCAGGGGTCCGGGTTTATACTTACGGGTATTTTTAAAGCAGTTTTGAGAGTCCTTACAGTTTGCAAGGGCAAGACTTGACTTCTTCAAGAACTAAAATGCGTCATCGGTGTTCCATCATTCAACCTTCAACTCTTCGCGGAGCTACCTAATGAAGCTTCGCAAAACTGTGAGCATACTCGACCCTTTTACGTTTTAACGCATTTTTGGGGTGCAACATGTATACAAAATCCACTTTACACCATCGATTTTAATCAAACACACAATCCATCGAACACGTTCGTTGTTATGCTTAGGTTGTTATTATTTATTAGTTTCAACTTGTATCCCATGATATTGTTATGCTTAGGCTGTTTATGCATGCTAGTTTAAAAATCATAATGTCATATTATTTGCAATGCTTAAGTTGTTTATGTATGCTAGTTTCGACGTGAATAATAGATGCAATGTGGATTTGAGACAAACTTTTATACTTATAATTATATTCAAACATGTATGCTCGCCAGTGCTTTTGTACTGATCCATGCTTTTATTACATGTTGCAGGATTGTGACAGATGAATCCAGTAGGATTGCCTAGAAACGCATTTAAACTTTATTGCTCGTTGTATTGTAATTTGCTTTCAATCCTGTTGTATTATGTTTCCAATACTTGTAAAAATTAATTATCAATGAAAGGAAATTTAAATATTTGAACACTTATTGTGCATTATTTATTTTAATCTTGTGGTAATCTAGTTCAAACAATGTAAAATGTAATTATTAAATACTTGACACAAAATAGCGTTATGAAGTCTCTTGCAATCTACACACTTCGTCTCATCCCGATGTTTCCGCCATCGGTTGGGGTGTGACAAATTGGTATCAGAGCCATAACTATAGGGAATTAGGTAGAATTGCCATGTTCGACCTAGTCTATAGTCTAAGTACTAAAACTTGACCATTCTTAATTTTTGCTCAATATGAAATTCTCCCTATTTGCTTCTACCTTTTCGTTTTGTTTAAATATAAAATGTGCTTTTTCTAATACATTTTACGCAACAAATAGCTTGAAGACACCCATATTCCACAATCGAAACGACTCACTAGAACAGAGGTGATTCCCGCCTTTGGTGACGAATTTCAATCCACCTTACATGTTATTTTGCACGAAATTTCACCATCAAGTCAGGAGTGATATCTATGTCTTAATGGGAATTTTCCATTTCATATTCTAGTGGATCCTTACTGACGACTCGAGATTTTATCTTGTTCGTTCAATAAACCTGATGTGCACAAAATGCAACATATAAATTACACCAATTGTGGCATAAAACTAACCCTTTTTTAGTACTAATGTTGGAAAAAGTGTGTTTTTGTCTTCCTTTTGTATTTTCAGGATTAAATGAGCTCAAATTAACAAAAGAAGCAAAAAGGCAGCTAAATCTAACATAAATACAAGAAAAGGAACAAACGTGGCATGCCCGAACCCCCGACAGCATCTTCCCAAGCAAAATCAAGAAGACAGAAGACTGAACACGCCCCGTGCTCAGTGAACACGGGGGCGTGCCCAAGTGCTAGCATAAAAGACAAAGCTATAGAAGCTTCTATCGCCCACCACGGGGCCGTGCTCAGCGGACACGGGGCCGTGGTCAACTATAAGATTCGCAGAATCCAGGCAAATCTTGATAGTACAGATATGATTCTGCACACGGGGGCGTGCCCAGCGGACACGGGGGCGTGGTCAACTAATGCAGACAAACTGCAATTAATGAAGGAAGAGAAGATGATGGACACGGGGCCGTGCCCAATGGACACGGGGCCGTGCCCGAGCTGCTGTTCAGGCTATAAATAGGGGTGCTTGGCTCATTTGCAAACCATCTCTTGGCACACCACCTCTCTCACACTTCACCCACCACCATCACAACACCATCATCCACCACCATCATCCATTGTCCATCATAGAGTGTGTGAGTCATCTCAGGATCCAAGATTGATCGTAAGAGTTCTTGACAATCAAAGGCCATGTTTGCCTAAGTCTCTTACATCACTTGGTGAAGACAAGTGTCTAGTGTAACACTTTTTATTTTTAATCTTTTCGCACTTTTTACTTGGTTATGTATTAATGACTTTAATAACTAGTTTCTTATGTTGAAGGTGATTCTTCCTTATCGTTTGTCCGTGGTGTCTTGGCATTATTTTACTGTCTATATAAAATATAAGATTTTCACCATTCATATCTCCACGGTCTATATGGAGGTATGTTTGCTACCTGGTCGGGGGTTAAGGGAACGGTTTGGTAAGAGTCTTGTCTTGTTCAGTGTATAGATCCTGCAAGGACCTGGGTCAAATTTAGTAGGACCTCCTTCAATACCCACCGGTATTGGATGGTGGGGGTCCAAACTCTTTGATCCCCTCATATGTAAGCTACTATTAATACTTTAACCCGGCTACTTAGGACTGTATCCCTGCTGACTCAGACTACTTAGCCGAGGGTAACGTCACCTTCAAAAGAGGGGCCTACCATAATATGCATTAATAACTTAATTATCTTTCAATAATCCGACCCTTTAGGATTGTATCCTTGCTGACTCAAACTACTGGGTTGAGGGTAACGTCACCTTCAAAAGAGGGGCCTACTACAATAACTAAGATAATCTCTTAAAAAGTGCAAAAGTGCGGAAATAATCAAAGGTTACACTAAACACGAGTCGGAGCCAAGTGATTCATCTTGTCTATCTGTTTTTATTTTTATTTTATTTTTCAGCATTTTAGTTAGTTTTTATTTTTCTAGTTTAAAAACATTTTTCTAACTTTTGATTTGATTAGACGTTGAGGATAAACCGGTACTAAAAGCTCTTGTGTCCTTGGACGACCTCGGTATCTTGCCAACACTATACTACGCTCACGATGGGTGCACTTGCCCATATGTGTGTTTGGTATTAAGTAAAATATCGTGTTTTATGAATTTAAAACTTGACTAACGTCTAAAAAGGGCTTAAAATATACTTAAATACCTATAAGACCACACGCGCATCAAGTTTTTGGCGCCGTTGCCGGGGATACAAGGATTTTAAGAAAGTTAGGAATCAACGGCCTAATCGTTTTTTTTTTAGTTTTTCTGTTTTTTTAGGATTTTCATAATTTTCAGCTTCTGCAGAACTCAGCACGGGCCGTGCCCGCTGAACATGCCCCGTGCCCAATCCTTGGAACTGGCAATCCTGTTTTAAGTCAGACAGTAAGCTGAACACGGGCCGTGCCCCCTCAACACGCCCCGTGCCCAAGTTTCAGTTACTAAAAACAGAACCGTAAGATCCCGACGGTTGGTAATTTCTGACACAAACATGAGTTATACTGATATTTTTTACTTTCGGCACTCTTATGGTACGTGGTGTCAAATATGTGGTGGTTCCCATAAAGAAATAGAATGTTATTTTCTAAATTATAAGCCCCACTATATAGACCCATCGTTTTCCCGTAGCCTTAAGAGGGGCGAAAGTAAAAATAATCCCTATCTCTCCCTCGAATGCTCTCAACCGGATCTTCTAGGAGAAATGCTTCTTGATGAACTATTTCAATTGGAAGATCTAATTCTTAATTGGTTAAAAGAACTTAGGATGGATTTCAATAATTTATCTCAAGACGATAACCAAGAAGAATTGTTGGGATCGAATTCAAATAAAAACAACTTCGTTGTTCCCGATGTTACCTCTAACTCTAGTGAGGACTTGAGCGATAGTCGTCCCTGTGTCGATTGTGCCGTGAAGGACTCCCCATCGACTTCGTTCGATGCATACATAGACCTAAGCGATTCGGCATACACCTTCTTTAACGAGAGCCCGGGAAAGGGTTGGACTTGTCCACCTACATTTAGCATAGGAATCACCCTCACCGACAACCTTTTGCATTCTCGTCTTAATCTAGAACAATTAAGGTATCTTAGACACTTTGGGGTTGTTCCATCCAGTAAGGAACCGCCCGATCCGGATGAGTTCCTTAAAAATAGACAAACTTCATAAAACAGCCTTTCGACACGGGGCCGTGCCCAGGTCAACACGCCCCCGTGTCCACCAAAAGATTCCTTTCTGACTTTTTGTCAGAATGCGGACAAAATGTGTCAGGATCTTTCCTGCACACGGGGCCGTGTCCAGCCGACATGGGTGTCACGGCCCCCAACCCGGTTTAACCCGTTTCAGGAGCCGCGGGACAGAAATCCCGTGGTATTTATTTAATTGAGTTTAACAGCGGAAGTTTATCGTCAGGATCTTTTTAAAGCTAAAATTTTACCGATTATTTTATTTCACAATTCAGGATATCACCCCGGTAATTTACAATCATATGATTTCACTGAGAAATCTTTATTTTACAAAACATATTTCTTTATTTTATAATGAGCCACTTTCTTAAGCTTGAAATGCTCAACAACACTTTTCCTGAATTACAACAGATCACCTGAAACATGTTTGAAAAAGGTTTTGTCAGCGGGAAATACTGAGTGAATCATTGTATTTACTAAAACGACACATTTGTTATAATTTACAGTATTAAGGAAGATTACAATGTTTCTGATATCAACCAATTACCCACAGTATTTTGTCACTCGACCCATTGGCCCATTCGTCCAATGGTGTCTGTGACTATGGTCATATCACCCCTTGGCTGCCCCAATGGTGAAGATTATCAAGTAATGTATACAAAACCCCACATACCGGCTGTAATTTGGTGACTACATAAACTTAATCCCTGTAATTATAACTTTAAAAGTAAACATGCTTTTGAAATTAAATTTGATAAAAAGAGAATGACTCACATTGCAGATTTAACACGGACAGAGTCTAGTCTATGGATTAGCCTTGTTAACCTAATTTAAATAACAATGCACACAAAACTGGGTTAGTAATCAATACAACATTTACGATAACTCATGAGATCAACCCTCACAACGAATGACAAAGTGCTATGCTTAAACATCCATCGAATTAACGACTAATGACAAAGCATCACCCTAATGTGGGCAGCACTTAAACATCCATTGAGTACATTGATCGATCGGAAAATGAATCGTAGCAGCGATCGAGTTATTACCCTGTTTTGCGGCAGCAATTTAGTGAATCGTGTGTGTTTTGATAGTATACAAAACGTAATTCAGTGTGTAGTGCGAGTTTGTTCGTCGTTTTAATTCCAGAAATCAAGTGCCACTCTCTACTATTTATACATGAATTTGGACTAGCTTACGGACCGTAAGACTCAACCCTTACGGTCCGTAAGGGTCACAGAATCTTCATAGGGTTGCCACATCTGGGACTAGCCTTGCTGACTTGACTGTTTTGTAATTTCGATTTTTGACAACGAGAATTTAAGATAATCGTAACTAGGGTTTACCCCCCCCTGAGTTTTAGGGGCCCTGATCCTGATTCTGATTGTTCTGAAAATTTTAGGGTTTATGCAGAATCACTTGGGTGTCTCAATTAGGGTTTCCTATTGGATAATTAAAATAATATTTAAGACTTTTTTTATGAGAGTTGTTACATTCTCCCCACCTTAAAAAACATCTCGTCCTCGAGATTTACTGGAATAGGTGTGGATAATTTCGCTTCATTTCTGATTCCAGCTCCCAAGTGTATTCAGCTCCTCTCTTTGAATCCCACTTTACTTTAACTAGCACTAGTCGTTTGTGCTTGAGAAACTTCACTTTTCTGTCTTCTATCTGAAGAGGTTTCTCAACAAATTTTAACTTTTCGTTTACCTCTATGTCTTGAAGAGGTACTACCAGAGATTCGTCTGCTAGACATTTCTTGAGATTGGATACATGAAATACATCATGTACTCCAGCTAATTCTTCTGGTAGTTGTAAACGATAAGCAACTGGTCCTATACGTTGGATTACTGGAAATGGTCCTACGTATCTTGGACTTGGCTTTCCTTTCTTACCGAATCTAACAACTCCTTTCCAAAGAGAAACTTTTAACAGTACTCTGTCTCCAACTTGGAATTCTAATGGCTTGCATCTATTGTCTGCATAACTCTTCTGGCGATCTCGAGCCGTTTTCAGCCTTTCCTTGATTTGTGTAATCTTATCAGTCGTCTCTTGCACAATCTCAGGACCTGATAATTGACTTTCTCCTATTTCTGCCCAACAAACTGGAGTTCTGCACTTTCTTCCATATAGTGCCTCGAATGGGGCGGTTTCAATGCTTGAATGATAACTATTGTTATAGGAGAATTCAATTAATGGTAAATGATCATCCCAGTTTCCACCAAAATCTATTACACATGCTCTAAGCATGTCTTCCAGAGTTTGGATTGTCCTTTCACTTTGCCCGTCTGTTTGGGGATGATATGCAGTGCTTAAGTTTAGTCGAGTTCCCATTGCTTTCTGGAAACTTGTCCAAAAATGAGAAGTGAACCGACTATCTCTATCTGATACAATGGAGAGTGGAACTCCATGTAAGGATACGACTTCATCTACATACAACTTTGCCAATCTTTCCATGCTAAAGGTTTCTTTCATATGTAGAAAGTGAGCTGATTTGGTTAATCGATCCACAATTACCCAAATCGTGTCATTACCTTTTCTGGTTTTGGGCAACTTAGTAACAAAATCCATTGTTATAAGTTCCCATTTCCATACTGGCATCTCTAATTGTTGTAGTAGACCTGAAGGTTTCTGATGTTCTGCCTTAACTTGGGAACAAGCAAGACACTTAGAAACATATTTAGCTATATCCTTCTTCATGCCTATCCACCAGAAATTCTTTCTTAAATCTTGGTACATCTTATTGTTTCCTGGATGTATAGTATACCTAGATTTATGAGCTTCTTTCAAAATCTTATTTCTTAATTCTCCCTGTTTTGGTACCCAGATCCTTTTCTTATGGAATCTCCAAATTCCATCAGCTCCTCGTTCTAAATCTTTTATTCGTCCCTTCATTCCTTCAGCAACATCTTCTATTGCTGTTTCTTGAAAATACATTAGTTGTTCCATTAAATCTAACTGTAGATTTAATCTGAGAGCACGAACCCGTCGTTGTCTTTCATGGTACTTACGACTTAAGGCATCTGCAACTACATTTTCCTTTCCTTCGTGATATTGAATATCACAATCGTAATCACTTAAGATTTCCATCCATCTCCTTTGTCTCATGTTTAACTCTTTTTGCCCAAATATATATCTTAGACTTTTATGATCCGTATAGACAGTAAACCTACTTCCATACAGATAATGTCTCCATATTTTAAGGGCAAAAATTACAGCTCCTAATTCTAAATCATGAGTTGTATAATTTTCTTCGTGCTTTTTCAACTATCTTGAAGCATACGCAATTACCTTCTTGCGTTGAATAAGCACACATCCAAATCCTAGTTTTGAAGCATCACAATATACTTCAAAATCTTCAGTTCCTTCTGGTAAGGCTAAGATTGGAGCATTGGTTAATTTCTGCTTCAAGATTCTAAAGGCTTCTTCTTGTTTAGGTCCCCATTCAAACTTAATGGCTTTACAGGTTAGCTTAGTTAATGGTACAACTATCTTGGAAAAATCCTTAATAAACCGTCTATAATACCCAACTAAACCTATAAAACTTCTAATTTCCATTGCGGTTTGCGGAACCTTCCAATTGGTAATTGCCTCTATTTTAGCAGGATCTACGTGAATACCTTCATGATTCACCATATGTCCTAAGAATTGCACTTCTTGTAGCCAAAATTCACATTTTGAGAATTTGGCATACAGCTTTTCTTTTCTTAACAAAGTTAAGAGTGCATGCAAGTGTTGACAATGTTCGTCCTGACTTTTTGAATAAATAAGTATATCATCTATGAAGACAATTACAAATTTATCCAAATACGGTTTACAGATCCTATTCATCATGTCCATGAATGCTGCAGGTGCATTCGTTAATCCAAAGGGCATGACTGTAAACTCGTAATGACCATACCTAGTTCTGAAAGCAGTTTTAGGTATGTCTTCTTCTTGTACCTTTAATTGATGATATCCGGAACGTAAGTCGATCTTAGAAAAATATCTAGCTCCTTGAAGTTGATCAAACAGATCATCAATCCTAGGTAATGGGTATCGATTCTTAATTGTAACTTTATTCAATTCTCTATAATCAATACACATTCTCATCGAACCATCCTTCTTCTTTACAAACAACACTGGAGCTCCCCAAGGGGATGAGCTAGGTTGTATGAATCCTTTACTTAGTAATTCATCTAATTGCTTTTTCAGTTCTAACATTTCGGTAGGAGCTAACCGATAAGGTGCCTTAGCTATCGGTGTAGTTCCAGGAATTAGATGAATCCTAAATTCTACTTCCCTATCTGGTGGTAATCCAGGTAACTCTTCAGGGAATATATCTGGGTATTCTGAGACTACAGGAATTTCCTTAAGTTCTTTATTCTTAGTATAAATGATTACTGAAATCATATATACTATTCCTTGCTTTCGTTCATAACTAGCAACTTTCATTACTGATATAAACTTCATGGGTTTACGTGGTTTATCTCCTGTAATCATGATTACTTCTCCAGTAGGTGCTTGAATTTCTATAGAGTTTTTATCACAAATGATTTGAGCATGGTTGGCTATTAACTAATCCATTCCTAACACAACATCAAATTCAGCTAATTTCATAGGTAACAGATTTACAGCAAATTTATGACCTGAAAGTTCTATTTCTACTTTTTGCAAAACCTGATCTATTTTAACTGAATTCCCATCTGCGGTTTCGACTGTAAAAATCTGCCTAATCTTGGTTAAAGGTAACTTAAGAGCTTGACAGAATAAAGTATTGATAAAACTTTGGTTTGCACCAGAGTCAAATAATACTTTTGCGTATACGTTGTGAACTAGGAACGTACCAGCTATAACATCTGGAATGATTTCTGCTTCTTGAGTGGTCAGCTGGAATGCTCTGACATTCTTCTTAGTAGCTCCGTCGGTCACCTTGGGTTTGTTGTCTGCTGGTTTGATCAATTTAGGACATTCTGTTTTATAATGCCCCGCTTCTCCACAATTAAAACAGATTATGGTTTTCTTTCTGCAGTTTTCTTCACGATGTCCTACAGCTTTGCAAAGGTTGCAGGTTACATTACATCTTCCAAAATGTTTTCTTTTGCAATTCCTGCAGAAAGGTGGGTTTGAGGATTGCCCTGTTCCTCTTTTCTTGAAGTTATTACTATTACCCATACGAAATCCTTGGGTAATTTTCTGAGCCAGTTCCTTTTTCCTGTCTTCATCTCTTGTGCGTACCAGTTCATCAGTTAGGGTGTTGGCTAGTTCCACTGCATCGTCAATAGTGCGAGGTCTCGCAGCTTTAACGATATTACGGATTTCGCTAATTAATCCCCAAATATAGCGAGAAATGAGTACCGGTTCTGGCGAAGCCAGTGTTGGTACCACTCTAGCATATTCGAAAAATGTCGAAGTATAACCGCGACAATCTACACCCGTCATCCGATGATTTAGGAACTTATTTGCCATTTGATCTTTTTCATATTCGGGATAGAATTTCCTTTCTACAAGAATCTTAAATTCTTCCCAGTTCATGGCGTAAGCCCTATTTCTTCCTTTAGCTTGTAACACCGTGTTCCACCATTCGAGCGCCCCTTCTTTGAAAAGATTTGACGCATACATGACTTGATCGTCCTGAATACATTTACTTATGGCAATTACTGCCTCGGTTTTCTCTAACCAACGCAGTGCCGCAGTCGCTCCTTCATTGCCTGCAAACTCAGTGGGTTTACAACCAAGAAATTCTTTATAAGTGCAACCAAGTGTTGCAGCTTTCATTTTTTTAGGGAGCGGAGCTTGCCGTGGTTCATTATCATGATTAACATGATCATTGCCTCCGTTTACACTATTACTGAAGTTATCTTCAGAAATACGTTTACTAGGAATAATTTGTTGAGGTTCGGCAGGTTTTTGAACAGCAGCAACGATTGTTGGAATAGCATTGGCTATTCCTTGTGCAACGATATCTTCTATATCTTGCCTAGTTAATAATTGTTCTTCCTGAATTTGCTCAGATTGATTTACTTCATTTACTGGTTCATTACTAATGTTTTCCATCTGATAATTAATTTATAAATAAATAATTAGTAAATAAGAAACAATTCAATGTCACAATTAATTGCACATAATCACGTAAACAAATATACAAACAAAATTGTAATTTTCTAAAATTTCATTTATAGATTATATCATGCTTCTATATACAACCGTTTTATTATTTATTTTACATACTGATTTTACTATTACTATTACACAACCACAGTTTCAAAAACCTCCTATCTTTCATCATATGTTTTTCTAAAAACGAAGCTCCCTTTCATCATATTTCCAGGCAATTTGTCCCCCTATCTCCCGGATTCTATTTCCTGCATCCATCAGCTCTTCACCAAAATGGCGGAGTTCAGCCATATTCTCGTTACTCATTGGTGGATTGGGTAGAGGTTCTGGATCAAACTGGGGAAGAAAGGAATAAGGATCGTTGACATTGTTTTGGAATTGCCAATCATTCGTCCACCATTCGTCCATTCCTACAGGTTGGGAGTGGACTATTGGTTCTGGGATTGCTGGATCAAGATTTATAGGGAGTTGATTTTTAATAGGACGAGTAAAAATATTTGTATTGACAGGCTGAATAGTATCACAGCTTGCCAATAGAAAATCTATTTCCTCCTGAAAAGTCATACCCTGGTTTTGTTTGGAGCTTTCTCCAATTTCCATTTGAGTTAGTCTAGAACCTTTTCCAACCTCCATTTCTATTTCCTTAGAATATTCCTCAAACTGCATTCCCATTTGCCTAGAATCTTCCTTGACTTCAGTTTCCATCTCCTGCTGTCTAGAACTTTCCCTGGTTACAATTTCTTTTCCTTTTTCTAAAGGATTGTTTATTTTAGGAAGTTTCGTAGCTGGCTTTTTCTACGTATACGACTCCCCCATACGTATTTCCTTCTTTTCTTTGGTTTTGGCTTTTTCAAAGGTGGAGCGTTGAATTCTACAGGTTGTTCCACATCAGGAAAATACCCAGTAAATTCTTTAGAAACTTCTAGGTTTACAGGGTATAAGTTGAGATTCTCTAGGGCTTCCGATAATTCATTCATGCTGTTTAATATACAAGTAAAATACAAAATGCTAAGTTAAAATTTATAACAAAAATTTTTTTTTAGAAATAACCTTTAAATTTTATTGCATACCCTGTGACTAATTTACACAAAAGAAAATGAACAATTTTAAACATACTAGGTTTTATTTATTTACTAGATGATATTTTGGGCTTGTAAGTGATAAGGTTGTTATTACGGAGTCATGGTATTTTAAATATTAGCATTTACTGCTACAGTGGCTAGCATATAAAGATCCGCCCATTTTTCATCTAATTTGTCCTCCCAAGGTGTTTTACTGGTTAATTCCTTGGTTTCCTGTTTAACTTTCTTCTCTCATGCTTTCTTTATTTTCTCCTGACTTTTCTTTAAAATTAAACCTCTTTTATTAGAAGAAAGTGGTTCCTCATAATGCGCCTTTCGCACAAATATTCCTTCTTCAGGAATTGCAGGAAGTTTTGAGGATTTAGTTTGAGATGAACTTCCCTTCTCGTTGGATGACCTATCTAATTTAAGATAGATGCTTGAAAGCTTTTGCTTACCCATACTGTAACTAACAAATAGTCAGTTAATAAAACACATAATCACATAATAGTAATCAGGAAAAAATTAAGTATTTCTAAATACTTAATTAGCTTAATTCAGTGGCTCTGATACCACCTTTTTCTGTCACGGCCCCCAACCCGGTTTGACCCGTTTCAGGAGCCGCGGGACAGAAATCCCGTGGTATTTATTTAATTGAGTTTAACAGCGGAAGTTTATCGTCAGGATCTTTTTAAAGCTAAAATTTTCCCGATTATTTTATTTCACAATTCGGGATATCACCCCGGTAATTTACAATCATATGATTTCACTGAGAAATCTTTATTTTACAAAACATATTTCTTTATTTTATAATGAGTCACTTTCTTAAGCTTGAAATGCTCCACAACACTTTTCCTGAATTACAACAGATCACCTGAAACATGTTTGAAAAAGGTTTTGTCAGCGGGAAATACTGAGTGAATCATTCTATTTACTAAAACGACACATTTGTTATAATTTACAGTATTAAGGAAGATTACAATGTTTCTGATATCAACCAATTACCCACAGTATTTTATCACTCGACCCATTGGCCCATTCGTCCAATGGTGTCTGTGACTATGGTCATATCACCCCTTGGCTGCCCCAATGGTGAAGATTATCAAGTAATGTATACAAAACCCCACATACCGGCTGTAATTTGGTGACTACATAAACTTAATCCCTGTAATTATAACTTTAAAAGTAAACATGCTTTTGAAATTAAATTTGATAAAAAGAGAATGACTCACATTGCAGATTTAACACGGACAGAGTCTAGTCTATGGATTAGCCTTGTTAACCTAATTTAAATAACAATGCACACAAAACTGGGTTAGTAATCAATACAACATTTACGATAACTCATGAGATCAACCCTCACAACGAATGACAAAGTGCTATGCTTAAACATCCATCGAATTAACGACTAATGACAAAGCATCACCCTAATGTGGGCAGCACTTAAACATCCATTGAGTACATTGATCGATCGGAAAATGAATCGTAGCAGCGATCGAGTTATTACCCTGTTTTGCGGCAGCAATTTAGTGAATCGTGTGTGTTTTGATAGTATACAAAACGTAATTCAGTGTGTAGTGCGAGTTTGTTCGTCGTTTTAATTCCAGAAATCAAGTGCCACTCTCTACTATTTATACATGAATTTGGACTAGCTTACGGACCGTAAGACTCAACCCTTACGGTCCGTAAGGGTCACAGAATCTTCATAGGGTTGCCACATCTGGGACTAGCCTTGCTGACTTGACTGTTTTGTAATTTCGATTTTTGACAACGAGAATTTAAGATAATCGTAACTAGGGTTTACCCCCCCCCCCCTGAGTTTTAGGGGCCCTGATCCTGATTCTGATTGTTCTGAAAATTTTAGGGTTTATGCAGAATCACTTGGGTGTCTCAATTAGGGTTTCCTATTGGATAATTAAAATAATATTTAAGACTTTTTTATGAGAGTTGTTACAACGGGGCCGTGTCCAGCATGCTGTCGTTTTCTATAAATGCAGCCAAGAATCCTGCACATTTGGACCATCCAGGAACAGAGATTTGAAAGGATCTTCTCACCTACCATCCTAGGTATTTTCTAAAAGAAGGTTCTAACAACCATCTAGTCCTTTTCTCTTTTATCCATTGCCTTCTTCTTCATCTTTCTTGCTTCAACACCTCCATTGAAGCTTGAGATCACCATGATTCCAAGCTTTGTTATGATGTTTGTTGAGTTTTTGTTCAAGGAATCTTGTTAAAAATAAGTTGTACAACATTGTTTTAAGTTATTCCTGCTCAAAAATGCTTCATAATTTGGTAAAATAATTTGAAACTCCAAGATTCCTTGTTCCAAAAATCTACAGGAAGGTCAACACGGGGCCGTGCTCATTGAGCACGGGGCCGTATCCAGGGATACTGTTCCATTAAAATGAATTATTTTTTGTGTGTTTTCGTAGAATGTCTAGTCAAAACAGTGGAACCTCTTCTGCGCACTCCAGAAACAATCGAAGGGAAAGAAGTTCATCAATTGAAGCAACTCTCGTACGCTACGTAATGGCATTACATGAAGCTCTTGACGAGATGACTTCGGTAGAGGAGGTCCTAATAGACCGTATAAACTATCTTACGGTGGGGTTGGAAAATAGTTTTCAAGAAATTAATCTCTTGCACCAGAGGTTAAACATTCTTGTAACACCTCCCATGGAACCAATCCTCCCTCAAGAGGATTGGAACCTAGCACTTGGAATCAACAATCCTACTGGGTGGGATGACTTTCCAACGGAGCCTCCTCTTGAAGATCTACAAGAAGTACCGGTGGAGGTTGCACCTCCTCAAACTGATGCCACTGAGCCCGTCTTTCTTCTCCCACGGGAGATAGAGGAATGGCTAGCCGACATGTGAGGAACCCATGCCCGGAAAAGGAAGTTCTTCAAAGCCGCATCCAACCAAGAGAATTATCTCTTTGGAAATTTTGCTAATAGAATAATTTTAGGGTAGAACTTCTTGATTTAGATTTCTTGTGCTTCTTTGACCTATTTATCTAGAGTTTTAACTTTTTAAGATTATTATGTAATTCTCTCTATGACTTAATGAATGATGGTTTTAGTTAATTTGGTGTTTGGATAATGTTGAAATGGATAAAACACACTCGGATGGTGAAGGATAACAAGGGAAACTTGAACCAGCACCCCATGCACGAAAACAGGGCCCTCCGACAAAATTTTCTTCATTACAGCAAGTTCAGCATGGGTCGTGCCCGCCCAACACGGCCCCGTGCTGCACAATCTGCAGAAAATGCCCAGTTCAGGTAACTGGACATGGGCCGTGTTTACCCAACACGCCCCCGTGTCCAGGCTTCTGTTTCTTTTTACATATTATGTTACTGGCGATCTGAACACGGGGCCGTGTCCAGACGCCCAGTAACATAAATTTTGCTTTTTCACAACTTTTTACACATTCAATCAACCTAAAAACTTATTTTTGGGATACATTGAGGACAATGTGTAAATTTTTTGTGTGTGTGGGGGGGGGGATGCTAAAATCTTGAATCTTGCAAGTCCTAATTACAAGCCTTACACAAAACTCTATTGGAACCGCTAATCACCACAAACTTTTTCAAAAATTTTTCATTTTTCTTACTTGTCTAGGTTTAACTTGGGAATTTCAAATTCTATAAAGGTTATATTTTTTACAAATTTACAACCGATAGCGTCGTGATAAAAAGAACCAACATAAGAAAATTATGAAACGGCATGACAAGCTTAGTTAAAATTTGATTATATATACTTGATCACATAAAAACCCATTCCCACAAAAGTGAGTTTTGAGCCTTTATTGAGCATACAAATACATATCTTTAAACTAAATGCTCATTTTTCGTTTCTTGTGTGAATAGCCGCTTGGTTCTTACGACTCTAGAACTTGTCACGACGACACATTCCCGGTTCTTACCAACTTAAACCCGAGTAAGTAAATGATGGAGGCATTAGGACTAACCCTTTTTCATTTCTACACCATTAATTTTTTTTTTACCACCTACCCAAAATCCCCCTAGCTAACCCCTTTGAGCCTAAACCTTTTCATTTCTTAACCCAAAAACAAACACCCTTTCACCCATCAAAACCCTTTTTATTTTTAACCCTTTGTTTTAGTAACAAGCTTGGTTTTTCGTATGACTTTTCAAAAAAAAAAAACATGTTGATGATGAAACAAAAGAAATAAACAAGCAAGTTCATCAAAAATAACTTTGTTTGAATAATGGCTTCATCAAAATAAAAATTGAAAAAATAAAAAGTCTTACGAAAACCGATGTTTTTTACGCTTTTCGCCCTTTTCTACTAACCATTAACCCAACCACCTACCTTTAACCCTAGCCTAACCCTTCACCCAAAAGTCCTCTTGATATTTACAAAGGTGTAGAGTTAAAAAGGAGTAGGATTGATTGCTTGGCAAGCCTATGGTAGGAATAAGTTCCATGCCGCTCTCGAGTGATTCACTACAATACATTTTCGGCCGAGTGTTGAGTGATCCCCGAGAGGTATGTCAACTTGTATATAAATGGAATTTTAAAAAAGGCATGTTATACCCTAATAAGTAATTTATCTTATGTAATGTTTTATTAAATCATGACGAATAGAATTGTAAATAAATAAAAATAAAACTTGATAAAGAATCTTAGAAATCCCGACACTCTATGACAAGCCCAAAAACCTTCTCTTCTACCCATTCCATTTGGGAGTGTAAAGCCACATTATAAAGAGTTTTGCTCAGCGGACACGGGGTCGTGGTCAACTATAAGATTCGTAGAATCAAGGCAAATCTTGATAGTACAGATATGCTTCTGCACACGGGGGCGTGCCCAGCGGACACGGGGGCGTGGTCAACTAATGCAGACAAACTGCAATTAATGAAGGAAGAGAAGATGATGGACACGGGGCCATGCCCGAGCTGCTGTTCAGGCTATAAATAGGAGTGCTTGGCTCATTTGCAAACCATCCCTTGGCACACCACCTCTCTCACACTTCACCCACCACCATCACAACACCATCATCCACCACCATCATCCATTGTCCATCATAGAGTGTGTGAGTCGTCTCGGGATCCAAGATTGATCGTAAGAGTTCTTGATAATCAAAGGCCATGTTTGCCTAAGTCTCTTACATCACTTGGTGAAGACAAGTGTCTAGTGTAACACTTTTTATTTTTAATCCTTTCGCACTTTTTACTTGGTTATGTATTAATGACTTTAATAACTAGTTTCTTATGTTGAAGGTGATTCTTCCTTATCGTTTGTCCGTGGTGTCTGGGCATTATTTTACTGTCTATATAAAATAAAATATTTTCACCATTCATATCTCCACGATCTATATGGAGGTATGTTGGCTACCTGGTCGGGGGTTAAGGGAACGGTTTGGTAAGAGTCTTGCCTTGTTCAGTGTATAGATCCTGCAAGGAACTGGGTCAAATTTAGTAGGACCTCCTTCAATACCCACCGGTATTGGATGGCGGGGGTCCAAACTCTTTGATCCCCTCATATGTAAGCTACTATTAATACTTTAACCCGGCTACTTAGGATTGTATCCCTGCTGACTCAGACTACTTAGCCGATGGTAGCGTCACCTTCAAAAGAGGGGCCTACCATAATAAGCATTAATAACTTAATTAATTATCTTTCAATAATCCGACCCTTTAGGATTGTATCCTTGCTGACTCAAACTACTGGGTTGAGGGTAACGTCACCTTCAAAAGAGGGGCCTACTACAATAACTAAGATAATCTCTTAAAAAGTGCAAAAGTGCGGAAATAATCAAAGGTTACACTAAACACGAGTCGGAGCCAAGTGATTCATCTTGTCTATCTGTTTTTATTTTTATTTTATTTTTCAGCGTTTTAGTTAGTTTTTATTTTTCTAGTTTAAAAACATTTTTCTAACTTTTGATTTGATTAGACGTTGAGGATAAACCGGTACTAAAAGCTCTTGTGTCCTTGGACGACCTCGGTATCTTGCCAACACTATACTACGCTCACGATGGGTGCACTTGCCCATATGTGTGTTTGGTGTTAAGTAAAATCTCGTGTTTTATAAATTTAAAACTTGACTAACGTGTAAAAAGGGCTTAAAATATACTTAAATACCTATAACACCACACGCGCATCAAAACCACATTTCGGGGACGAAATTGTCAAGCTAGGATTGATATCCACACCTTGTTGACTGGTCCCGCACTACGATTTTCAATCTCGCCAAAGTTTCGTATTTTCAATCAAATTAGGGACATGTACTAACTGGAAGGGTAAAATACCGTTAATCGCCTGGCGACGAGAGTATTATACTTATTAGGCCAAAGCATGTCTCCCTAATTCGGAAGGACTTGCGATTCACTTTGGAATAGTCGAAGTTTCTAAACCCGAAGCACTCTAATACTTATCAAGCCTCTATTTTATATTAACTTAACTTTTATGCGATTTAATACTTGTTACCTAATCATCATTTTAATACACGCCTACTAATACGTTATGCTTGATTCGGGATTACTGGACATTCTTTATGTGATAAACTGGTCATTAACTTCGGATGAAGCCACACCTTGACATATGTAGTGCTTGTGAAGCACTATAGGAGTAGCGCACCGCCGCATGGATTTGTGGTAATGTCAAGACATTCATTCATACATTACGGATCTTTTCATAGCAACGAACTGATGACATGTGCTATGATTAGATGACGCTTTATACATTATGGATCTTTTCATGGCAACGAAATGATGACATGTGCTATGATTAGATGACGCTTTATACATTACAGATCTTTTCATGGCAATGAAATGATGACATGTGCCATGATTAGATGACGCTTGCGTTAAACGTTGGGTTGACATTTTGTCATTAACTTTGATCAAGCTGCATGGACTTGCGGTCATGTTAAGTCATTCATACATACATACATACATACATACATACATACATACATACATACATACATATATACATACATACATACATACATACATATATACATACATACATACATACATACATACATACATACATACATACATACATACATACATACATACATACATACATACTTGCGGACACGATGGTTTGATCAGTGAGATCACATGCCAGTAATGCGTTAATCTAGTTAACTAAAATATCTCATGTGGACTATTCAAGGATTTAATCATACTCATACTTAAAACCTCTATCATACTTAAACACAATCATGCTTACATGCAATCATACTTACATACTTAAACTTCTATACGTTATCAGTCTCACTCGTAATACATTAATAAACCCTGAGCCATACACTACTAGTACAAACTACGCAGATCATGCATAAACCAAAATAATCACGGATGCATACATGATTATATTGGTAGATGCATGAAAACCATAGTAGGTTCTACTGTGTATTGTAACACTGAAAGTAACATGACACCGAATAGCAAAACAGATATAACATGGTATGAACATGGTGGATACGCCGCTGATACTTCCTATATATAAGTGTTCCTATCATGTTACCAAACTTTCGTAAAAACGTGCCATGAGAAATTCAGTGTTTCCCCATACCATATTGAATACAAACTTTGATCGCTCACAATCTATATCTTGTTTATACCCAAACCCACTTTAAGAATAGCATCTTTCCCAAAGTCTTTCCTCTTGAATAAATTTCGAGACGAAATTTTCTAAAGGAGGGGAGACTGTAACGCCTCGTATTCCGCATTCTTTTTTTAAATATATGTAGTTAAAACCGATGAACGTTTGGGCCGTACAAAAGACTGGGTGCGCGCTAGTGGGCCTTGGACCCAACCCACTTCAAAACCCTAGCTTTATAAACTAACTTATCCCTTCTTTCACTTCATCTTATTTGAAACCACAAAATAAAAACACGCACAACTTCCCTGCTCCCTCATCTTCCCCAGCTCCTTCTTTGGAAAACCCTAGCTCCAAGAGTTCAGTACATCTCCCTCCCGTTCATACTTGCAGACCACAGAACCACACAAGACCCTACCCAAAATCAAACCGCCCATCTTCTCTCTTTCTCCGATCTACCTTCCGACAAGGCAGCCGCACCTCCACCCCCCTCCTGTCTCTTCGTCAAACGGCAAGTGGCAGCGCCGCCTGAAGTGGCGGCGACGGTGGTTATCATCGCCGATTTCCGGCGTCCCACACACCCCTACCTCGTTGCAGTTTCTGGCAGATGTGTCGTCGAACTGACGATGAGGAATCGTTGTAATTAGCGATGATGTGATGAGAATCGCCGGCGACAACAAACAGCTCCGGCAACGACATCACAGGCGCCGCTCGGATCTGTCTATTTTGTTTTCGGTGAGCTCTTTATTTTTGTATTTCTTTTAGGATTCTTTCTTTTCCTTTCCGTTACTGATGTTGTCGATTGGTTTTGGCTGACGAGGGTGTTGATGGATGATGAGGGTGGTAACAACGGCGGCTGCGTCGCCGCCGTCTGCGGCGGTAGGCGGCAGGAACAGTAGAGGTGGTGTTATGGTTCGGGTTTCGATTTGGGTATGGTTAGTTCAATTTCGTTTTGTTTCGGTTCAAGGTACGAGTTTGGTTGGTCGGTTCAGCCGCGATTCAAACTTGGTTTGGTTCTTTCCAGTTCGGGTTCGGGTAAGTTACGGTCCGGTCAACACAAGTCAAAAGCAGTCAACTGCCTATCCGAAACTTGGTAAAATCTTAAACGACGCAAATTTTTTATTAATATTGTTTATATATAGTTATTGTTTTAATCGCGAAGCATTAGTTACTTGAATTTTGTTCGTTAATCGTGTCTTGAAACTCGTATAAATATATAATGTTTCGTTGAATTGTTGCGTTTGACAAATATATCGACAACTTGAGTTGTCGGGATCGTCCAAAAAACAGAGAAAACTCTGCCCGTTTTTCGTGAAAACCATAATACAAAATGCGTTTAAAGAATTGTTATAACACGAAGCTTAACGGATTCAAATAAGTTTTATAAAAATAAAAATAAATGTATATTTATTTTATCAATACTCCTATAATCTCTAAATCCTTTCTAATTCCTTGCGTTTGCAAGGGCAAGACTTTACTTCTTCAAGAACTAAAATGCGTCCTCGGTGTTCCATCATTCAACCTTCAACTCTTCGCGGAGCTACCTAAGGAAGCTTCGCAAAACTGTGAGCATACTCGACCCTTTAACGTTTTAACGCATTTTTGGGGTGCACATGTATACAAAATCCACTTTACACCATCGATTTTAATCAAACACACAATCCATCGAACACGTTCGTTGTTATGCTTAGGTTGTTATTATTTGTTAGTTTCAACTTGTATCCCATGATATTGTTATGCTTAGGCTGTTTATGCATGCTAGTTTAAAAATCATAATGTCATATTATTTGTTATGCTTAAGTTGTTTATGTATGCTCGTTTCAACGTGAATAATAGATGCTATGTGGATTTGAGACAAACTTTTATACTTATAATTATATTCAAACTTGTATGCTCGCCAGTGATTTTGTACTGATCCATGCTTTTATTACATGTTGCAGGATTGTGACAGATGAATCCAATAGGATTGCCTAGAAACGCATTTAAACTTTATTGCTCGTTGTATTGTAATTTGCTTTCAATCCTGTTGTATTCTGTTTCCAATACTTGTAAAAATTAATTATCAATGAAAGGAAATTTAATTATTTGAATACTTATTGTGCATTATTTATTTTAATCTTGTGGTAATCTAGTTCAAACAATGTAAAATGTAATTATTAAATACTTGACACAAAATAGCGTTATGAAGTCTCTTGCAATCTACACACTTCGTCTCATCCCGATGTTTCCGCCATCGGCAGGGCTATGACAGGAACCTTGTATCAGGACCAAAGTTAGACATGGACGGTTTTATTGTTTCCCATGGTCATCGCAAACTCTCTATCCTCTATGATTCTGTTCTTTATGGTACTGGTATTCTAGATGGTGGCCTTTATAGATTAGAACTAGATGATGATTTGTCCAAATCTTTGTTGTCATATAACATTAATGAATCACTCACAAAAGTGAAAGAGAAACGAGACTTAGAGACTTCGTCTATGTTGTGGCCTCGACGTTTAGGCCACATCTCAAGAGAACGATTAAATCGTCTCGTAAAGGATGAAGTCTTACCTCCTCTCGATTTCTCTGATTTTGGAACATGTGTCAAATGTCTTAAAGGAAAAATGGCATTAGCGAATAAGAAAGGTGCCACTAGGAGCTCTAATCTATTTGATTTCATTCACACTGACATTAGTGGTCCCTACCAAATCGCTGGCATAATAGGACATACTTCATTTATCACTTTCATTGATGATTATTCTCGTTACATGTACTTGTATCTTATTAAGGAGAAGTTTGAATCTCTTACAACTTTTAAAGATTATAAGGCTGAAGTTGAAAAGCAATTAGATCATCAGATTGAAGTTGTGAGATCAGATAGAGGCGGTGAATATTATGGAAGACATACTGATGTGGGTCAAGCTCCTGATCCATTTTATGAGTTTTATAAGGGCAGGGGATTGTGAACCAATACACCATGCCTGCTGCGTTCCTGGAGGATTTCCCATGTCACCCGTATTGTTGAAACCAAGCATGCTGCGTTCCTGGAGGATTTCAAGGTCAGTGGGAGCAGTACCAACCCTTACGAAGAATTGCAAGAAGTAAAAGACGCGGGGGGGGGAGACTCGTCGCTTACCATTACTCCAATTACTCCTCTTGTACCCAATGCAACTACTGCACCTGAATTTACTGCACCAACTCCAAATTTATCTCCACAATCAGAACCCAGTATACCTCATGACGAAGGCATATCAAACGCTCAAAACCAAGACAACGCTGAACCTGATAATCAAATCAAGAGGTCATCTAGGCAAAAAAGGCCTACTAATTGGGATGATTATGTTACCTACCTGACTGAAATGGATCCCGGAAAGCTCAATGATCCTATCTCTTACAATGAAGCCATTAGCAGTGATCAGTCTTCTGAATGGAATAAAGCAATGATTGATGAGTTTGAATCCATGAAGAAAAATGACGTTTGGGATTTTGTAGAATTACCCAACGATGTCAAACCAGTAGGATGTAAATGGGTGTTCAAAACAAAACTGGATCCGAATGGGAACGATGAACGCTATAAAGCGAGATTGGTTGCAAAGGGCTACACTCAGAAAGAGGGAATTGATTATCAAGAGACGTTTTCACCCGTCTCTCGTAAAGATTCATTAAGGATCGTCATGGCCCTAGTAGCTCATTTTGATTTAGAGTTGCATCAGATGGACGTTAAAACCGTTTTCCTTAACGGAGACTTAGACGATGATGTTTACATGAAACAATCTGAAGGTCAGGAGCATCTACTCTGTAAGTTGAATAAATCCATTTATGGGTTAAAATAAGCATCACGTCAATGGTACCTCATGTTTGATGAAGTCATGAAGAAACAAGGTTTTATGAAGAATCAAGTGGATCAATGCACCTACCTCAAGATGAGTGGGAGCAACTTTACTATACTTGTCCTTTACGTAGATGATATTCTATTGGCATGTAATAGTTTAGACATGTTGCATGAGTCAAAGCGGTTACTTTCGCATAACTTCAACATGAAGGATCTCGGAGATGCTTCTTACGTCATTGGCATCGAAATTCACCGAGATAGACACAAAGGGATCTTAGGATTGTCCAAAAAGGCTTACATAGATCGTGTCCTTACACGTTACAACATGCAACCGTGCAAACCCTCCGTCGCTCTAGTAGTTAAGGGAGATGTTTTTGGTTCATTCCAGTGTCCGACAACAGAGGTTGAGAAGGAGCAAATGAGCCAGATACCTTACGCGTCAGTAGTCGGGAGCCTGATGTATGCTCAAGTCTGTACTCGCCCAGATATCGCTTATATTGCTGGAATGCTAGGCCGTTATCAGACTAATCCTGGCCTAGATCACTAGAAAGCAGCTAAGAAGGTACTTCGATATCTGCAAGGGTCGAAAGACTATAAACTGATTTATAGAAGAAGTGATCATTTAGAAGTGGTAGGCTATTCTGATTCTGACTTTGCCAAGTGCAAAGATGACAAGAAATCCACTTCGGGCTATATCTTTATGTTAGCAGGCGGACCTGTCTCATGGAAGAGTCATAAACAACAGTTGACCACAACTTCCACAATGATGGCAGAGTACATTGCAGTTTATAACGCAACCTGTCATGGAATGTTGCTTAGAAATCTGATCACTGGACTCAAAATCGTAAATTCCATTTCTAGACCATTGAATCTTTATTGTGATAACTCAGCTGTCGTTAGTTTCTCGAACAGTAACAGTTCGACTGGAGCTGGTTTATATCTCGATACAAAATATCTGTTTATACGTGAACGAGTTGAGGAAAATAATCTTTATATTGAGTATATTAGTACTAAAGATATGCTTGCGGATTCGATGACTAAAGACCTCCCTCCTAAGGTTTACGAAGAACATGTTCGGAATATGGGATTTAGTAAAGACCTTGTTTAGCATATTGTACTAGCTTATGTTTTATGATTAATGAAATTTCCTCAGTTTGATTTTGTATGTCTCTTAGAATATGTTCAACCGGTATAATGGCATATAGACAAATAAAGTTACAAATCAAACAAAGGGCTTATGCGTATTTTGATCATAACGATTAGGTTTTAAATTAAGGCTATAGTATGACTAATGGGGGCCCTGAGTCGCATAATGATTCAACGGCTGTATTTCTCTGCTATAGTTCTTGTTTAAGGCTAAAATGAGTGTTAACTCCTGATCAGGCTTATCTAATACTCACAGTAAATGATTATTCGGCTACGTGGGAGAATGTAAGATTAAATATATTATGACTAAATAATTAATCTAGTAGCCATTATAATCATTTACATAATATAGATCAAAATATATAACAACCTATTAAATAATTAGTTGGTAATTGTTGATGGACCAAATTACCCTTATTAACTAATTAGGTTTCCTCTTGGGTGCTTATATAAGGAGACTTATGTAGAGGTTCTAAGGTTAGACATGTAACTTAATAATCATAACATCAATATCGACCTCCCTCTCCATAACCGATACCCTTTTCGGTTTGATTATTACCATCATCAGTCAGCACCCTAAGGAGGAACCAGATCACCTTGACTAAGATGTCGAACTCTATGGCTTCTTCTCTCACTGGATTCTCCTCTTACTGTCTGCTGTAATGTAACGCCCGGCTCTTTTGTACTTCCCATTTATAGAAAGTTTTGTTCGTATTTCTATTTTTGGAAACCTCATATTCTTGTAATCGTCCTTTTCTTGTAATCATTGTAAAACCGAGACTTGGATCATTAATGAAACTCGTATTTTGTTACAAATATGTTATACACACATTATGTATGCTCGTATGTTCGAATTGGTGAATCAATTGGTGTTTAATCATTATTCTTGGAAACTATGTGCTAAACTTGTAATTAATCTAAACTTATGTTTAAAACGTGTCTTGAACGTGAACGACACTTGATTTTGATGCTCATACGCTTAATCATATTTGGTTTATACTTCTCATACTTAAATGTACCTCAAACTATGCTTTTGTGGCAAATATAGTCCCTAAAACACCTAAAATCACAAAGGTAACAAGTGGAGGGGCCTAATTGCAATAAACTCAAACTTCAGCTACATAAGGCTCGCGGACCACCTAAACTTACCTTGATATCTCAAGCGGGCCGCCTGAGGTTGCCCAGATCAGAAAAAACACAGCAGCTGCTAATCTACGCGAATTGGCACGAAATCCCACTTTCTAACACTCCCCAATCACCTTAAAGCCACCTCTAAACACCTCCAATCATACTCAAACTCTTCCACTATAAATACAACCCTTCTCCAAGCATTTTTACACTTTCACAACTCTCTACAACTCACAAATTCACTCTCAAATCAGTTGCAAATCTGCATTTTCGGACAGATTCATACTCTTGCACAAAAGTGAGTATAACTTGCTCATTTCTCAACGAAATTACTTGATTCTTCTTCCTACTTGCTTGGATAATCATGGGGTTCGATTCCTTGACTTCTCCTGGGAGAAATCAGACCTGGAATTGCCCTGAAATGGTCTATAAACTTTCTGTTTTGTTCTAAGTTCTTCAAAAGTTTGTTTAAACTTATCCAACTTGTGTTTAACACATCTCATACCTATGTCCCAATGCTTACAACCTCTCTTATGGTTGGTTAAGCTTAAAAACAAGGTTGAGACACTTGAAATCAGAGGATTAAACCTCATAATTTTCTGTTTTGTTTAGGGTATTTAACCCACAAGTCATGTCAATCTTAGATCTTGATAAATGAGTGATTATGGAACAACTTGGGTTGTCCAAACATACAATCCTCACATGATTTGATGATTTCTCTTTAGTTAGGTTGTTTATATTATTATCCTAAACCTAGTTCGTGACCCTCCTTGGTTGTTTTTACATCAAGAGAAGTGGTGAACATTCAAGGGGTCCCTAAACGGAAGCTTGTTCTTCCTACCCCATACATGACATCCATGATAACTCGAGGTGCCTAAATGAGGATTTAATCTTCTACCTCCTACTTGAATTATTGGACTTAATAATATGTAATACTTAACCTAAATATATATATACACTCATTCGAACCTTTAATGTTAAACTTGTGTTTATATGTTAAAGTAGTAGAATACCATCTAAGGCTTAACACTCCAAGTATGACTCTAATGGGCATATTACCCATGAAATACAATATAACCCTAGTGGTTACATAGTGTCATATAAGAGTATAAGTTAAAGATGATTATTTTTCGTATCATATTTTATTCTACTTTATGCTATATTAAACTCCAAATTATAATCTTCCGTTGAACGCCAAACTCACACACCTATGTTTCCTCGTGTAGAAGGACTAGGTGCTCCAACTTAATCTACTCCAACAACTCACTCGCGGGAATTCCAAGTAGGAAAGCTTGCAACCACCGTGAGTATACTCGATCCCTTTTTCCCCTTTACACTTTGGGATGCAACATGTATAATTATGCAAACAACTTTTGAACTAAACATACTCAATCTTTTAACGAAGCATGAAACTAATGTGACTTACTTGCTATTCTTGTATGCTCTATGAACGATTTGGAACGTTATATGCTCATTGACTTGCTCGCCCACCTTAACAATTATAGCGCTATAGGATTAACGCCCCGCCCGCTATTCTATTGGGTATTGTTAAGTTACCACCCCGCTGAACTATTGGGATTAGGCTATTTTATGCGTTGTGTTCTAGGGTTTGATCATATTGTACGCCAAAATTGCATACTAGTAATCACATATTATGAATCATGTTGGATTTGAGTTTTTATTCTATTATGCTATGTAAACAAACTTGTATACTCGCTCATGCTTTTGCATTGAAACTCTATTTTAATACATGTTGCAAGTTGATTATTGAAGTATGGATGAATGATGAAACAAGTTTAGGGTGGACTAGATACACACCTTTAATCTATTTATCTTTTGTTGATTTGAATTTGAACAATGTTGTTATTTCCATTTTAAATGTTGTATGACAATTTAGTTCTTGCAATGAAGTTTGAATTCAATTAAATATTGTCACATAGTGTTATGATGTTTTGAGCAATTTGTTCGTCTCATCCCGATGTTTCCACCATCGGTTGGGGTGTGACATGTAACATGTATGTTTTCATGTTTTCCATTATGTTTAAACAGAACTTATTCAACATAATACAAAACACAAAATATAATGTGGATCATTTGATCCAGATGGACTACATCTAAAGTCTGTTCGGTTTGGAGGCCTAATTCTACGAGTTTAATATAAAAGGTGGCAGGTTTGAACCATTATCCTATTATTATCCTATAATTAATTTACAAATTTTGTGAATAGTACTTTACGGTATTTAAATAATTTCTTTAAAAAACAAATTTGTATTACATCGTAACAAACCACATGTTATAGAATCGTTTGCCTTATATATAAATGTCGTTTGATCTTTTTTTATTTTAATAATATAATATAATGCTTTATAAATTCCAAATATACTTTATGACACACTTATTTTTATCGACATTTCGATAAAAGTTTCATTCAATAGTAAGTGGAGCACCGATCCCATAAATACCATTGCGAACCGAACCGATGTCGACCGAATTCCTGCCGCAACGCGCGGGTTGAATTCTACCAGTTTGTTTTAATTACTTTTAGTCCATTTATTATTTTATGTGGGATAAGTTAGAAACGCTAGACTTTTATTATAAATTTCTTATCATGAGAGCAGAGAGCAATAATGTTATATCTTGGTTACAGCCTGTAGATGTATGTCAGTTTAGCTCAAACCACATAAGTCCTCGTATTCTTTACTTTTCTGCACTTTTTGTGTGTTTGCAATTCGATTCTAACAAAATCGAACTCAAGATTTTCTAATCAATTTTATTATTTAAATAATGAAAGTGTCAAAAACGAAAACCGACATTTTGGTTTCGGTTTTGTCCAAAAACCGAACCAAACCGTGCACACCCCTAGCAGTTCTCTTCTTCACTTCAAACATCATTGCTTCACAAACAACTTAATTCTGGCTTGAATTCCCTTCAATCCAGAATTGAAAGTGAACAATAAACAAGTGATCCAACCCCACGTGCTACAAACGTGGGAGGACCCCACGACCTGCGTTAGGCTAATCGAAACCCTGAACCCTTTTACCCCGGAGATATCGCTACAGGCCTTGGTCTTGTATTTGTTGTAGCAACAAGTTGGGGCCCACCGTGGGGCTACACCGCTTACTTTATCTTAAAGACCAGTTGTGTAGCTCCATTTTCTCTTTACATCATGTCTGAAAGCGAGTCTCTCGATCAGGTAAATCAGTGCTTAATAACACCAATTTAACACCAAATTCGGGTCGGATCTCGCCGGTCAAATCTACATTTCTTTCTACTCCCGGAAGTACTCCACCAGGAACTATGTTTCCGGAATTCACTTCTTTTCAAACACAAACCCCATCTCGATCAGGGGTTGCATCTCCTCAAATTGGTGTAATGCGTACACCGGAACACATTGATCTAACACCCGAGGGAGTATCTAGAAATTTCTTACAACTGAGATCTTTTCTTAACTAGCATGTGAGCCTAGAAAGGAAGAAAAGGGTAAGAATAAGACTAAATTATGAGGAGTCTGAACCCTCATTATCACCTGGCCCTCCATCTCTTCCTTTTAGCAGCTCACGTTCAGCCACATCTTACATTAAAGTTGGCCCTAGTGTGACAGACCAACCACTCAAGCCCTTGAGCTTTTGGGGAGGATAAGTCCAACCGTTTTTCCCTTATTTACCTTCCAACCCGTTACAACCGGTACACCTATTGGACATGAAACCACTCTTGATCAATTATGGCAGTCACCAGCTTCAAGTGTTCCCCCTCCCATTGCTACTTTGTGAAAACAAGCCATGGCCACCCTGCCTTTGGCTCGAGATATGGTCATGAGCACATCCATGGGAATGCCTTATACAGTACCATCAGAAAGCCTTCAAGGCTTTAACCTTATGCCCCAGTTGATGACACAGATGATGTCATCTTTTATGATTACCATCAGAAAGCCTTCAAGGCTTTAACCTTATGCCCTAGCTGATGACACAGATGATGGCACAATTTCCTTTGCAGCACGTGAAAGCTGGAAGATGACACAGAAAGCCTTCAAGGCTTTAACCTTAATTTCATCAACCAAGTGCCAACCACTCACCAGGGTACCTCAAGCGGTAACCCAGCTTCAAGGGTAATAAAATACCTCTCAAAACCTTACAAGTCCAATGACTTATCTTGCTTCTCCCAACAAATTGTTGAGTACGAGTTTCAAACCCAGATAAATATGCCATCACGGTACTGAAGACTACTTCCAAATCTTCGCCGGGACTGCAAGAATTAAAAAATGACCCAACTCCGAATGTTGTCTCATGTTCAGGCAAATCCCTGAAGGGTCTTCGCGCATATGGTTCAATGACCATCCTAGACGAAGCGTTCAGACCTTTGACGATCTTAGCAAAAGTTTCCTATAAAAACATAGGTATTTCAAGGATGCCATGATAATCTTCCAGATCAAACAACATGATGATGAAAGTCTCAGAGACTTCATCGAAAAGGAAGGTTTAACTTACGTCGATGAAAAATTAGGGTTGCAGGGTTCATGAATGCTATAAATTCCAAAGAGACTTCAATAAATGTCTGCTTAAAACCCTTGAAGAAGCACTCAAAAGGGCTAAAGCCCACATTCGAGGAGAATAAGCTGTAGACATCAAAGAACAAAATAAAAGACTCTTAACCGGAGCTTCCAGTATGGCACTTATGAGAAACGGTTCAAAGGATCGGATTCCAGAAGGCCTGAAGGCCGGAACCCTCCAAGCCGAGAAAAAAAAACCATAAACTTTCAGCCTTAACCAAGACTCCATAAGAGATCTTGGCAACCGAAGAGGTAAAACACAGCTTCCGCTCTCCTCAACCTTTGCCAAAAAACAAAAGATTGGAAAAATCAAACCAGTATTGTGAGCTTCACGAATAGAAAGGTCACCATACTAATGATTGCTTCCAATCCAAAAATAGGATCAAAGAAGCCGTCAAGTCCGAACTGGCTTACTTGGTTAAAGGGGTTAAGGACAAGATGGTTAAAGAAAAAAAAAGTAGGAAGTGAACATGGTCGACCTTGAAAACAAAGCTTCCCACAAACGCCATCATTCCAAGGCATGGGAACGTCAATATGTTTGCTTCCCACCATCGAAAGGAGAGTTGCTTTCAAACCCTCTAGCGATGAAATCCAGCATAGGAACCATCAAGACACAAAAGGCTTACATTGACACCGGTGCAACCACCAAAGTCATGCTTGAGAAATGCTTTAACCCTCTCAGCGATGATGAACGTTCAAAGCTTCAATAGTCTGAATCCTCCATCGAAGGTATCGCATACATACCTATCAAGCCTTTAGGCCAAATAACCCATAATGTTTGTTCAACGAGAGAACAAAGGGACGAACTAAAAAACTCACTTTTGTGGTTATCAATATCCCTTCCAACTATGATATCATCATAGGAAGGCCAGGGCAAAGTGTGTTCGGAAGGGCAGTTTCAGTTGGTCAAGGCACTGTAAAGTTTTCTACTGAAAAAGGGATAGCAACCCTTCAACCTGCCCAAGAAGCTTTTGTGGTTGAAGAGGAAAGCTCAAGAAAGGATGAGGACGATGAACAAGGGTTGGGTATAAACCCAAAATATCATCAATAGGGAACAAGGGTAAACACTAACCTTTCCAATAAAACCCTCTCATACCTCGAAAAGTTGCTCTTGCACTATGTCTTTGCATGGTGCCCGGAAGATATGACCGGCATCTCTCGTAGCATTTTTGAAACATGAGTTATGGATCCCACCTGATGTTAAGCCCATTATACAAAAGAAACGGAGTCAAGCCCCTAAAAGAAGCCTTGTATAACGCCAAGAGATGGAAAAGCTTGTTCTAGCCGGAATCCTTCGAGAGGTCAAGTATCAATCATGGGTGGCCAATCCCGTAATGGTTCGAAAACCCGACAAGTCTTGGAGAATGTGTATCAATATTAAAGACTTGAACAAAGCACGCCCAAAGGATTGCTACCCGCTGCCCGAGATAGACCTCAAGAATAACTCGCTCACAGGCTTCCCATTCAAGTGTTTTCTTGACGCCTAAAAGGGTTATCATCAGACCCTAATAATAATAAAAAAAAATATGAAGAAAAAAAAACCACATTTCACACTGATAAAGGTATATCTTGCTATAAAAAAATGCCTTTTGGTTTAAGAAATGCAGGTGCCACTCATCAGCGTATGGTTGACAAAGCGTTTGCTGGACAAATCGGCAAGAACATTAAAGCTTATGTTGAAGATTTGGTGATCAAGAGCAAAACGGAATACCAAATGCTCGATGACATAAAAGAAACTTTCCAAAACCCGAGAAAGATCAACATAAATCTCAATCCAGTCAAGTGCTCGTTTGGTTTTGAAGAAGGCAAGTTTGTAGGGAACATCGCGGGGAAACAAAGCATAAAAGCCAACCCTCAAGGGATGTGCTAACAAGAAAGACTTTCGATGGAAAGCTTACAGCTTTGAAGTGTTTTACCTCAAAAGGAAGCCTTCAACCAAATGAAGCAACACTTGGCTTCACTCCCAGCCATTTTGGCTCCGGAAACAGGAGGAACGACCTCTACCTACCTTTCGATTGCTGAAAAGACCATAAGTACGGCTCTGATCATTGAACGAAACAAAGTTCAGATACCCGTTTACTTTTCAAAACTTCAAAATTAGCAGAAATCAAATATTATTCTTCGGAAAAACTTGCTCTATCCCTAGTCCAAACGGCTAGAAGGCTTCAAAGGTACTTTCAGTCACACCCGATACAAGTGGTCACTGACTAACCTATTAAGAATGTGCTTGAAAAATCACCTATGTCCTGAAAAAGCTGTCAAAGCCCAAGTCTCAGCTGACTTCATCATAGAAGTCCCTAAAGAAGTCACAACGGAAGTCAATACAACCTCCACTGAACCCTCCGACCCCTATACCTGGAAGCTCTTTACCGACGAAGCTTCCAACATTGAAGGGTCAGGAGCAGGGCTAGTTCTAATTGATCCTAACGAATTGGAATTCACGTATGCCCTTCGTCTTGAATTTCAGAATACAAACAACGAAGCTGGGTATGAAGCATTGATTGCTTGGCTCAAGCTTGCAAAAATATGGGTGTCAAAAGGCTTCAAGTCTTCACAGACTCGTTGCTTAGTTCAAACCAAGTAAGTGACAACTACATAGACAAAGAAATGGTGGTTCAAAAGCTTCAAGTTCTCACAGACTCTCTCAAGCTAAGACAATAATAGCTACATAGCAAAAGAACCCAACATGTATCAGTACCGAGAGGAATCAAAGGAATTGATGAACACATTTCAAACATGTTCCATCAAAAAAGTTCCAAGATCTCAAAACAAGAGAGCTGATGCACTAAGCAAGCTTGCATCTCTTACGTTTGTCCATCTCACCAAGAAGATACTAGTTGAGGTATTAAAAACACCATCCATCCAAAAACACGAGGTTCAAGATGTGATCACCGAAAAAGGGCCAAATTGGATGACTCCCATTGAAAAGTTCCCCAAAAACGGTGAATTACCTAATGACCAGACTGAGGCTGAAAGGGTTCGTATCAAGTCAAGGCAGTATGTGTTACAAGGATATATCCTTTACAAAAAAAAAGATACCTTGCACCACTATTTCGATGCGTTGGCCCAGAACAAAGCCAATATCTGATCAAAGAGGTTCACGAAGGGATATGTAGAGCTCATTGTGGCCCAAAATCGGTTGTGTCAAAGTTGATAAACCTCGGACACTTTCGGCAATCCATGCATCGAAATACCTCCGAACAACTGCGAAAGTATGAAGCTTGTCAGTTACATGCTCTGGTACCCAAAAGCCCTAAACATGACCCCGTTCCCATCTCCTCGGCTTGGCCATTTCACAAGTAGGGAATGAACATCGTTGGTCCATCCCCACTAGCCAAATGAGGAGTCAAGCTCTTATTGGTAGCTGTGGATTACTTCACCAAGTGACCAAAAGTAAAACCATTGCCAAAAATCTCAGGGAAAACAGGTCATTGATTTCGTTTAGGAAAGCATAAGTTTTGGGCTCCCAGGGGTACTAGTCATGGATAAGGGGAAATAGTTTGCCGAGAAGCCTTCTAGCTCCTAGTGTAAGGAGTTCAAAATAACTCAAGTATTCAGCTCGGTAGCTTACCCACAATCCAATGACCAGGTTGATAGGACAAACCACAACAATGTTGAAGGGATTAAATCTCGATTGGGAGGATACGACAACAACTGGCTCGAATAACTTTCCATTGTGCTATGGGAAATTCGAATAACCGAGAAGACGAGCCACAAGAAAACACCCTACAGCCTAGTGTTTGGATCAGAGGCTGTAATCCTAGCTGAAATCGGAGTAACAACACAAAGAACAATTAACATCGACCTCGAGCCAAATAAGAAAGAGACGATGTTGAATTTTGAACTCCTCGAATAGGCTCGTGAAGCATGAACGCTTCAAGCAAAACATAAAATTATATTACAATACACAGGTGAAGCATGAACGCTTCAAGCCTGGGGACCTTGTTCTTCGAAATAATAAGGCCTGCAAGAAAGAAAGCCAAGGAAAGCTTGGCCCTAAGTAGGAAGGGTCATACAATATCCTTAAAGCCCACAAAGGGGGATCATACAAGCTGGCAGGCCCGCAAGGCAAAAAGCTTCCCCGCCATTGGATGGCAAAAACCTTAAAAGTTTCCATGTTTAACCAAAACGTGTTACAAATAGTTCCAAAAAGTTATTCTATTCCCCTAGTAATCAAAGTACTTTGAAATGAATGAACAATGAATTTGTCTTTCTATCCTATAATCAGGTTGAGAACCTAGCAAGAAACTCCATGGCAAGGGCCATGTAAGGGGATGAGCTCCCAGGCCACATCGCTCAATAGGTTCAAGGTTTGAATGGACCTATATAAGGGGTGAGTTCCTAAATCAATACAACTCCATGAGACTCGGAGAAATTTTAAAAATTATGTCTCATAGACGGGTTTGAACAGCCTACACCAAATGTTCCTTAAGCCCCAACATTGGCTTACGAACCAAAAAAACTCTAAGTGAATGTCATACATAGGATAGAGGTTGTATCTTCTTGTTAAAAATATCCTAAGGCTAAGTGACTGCAGCACTGAACCCTTTAAGGTATAAGTAACATAAGATGCACCGCCCAAAACAAAGACAACATACAAAACCAATGAAAACACAAGGGGGTAAACAGAACAACACAGTAAATATAGCAATATAAGTTAAAGATAGCAAGGTCCATTGATGTGCGTGCGGTGTGATATGTTTTTAAGTATATTTTAAGCCCTTTTTACACGTTAGTCAAGTTTTAAATTTATAAAACACGATATTTTACTAACACCAAACACACATATGGGCAAGTGCACCCATCGTGAGCGTAGTATAGTGTTGGCAAGATACCGAGGTCATCCAAGGATACAAGAGCTTTTAGTACCAGTTTATCCTCTGCGTCTAATCAAATCAAAAGTTAGAAAAATGTTTTTAAACTAGAAAAATAAAAACTAACTAAAATGCTGAAAAATAAAATAAAAATAAAACAGATAGACAAGATGAATCACTTGGCTCCGACTCGTGTATAGTGTAACCTTTGATTAATTCCGCACTTTTGCACTTTTTAAGAGATTATCTTAGTTATTGTAGTAGGCCCCTCTTTTGAAGGTGACGTTACCCTCAACCCAGTAGTTTGAGTCAGCAAGGATACAATCCTAAAGGGTCGGATTATTGAAAGATAATTAATTAAGTTATTAATGCATATTATGGTAGGCCCCTCTTTTGAAGGTGACGTTACCCTCGGCTAAGTAGTCGGAGTCAGCTGGGATACAGTCCTAAGTAGCCGGGTTAAAGTATTAATAGTAGCTTACATATGAGGGGATCAAAGAGTTTGGACCCCCGCCATCCAATACCGGTGGGTATTGAAGGAGGTCCTACTAAATTTGACCCAGGTCCTTGCAGGATCTATACACTGAACAAGGCAAGACTCTTACCAAACCGTTCCCTTGACCCCCGACCAGGTAGCCAACATACCTCCATATAGACCGTGGAGATATGAATGGTGAAAATCTTTTATTTTATATAGACAGTAAAATTATGCCAAGACACCACGGACAAACGATAAGGAAGAATCACCTTCAACATAAGAAACTAGTTATTAAAGTCATTAATACATAACTAAGTAAAAAGTGCTAAAAGATTAAAAATAAAAAGTATTACACTAGACACTTGTCTTCACCAAGTGATGTAAGAGACTTAGGCAAACATGGCCTTTGATTGTCAAGAACTCTTACGATCAATCTTGGATCCCGAGACGACTCACACACTCTATGATGGACAATGGATGATGGTGGTGGATGATGGTGTTGTGATGGTGGTGGGTGGTGGGTGAAGTGTGAGAGAGGTGGTGTGCCAAGGGATGGTTTGCAAATGAGCCAAGCACCCCTATTTATAGCCTGAACAGTAGCTCGGGCACGGCCTCGTGTCCATTGGGCACGGCCCCGTGTCCATCATCTTCTCTTCCTTCATTAATTGCAGTTTGTCTGCATTAGTTGACCACGCCCCCGTGTCCGCTGGGCACGCCCCCGTGTTCGTTGTGCACGCCCCCGTGTGCAGAAGCATATCTGTACTATCAAGATTGGCCTGGATTCTGCGAATCTTATAGTTGACCACGGCCCCGTGTCCGCTGAGCACGGCCCCGTGGTGGGCGATAGAAGCTTCTATAGCTTTGTCTTTTATGCTGGCACTTGGGCACGCCCCCGTGTTCTCTGAGCACAGGGCGTGTTCAGTCTTCTGTCTTCTTGATTTTGCTTGGGAAGATGCTGTCGGGGGGTCGGGCATGCCACGTTTGTTCCTTTTCTTGTATTTATGTTAGATTTAGCTGCCTATTTGCTTCTTTTGTTAATTTGAGCTCATTTAATCCTGAAAATACAAAAGGAAGACAAAAACACACTTTTTCCAACATTAGTACTAAAAAAGGGTTAGTTTTATGCCACAATTGGTGTAATTTATATGTTGCATTTTGTGCACATCAGCCATACTGGTCATTAAACATAAAACATTGTCCACAAGCCTTCCAGGCTTTAACCACCAAGGGACCTAGACGATTCCTTTAAAATCAAAAGATGTTCAATCAAACAACCCATAACATTGTTCCACATGCTAAGAAAGCTATGAATTAAGGTTTCTTATTCATTTAGCAGCATCAAAGATGATAGACTTTGTTGCATCATCCTTATTCGAAAGCCCATCATCTTGGGTGTTTTTAGCCTTCCTCTTTTTCCTCCCTACGACACCCGCTGTCTTGGAGGCTTCAAGGCTTGAACCCTTTGAGCCCTCACCACCTTCAGAACACGTTTCCTCGCTATCTCTGAAGCAATGACGTTTCTTCGAGAGGGACTTCAACACTTCGTTACAAACAGCCTCACTAAGGCCCTAGGGTTTTAGCTCCTGTAAGACAGGCAAAGGTTTACCAAAACACTTCTAGACTTCACCCATATAAGGGTAAATCATATGCTCAATCTTAAAAACTGTTCCCCTGAAGACTTTGAAGGCTTTAGGTTGGAAAAGAAAAGACTTTTCCTAAGGCTCCCCAGGTTCACAAAGCTTTGCAACCAGCAAACAAACCTTGGTGTCTCCCATGAGCAAGAAGCTCGGTGTACACATCACCCAAGACCTTTTTGAACTCCGATAAATGGAGAAAATAGATAACCACTTGCTGGAATCCATGCTCAATGAGCCATTTATTATCACTAGTTGCCTGGGCAAGTGAAGCCTTTAACCCTTCTTTTCCTCTAATAAGGCTTTTTCTGAACCTTCAAGGCAGCCTTATCGACCCTGACTTAAACCTTGTCAGCCTCCAAGCGTTTTTCCAACTCAACCATATCAGTCTTGTGCGGGAAGAAAACTCCTCAAATCTTCAAATAGCAATGCTCTCTCCTTCTCAGCGTAGCCCTCAGCTTCTTTCAAAGCAACCATTGAAGCTTTCATCTCATCCCTCTTCTTCGAAAAGACTTCATATTCTCGCATCCTTTTGCAAAATCGAGATACACCCTCTAGAAGCAAGGCAGCAAGGTTGCAAGCACCCATCATCATTTTCGAAATCATTAGTTCATCGTCCATAGACGAGCAAGAACCTCGAACAGTAGGAGGAGCAAAATGGGTAAGAACATCCTTACAAATGGATGAAGACTTGAAGTTGTCACCAACTGTGACCTTCCAATCCGGCACATAAACCTCTTCTGGATCAACATTGGTGGAACCTTCACCACCCTTCCCGAAACCCTTCAAGCTCACAACCTTCTTACTCGTTGCCTTACTCTCCTTACCAATCACCAAGGGCAACTCCTTGACGTTTTTTTTATTTTCCCTCAACCCCAACTTCCGAGTCGTCCGAAGCCTCTATGTCATCACTTGGTTCCACTGGCTCAGAGGCCGATGGTAGTTCAGCTCCCTTCAACATACGTCGGGTTAAACAATGAATAGAAGCTTTGGAAGCACCGAACCTAGTAAAGCCTTCGACATTTGGAACGTTCACATAACCTGAACCCTCGAACCTGTGTTCAGCACCTTTGGCAATAGCATCTTGCGCGGGGGTAGCCTCAGCATCCCCAAACACAACATCAGAGGTATCATCACTCTTTATAAAGCATAAGGCGAAACATCATACCCTGATCATCCCTCATGAGCACAGGGTTATGATCTGGCTTGTCCCACAAGATGCTCACACCCATCAACACTAAAAGGTGTTCAGGAAAGGGACGAAGCCTCGAAGGACATTTCCTAATGGCTTTTAACAACCAACTATCTAGTTAAGACTCAAATGGCTCAAGCTAGTTTAACATAGCATCAGGGTGCCTCACAACAAGCTCGAAGGGAACAATGGACTCAGAAATCCAGAAAAATCAGTCCTTCTAAGAACCAAAGGTAGTAACTGATGACGGGGGTAGCCCAAGACTAAATAAAATGACTAAATATATGAACGTCCAAAAGGTTAAAAGGTTCAATGGTTGAAAAGCTGAGGAGATGGAGTAAAGCAATACGAGAACAGTAAACAAGTCACATCTCCGAACAGCTCCACCAACCCACCAGCCGCAAAAGTAGCGCAGGTCCGCAGAGCACATGCTATTATCCAGGGGTCAAAAGGCTTTAACCCCCAAACGGGTAAGCCCCTCACTGCAAGCAAGGTCACTAGTCAAAGGCATTCTACTTCGGGAGATGTCTTCTCTTATAAATTGACACTTCAATTACTTCAGAAAACATCTCCTGGCCAGCTCTGATTCTCTAATCTCTGGTCATTCACATTGAGTACTTGCTTACATGCGAGTCACTCCTTTTCACATCCACCACACACATTCTATTTGCTCCTTCATCCGAATCTGAATATAATTCAGAGAAGGATCTTTAGCAAATAACAAAAATAAACTAGTGAACCTCCTTCCACGTTTTGCAAACGTGGGGGGACCCCACGACCTGCGTTAGGCAAAGTTGAACCCTTCAACCCTTTTGCCTAACCAGCCTAGCTACCACCGTTGGTCTTGTATTTGTTGCATCAACAAGTTGGCGCCCACCGTGGGGCTACGCCGCTATTTCTTCTAAAAAAAGACCTAGTAGTGTAGCTCTCTTCACTTAAAATCACCATGTCTGAAAGTGGATCCCCGGAAGAAGTAAATCAGATTCCAAACACTTCTACCCCGGGTAGTAGCCAAGCTCACGTGGCTATACCAACTTCTTTCTTAACTCCGGGGAGCACACCCGAGTTCCTCACCTTCAACACACCAACTCCGTCCAGATCTGGAGTTCCTTCACCCAATGTCGGTGTCTCTGACGCCCCAGCACGTGTTGAACTCACCCCTGAAGGGGTTGCCAACAATTTCCTTGAGTTGAGGTTCCTTCTCAACCAACATGTGAGTAAAGAAAGAGAAAAAGGAGTGAGGATTCGTTTAGACTATGACGAGCCTGAACCAACGTTGTCTCCTGGGCCGCCTCCCCTTCCTTTCACAACTAGAAATGAAGCTGGCCCCAGCAATCCTCCTAACCCTCACCCATACCTGTCCACAATGACGAATCCCACGGTACATCCTTTCTTCTCGTCTCAACCAATTGCTAGTGGTGCTCCTTTGGGACATGAGCTAACTCTTGACCAGCTCCTACAGTCCCCAGCAACAAGCTTTCTAGCATCCACAACAACCACATGGGAGCAAGCTCTGTCCGTGCTCCCTTTGGCACGAAGCGCTGTTATGAGCACTCCCCTCGGAATAAACTGCTCAGTGGCCCCAGGAAGCCTTCAAGGCTTCAACCTCATGCCCAACATGATGACCCAGATGATGGCCAACTTCCCGTGGCAACACTTTATTAATCAGGTGCTAGCCACTCAGGGAAATAACGGCAATGGCAATAATGTGGATACAAGGGCCGAAGAAGACTTGGCTAAACCATATAAGCCAAGTAACCTTTCATGCTTTTCAAAGCAAATAGCCGATTATGATTTCCAAGCAAAGATCAAGATGCCACCCCACATCAGGACGTATGATGGGACTGAGGATCCTGAGGACCATCTTCAGATCTTCACTGGTGCAGCAAGGATAGAAAAATGGTCAAACGCTGAATGTTGCTTAATGTTCATGCAAACTCTTGTTGGATCCGCCAGAATCTGGTTCAACGACTTACCTGCTCAAAGCGTTCGAAGCTTTGACGATCTTAGCAAGGGTTTCCTGGCCAATTTCTCCCAACAAAGGCGATATGTCAAAGACGCTACAGTGATCTTTCAGATAAAACAACGTGATGATGAAAGCCTTCGTGCTTTCATTGAACGATACAAGAAGGAAGGTCTGACTTATGAAGGGGCCGACGAGAAAATGAGAGTGGCTGGTTTCATGAATGCCATCACCTCTAAGTACCTCACAAGAGATTTCAACAAATCCCTACCCAAGACCTTGGAAGAAGCCCTCGAAAGGGCTGAAGCCCACATCCGGGGAGAGGAGGCAGTAGACATTAAAGAGCAAAGAAAAAGGGGATCCGGCTGGCGAAGCAATAGCCCGGCTAGAAAAGGGGAAACTTTAACTCCTATGACAGGCGGTCAAAGGGTTCAGACCTTCGAAGGTATGAAGGTCGGAACCCTTCAAGCAGAGTGAAAGGCATAAGTTTCACTCCCCTCACAAAGACCCCTCAAGAAATCCTTGCAACGGAAGAAGTTAAGCAAAACTTTCGGCCTCCTAGGCCTCTCCCCAAAAGCAGAAAAAATGAGAACTCCACACAATACTGTGAGTTTCATGAAGAAAAAGGTCACCACACCAATGATTGCTTCCAACTCAAGAAAAGAATTGAAGAAGCTGTTAAATCCGGAGAACTCGCTCATTTGGTAAAGGGAGTCCGGGATAAAATGGCTGAAGTGAAGGGCAAGGAAGTCAATATGGTGGATTTTGACGGAAAGGTTCCTCATAAAAGACAACGGTTGGAAGCTTGGGAGCTTCAGTGTGTCTGTTTCCCCCCAACGGAAAAAGACCCTCTCTCTAGCCCTCTTGTGGTAGAAGCTACCGTGGGGACATTGCAAACATGCAGGGCCTACATAGACACTGGGGCAGCTACTGAAATCATGTTCGAGAAATTCTTCAACCGTTTGAGTAATGAAGAACGTTCAAGGCTTCAACCCTCTGGAACCTCCATAAAAGGTATCGCCGATATACCCCTCAAGCCTTTAGGGCAACTAACACTCAATGTTCGTTTCAGCGAAGGTTTGAAGGAAAGAACCCAACAGCTCACCTTTGTAGTTATCAACATCCCCTCAAGCTATGACGTGATCATTGGAAGACCGGGGCAATGTGCATTCTACATGGCCGTGTCTGTTGGCCATGGCACAGTCAAATTTCCTACCGAGAGGGGCATAGCAACCCTTCAACCTTCTCAAGAAGCTTACATGGTTGAGGGTGAAAGCTCAAACAGCGAAGAAGACAACAAAGATGGATCATACCCACAAGCCCGACACAGAATCTCAAAATGCAAAACCCTAGCCATACCTAAAGGATGAACTTGACCAAAAAACACCCGATAATATTCCAATACATTCAAGACAAAGTTTGAAAACGGATAACGAAGGTTTGAAAACTCAAAATGACGGCAATACAAGGCAATCATACCAGAAGGACAGGCATTGATGGATTTATCGCAAGCCAGTGCAACCGGTTTATACTTTGTCCCTATTCCCCATTCTACACAAAATAAATCGACTTCCTCTTGGGTCAGTCGAGAGAAGGATTTTGCCATATCCTTCCGAGCACCCATGACTATGAACAATTAAAGAGAAAATGAGAGAAATGGAACTGACCTGATTTTGAATGAAAAGGGGAAACTTGAGAGAAATAAAAGAACAAGTTATGTTCTTCAAAAAGAAAATGAGAAAATAAATGAGATTAGGGATAATTATGAAGAGACAAAGAATTTAAAAACCGCCGCCTGACAAACTGCCACAAGTCTTGTCAACTGTCTTGTCAAATTCCGAAATTCAAAAACCGTCCCAACCTTCCGACCCTTGAACCTTCGAAGCCTTTAGGCAATAAAAAACACGTATAAAAGTCAGAAGTCTTTGAGCTCCTTCCTCAAAAACCCCTGACTTGGGGGGCTGATGACGGGGGGACGCAACTTACCAAACGACACACGATAATACTCTAAAACATTTAGAGCAAAGACCGAAAACGGACAACACAAGTTGGAAAACTCGAAATGACAACAATAAAGAGCAATAGAACTAGCGGGACACTGATCGATCGATTTATCTAAATTCGGAGTCACCGGATTAAACTTTAGATCGATCCCCCATTCTTTACAAAAAGCCTCAACTTCCTCTCGAGTGAGACAAGAATAACTCACATATAGATCTTTGCTAGCACCCAGGAGAGACGATCGAAAGAAAAAAGAAAGTGAAGTCTAGGCAGTTATTATTACGAAAAAGGCAAAAACTGTTGTCCATCAAATTAACTGTCATTTCAAAATTCAAATCCAAAAAACTTAGACGCCTGATAACCTTTCAAGCCTTGAAGCCTTTAAGCAATAAAAATCGTGTACAAAAGTCAGAAGCATTTGAGCTTACACCCCAAATACATCTGACTTGGGGGGCTGATGACGGGGGTAGCTCAAACCTTGATAAACTGATTAGAGACACAACAGCTTAAAAGGTTGAAAGGTTAAAAGGTTCGAAATGATCAGTTGTCATGAACAGTAAAAAGGACAAGTCAGAGCCTTGTCACATCACCCTCTGCGTGTCCAACACTCTCACAGCCGTAAAAGATAATATGTGCACAGAGAACAATCTTTTATCCGCAGGTCCAAATGGTTCAACCCCTAAACGGGTAATTCCTCCACTGTAGCCTTGGATCCATGGTCACGAGCTTCCTCTTATAGAATACATCTTATCTATAAGTACCAGCTCCAACAGCCATATCAGACACTCCAGATTGGCTGAGTTCTTACCTACTCACTGATCTTCTCTTCCTCCTTGAGAACAAGTTTCATGCTTGCTTCTCTTCTTCACTTCAAACATCATTGCTTCACAAACAATTTAATTCTGGCTTGAATTCCCTTCAATCCAGAATTGAAAGTGAACAATAAACAAGTGATCCAACCCCACGTGCTACAAACGTGGGAGGACCCCACGACCTGCGTTAGGCTAATCGAAACCCTGAACCCTTTTACCCCGGAGATATCGCTACAGACATTGGTCTTGTATTTGTTGTAGCAACAGTTTCTTTAAAGGTGTCTAGCCGACGGCTTGACTAATTTCAGCACAATGATTTTTTATTGCCCACTAACTCATTCATTTATTCCGATTCCATCTTTTGCTACCGTTTCACCATTAACCTGATAATCATCAAAACCGTAATAAGTAACAAAATTTTATGTAAAACAATAATCAAAACCGTACAATTACCCACATTAATTATGTAAAATTAACCCGCCCATCAGTATCATTGATAAAGGTAGGTTGATGAATAGCTTTTTCTCTGTGGAAAAAATGTTGGTTGTCTCTTTTCTTCTTTTTTTGATAAAATATCTACCCTACTAGGAGGTACATCACATGTGCACCCTTTTCCAATTTTATTGCCCCATGTAGAGGACAATTTTGGACATGTGTGTATAATAACACATATTTTGGCACAATCTAAATAGTTAGTGGTGGATCTAAAAAACCCTTACAGGGGCAACGTTTCAAACAAAAAGAGGTAACAAAATCAAAAAAACGTTAATTTTTTTCAAAATTTACATTATGGTCGGAGCGTCAAGAAGTAGCCACAAGCTATATCTGCCCCGGTAAATAGTGATCACCTAAACATTATTAAAAAGTTAGAATAGAAATCATCAACACGCTAACCCATAAAATAAACAAATCAACCCTATAATGGAGCCGTTGGAATAACGAACACAACTAACGTCGGAAAACTAGGCCATTAAGGGTAAAATTTCAAAGCATGATGAATACGTGCCTATGTGAGATAATCCAACTTTTACGTAATAAGGTGCAGTGGCGGATCTAAGAACTTTTTTCACTTGGTACCTTTCAGTAGATTCTCGCTATTTTTTTTTCCAAATCATACAAGGTTCTCACTAATTTTTCGGTTCTTGTTATTGGTTCTTGGTAGCGACTTGTGATCATGAGTGTGGTTGTGGTCCATGAAGTCGCTACTTGGAATAATACCTTTTTGATGCCAAAAGGAAAGGGGTCTGATAAGTAATTTACAGTATACATCACTTGCATTTATCATATATATGTCCTTGGTCACATGCAACTATATGTTTTATTGAATATTTCTATATTTTTGGGTTGCTGTCACACACGCTTTTTAATGTAATTTTTAAATTATTAGTTATTATTTCAAACCTTGTTTATCACCAATTTGAATAAATTTGAAAGAAAGTAATAACTTCTTTTACCAACATACAGGTAAAATACTTGACATTGGTTAAATATATGTATTATATATCTAATACTAAAAGTATATTAGTGGTAAAAGGCTTATTAATCGCTAGTCGCAAGCTCACCGAGTAATTTTCACCTAATCGGCTAATTAATCAGTGCCTGGTCAACAATGGTCAAATCCAGTCCTAATCGGCCAAAAATCAGTGACAGATTTGCTTGCGATTTTGACTAGATTCTGGCGAAAACCTGTAAATTCCGGCAATTAATCTTATCTACTTCAAATTATGAATCAAAGAATGTGTTTAAACATGTCTGCATAAAAAATTACATATAAAAATGTGTGTGTATACATATAAAACTGAAAATTACAAATGAGATCTCAATCCGATTAATCCATATTAATCGCTAGTCGATACAGGGTTCTCAAAGCTGGATCGGATCGCCGGTTAAACCTCTTTGATAATTCTCCACTTGATCCTACCTGAACCAAACCGGTAAGACCCGATTTGTTAATGTACGATCCGGTTCTAAAAAAAATATTCTCAAACAATTAAGTTTAAACTTGTACATATTATATACTGATTAAAATAAATCATAACTAATGATACATTTAATCTGGTGGACGTGTTTTGATACCTACCTTTGAAACAACCTTTTAGTCCATATCCAACCTTTTTAAATTGCCTGGTTCAACGTAGCGAGTTAGGGACCATACATGCATTGAAATTTAATACCAAATAAGGAAACAAAATTGCTTTAATTCTAATTCTTTTACTATATAATATTTTTCTTAATATATTAATTTTGTATCCCGGACACCAAAAACATCCAAAAAAAATACTATAAAGTAGAAGGTTTTTTGGACCATTCAACTTCTCTGTCAAACGTATAATTTGGCATCAAACGCATCAAATCATTAATATATTGATTGAAAACATACTATTATGTCTAGTGGAGATAGATATGATCAGGTGGTTTCGCTACTAGCACGATGGAACTCCAAATGATCCGTGAGTGATCCAAATTTGTCGTTAAAAAAAGTATTCTTCCTCATGCATGTTTGAATCCGTAGTTAAGATATGCTTATCTTATTTTATGATTTATTTTTATGTAATCTTGATGATAAAGTTATATAATATTGTACAATATGTTAAATCTTTGTACGGACACTTTTACATGGATTATTATGCAAAAATAAAACATGTTTTTTTTTTGAACGGCGATATTTCTACAACAGGCGATAGAGATCGCACCTACCCTATAACTCGGGTAGGCCCCTCCGCCCCACTCCGGCATCCAAGGCTATGTTGTCTTAACCGGGCCCACGCTTGGTGCGTCAGAGTTTGGCTAAGGCGTTCCCCGAGAAAATTTCCAGCCCACTGCCCACCCGATTAACCGGGAGCGTGTAGTTGCACCCTCCACAAGAGTCGGGGAATAAAACATGTACTACATGTTCTCTCCCATCACTTCAATTTCCCTACTTGTTACCACCACTTGTATGTAATTCAAACCCCTATCTCTTAGTCCTCCTTCTCACAACCACAAAAATATTGAACCAACTCAAATCAGAAATAATTGGTTTCATAAACAGTTTAAATGGTGAGTCATCAAGCCCGATCTTATCTATTTATTGTGGGGAACATGATAAAACCAATGTTTTGAAAACCGGACCGGGCCGGCCGGTCGGACGGGTCCGGCCGGGAACCGGGACTTCATCCGGGCCGGTTCATGCCATCAAACCGGACTAACATCAGGCTGGAGGTCGGGCCGGCGGGTCGCATAGGGTCGGGCCGGTCATGGTTTTTTTTTTTAATTAAATATGGAATAAATCACTTCAAAACCTAATCTAAAAAACTCAAAACAAGATTTGACACTATGTTTGATAGTTAGTTGCAACATTTGGTACTTTTGAATGTTTTTTGATGACTAATGGTTGTGTTTTTAGTTCCTTAACTATTTGGAATTTTATCTATTTTTTATATGTTTTATATATATTTTTATATAATTTATGACGTAATCCGGTTCTTAAATCCGGTCGAACCGGTCGGACCGGTCCGACCTTTGACCCCGTAAGGTGATCGGGTCGACCTCCGGTCCGGTTCTGAAAACATTTGATAAAACCCTTAAAACTCATCATTCTATCAACATGTTGCGTTTGTGCATGGTTCGGTCAGTTTGGTTATTATCATCAACAGAAGCGAAATCAAAGTTACCAGTTAGCCTATTTTATTAACCAATCGGTTTTCGGTTAATCATTTCGGTTTATTTGGTTAGGTTGACGGTTTTTCTTTTGGTTCATTTAATTTCAGTTAATTGCAAAAACCAAACTTGAGCTAAAACTTTTGCTTAAAAATATATGAAATTGAGGTATAAATACATGAAATGAAAGTATAAATATATGAAATGGAGATATAAAATATGAAATATATGAATTGGAGTTATAAAAGCTAGAAATATATGAAAATGTGAATGATTCGGTTCGGTTCAACTAATTTTGGTTAAACAAGAGTACAAAAAAATTGATAACCGGTTTTTGGTTAATTCGGTTTTCAGTTAATTTAGTTTTTTATTGATTTCGGTTTGGTTTAGGTTAACGATTTGGTTATTGCTCACTGATAACCGATAGGTGCGCGCGCGATGCGGCGGGAAACACAGACATTGCCACGGTGTGCATTGTTCGATTGGTTAGATTATTATCCTCAACCGAAATCAAGGCCATTGATTAGCCTATTTTATTAACCAATCCATTTCAGTTAATCGGTTTGGTTTATTCAGTTAGATTGACGGTTTTTGGTTTGATTCATTTAAGTTTGGTTAATAGCCAAAACCAAACTTGGGCTAAAATTTTTTATTACAAATACATAAAATTTAGGTATAAATACATGGAATGGATGTACAGGTACTTGAAATGGAGGTATAAATACATAAAATAGGGGTATAAATATGAAAGACATGAACTAAAGGTATAAAAGCTAGAAATATGAACGATTTAGTTATTGCTCACTGATAACCGATTTTTATTAATAACCAAGAGGTGCGCGCACGATGCGGCGGGAAACCCCGACATTGTCACGTTGTGCATTGTTCGGTTGGTTAGATTTTTATCCTCAACCGAAATCGAGGTCATTGATTAGTCTATGTTATTAACAAATCCGTTTCCAGTTAATCAGTTTAGTTTATTCAGTTAGATTGACGGTTTTTTTTGTTTGATTTATTAAATAGCCAAACCCAAACTTGGGCTAAAACTTTTGATTAGAAATACATAAATTTAGGTATAAATACATGAAATGGATGTATAGGTACTTGAAATAGAGGTATAAATACATAAGGTATAAATATGAAAGACATGAACCGAAGGTATAAAAGCTAGAAATATATGGAAATATGGATGATTCAGTTCAGTTAATTTTGGTTATATGAGGGTATAAAAAGAATCGATAACCGTTTTTGGTTAATTCGGGTTTCGGTTATTCAATTTTCAGTTAGTTCAGTTTTTTGTTGATTTCGATTCGGTTTCAGTTCTTACTCACCCTTAGATACTGTTAATCACGTAACATATCATTTTTTTAATTAAAAAACTATAGCAATACTATACTCAAATTAAAGAGAATAAAACACCCATTTATATGGTGTAATTTAAAAAAAAATTAATGTACCAAAAATTTTTTGACCGTTTATGTACCAAAAAGTTTTGACCGTTTAAAAATCAGGGGGGGTTAGTTTTTTATAAGGGGATAATGTGTAACTACTAACTGATTATATATAATTTTGTTAAAGATGAATGATTAAAGTGTAATCTAAATGAGAGGATTAAATTGACGGTATTTAATTACTTGACATTCTGTAGTTATTAAACTGTCACACCCCAACCGATGGCGGAATCATCGGGGCGCGGCACTAGGCGAATCAGATTGCTCAAGAAAATCCACAACAACTACATTGCGACAGTATTTAATGCGTTCATTATCCCATACTAATAAACAATTACAATCACATAAGCTGTCACGAATTTCTTGTTCTCTCAAACAATACAAATCCGACAACCTAGATTTTTTGGTGTGTTTCTGTAACACCCGTTCTTATAATTTAAGGTTTAATGAATCTTTTACGAAAACAATCATGTAATTACGATTACATATGCATCGGAAATACGGGTTTACTAAAAGATTTACAAATCATAAGTTATTCTACATAACGTGATCGAATTCGTTGTTTAAAATTTACAACGTGGCAAAGTGCGGAAGCGTGTATCTTTATCGTGTTCGGTTCTTCGCTGAGCTTGATCGTCTTCCGACATCCAAAAGTACCTATATTCCATAAACATGAAATACTTTAGTCATACAAGGTTTAAAACGTGTCTAAACGAATCCGGGAATTTAAACTAAATAAAATATACTTTGTTTCTGGGTCCACCGTAACTTACGGTGACACCGTAAGTTACGGTAGCCCCTGAAAGTCTATCCTTCCACCGTAACTCAGTATGTAACCATCGTAATCATATCAGCTCCACCGTAACTTACGGTGGCATGACTAAATCAAGTATACGCAATCATATGTCTTTTTCTGGATTAATAACGACATAATTAATGTGCAACGATTTTCTATACAGCTGCTGTAATTGACCATTATGACCCATTCAAAGTCCGAACTAGATTAACATGTTCAAAGATGGATCGTAGAAAACTTCAATACCTTCGCAAGCATATAAGGTACACCTTCTAACGAATTTTCTATGATTTTATATGATTTTTATAAAATCAGCACAGCAACTATATTTTCATTTTTCAAACAGCTTTCAAGGTTTTGAACAGCTGTTTAATTCATTCTTTTGGCCTATTTAACAACCACATTTGTTTCTTATGATTGAAAACAGTAAAAATTTACTTCATAAGCTTTCCGAAAAGGTATAGAACACCCAAATCGGATAAACGGTTGATTTTATATGATTTTTTTAAGATTAGTCGAAATCCGTATAAAAAGCTGCGGAAATTATGTTTAGGGTCATTTTAAATTCGAACCAAACCATCAAATGCAACCCATTTCCATGGCTAAAACCCTTATTAAACTCTTGGTAATGGTTAGGAACCTATAACAAATATAATGACCATCGTCCGTAACATTTGGTTTACCTATTAAGGTAACCAAAAACTTATTTTAGACTTCGTTTAACTCTCATTAGCCTTACATTTAAATGAGAGTTATCTTATTATGTGTACCTGGCTCGGATCATTACATTGACCCATTTAAGTACCTTGCCTCAATATCTACTAAGTAATAGCGATGTAAATATCCACTCGATATTTATTTCTGAAATCAAATAACTCATCAAACCATTAGTCGATATTGTCAAAAAGTGATATTTTCACCTTTTGACCCGTTGGTCTAAATGACCGATAATATTGGCGAGATAAAGCTTATTGCCATCTCGTCTACACGACTCGTTCCGATTTACACCGCACGGTCGTTTTAACTATAATTCACCTCTTAACGCTTTTTGGCCTAATAAGGCTTACGAAATATGTATCTTTCAAAACCAATAATTATTATCAACAAGTGTCCAAATTTCAATTTTACCCTTATTGGTTATCTTGTTCCGTACGACTACACGCCGGAAACACCATATCTCAACTTTCCATTTGTCTTGTTCGAAATCAAAACAACAAAAGGACATTCTAAACTATATGACTAGTGTAAGCTATACTTACCTCGCATCCGAATATGCTTTTCTTCTCGTGCTTGATTCGTTTGACCGCTTCTTTCCCAAGCCTCCACCTAGCTCGTTAGGCGACAAACTATCATCATTCACAAGGTGGTTAGATTAGTCATTTCAATTCACGACTATTCCACCTCACGTATTTTCTATGTCGAAACTACTATTTGACTTTATCATTGGTTAGTTTGACTTTTAAAAGTCAATTGACTTACCAACATATTCATATGCACATTTGGTTCATTGAACTCACTTAGGCATATTTCATCCGAACTCTTAACAAAAATCAATTTTTACATACTAACTAGTAAGTCGCGATTTCATTTAGGCATTTCATATCAATGAAAATTGGCTGTTTTTGGTGACTTGTTTAACCTGTTTACAAGTCTTCAAAAATTATGATTTTTTTATGTGGCGTACCTCTCGGAGGGTTAGCCCTTGAGTTAAAATTTCAAGATCTAACTCTTTACCAAAAATTCGTGAAAATTCATTTACTAAGCTGCAATCAGATTCGTCACTTCTGACTGCAGCTTACGGAAAAATTCATTAAAAATTCCTCGTTTATCCGATTGACGAAATTCCAATTGGCGGTTCTTTTAATCGCTTAAAACTTTCTACTGTAAGAATTTGAGATCATAACTCAATTCCTAAATTGAGTTATGTCATTCGTGATGGGCTGCAATTTCTGCCAGAAAACGCAGCTTGAACCTTTGATACGGAAAAATTCATAAAACGCTCGATTTTCGTCGAAAAAATGCGATTCCAGTGGGGTTTTAAAGATATTTCCTGGAATTACATTTTAGGCTCAAGAAACACATGTTTTTATCACGTTTTGTCCAGGTTACAGCCAATACAAGTTGGCTGTAAATTCTGATCAAGAACCGTTTGAATTCAGCTTTCAAATTAAGCATGTTCTTGACATCATAACATTTTTTTTAGTGATCAAAACCCTAAAAACATCTCATACATCAATTTAGCATCAACAAAATCTGAATTTACTTGAGCTAAGCATGATTTCAATCTATACTTGTCTAGGGTTTACTCCTAAGCATTTAAATGTTCCTATTTCATCTACATATCATACATGCATCATCAAATTTCAGATTTCCCAATTTCATGAGAATTTCAAACAGAGAATTAACATCAAATTTTACATACCTTACAACCCTCTTGCAATGGGGATCAATAATCTATGCTTGATTTTCGATTTTGACTTGGATTGAGCCTTCAATTTGCAAGTTTGGTGAAGATTTAGGGTTTTGATGTGTGGGGATCGCCCCCCTGTTCTTCTTGTACGACCAGACACCTCCTTGTTGGGTGTTTGGTGTGTTTTATTTAATTAATTAAAGTTAAGTTTCAATTTTAACAATATTGGCCCCTCTAATTTGGTTAGTTAATTAAGTAGGGCACAACCTACTTATTTCTAACAATATTCCCCACTTAATAACTAGGTTTAATATTCCTAGTTAACTTTGCGGGTTCGAGAATATTTATGACTAAGTTTATTTCGGGTCCCGTTAACTCGGGCCTTCTATCACTTTATTTCTTAAAAGCTTTTTATTCACTTCAAATAAATATTAGGATTATTAAATAAATTCCTAATATTTGCCAGTTTACTTTTACCACTAACGGTACTTTCCCCGTCTTTAGTATTAACGGGGTTTAATTACCAAACCCGTTTTCGGGGTGTTACAGTTTCTAGACTTCCTAGCTTGATTTGATGTAGACTGCGACTAAACCTGCAACATACGTTAAAACAACGTCAATACAAAAGTATTGGCGAGTATACAAGTTTAGATAGTGTAGCGTAAATAGTTAAAAGTGCTGCGAATTACCAAATACATAAACGAGATACCTTAACATACATGCATACAAGACAGATACTACCAGCTAAGTCACTCGAGCTGCGATTGCGATTGCTATTCATCCTAACTAGACCCCGTCGGGTGCTATAGTACTATACTAGTTAAGGCGGGACCTTGCGAGTATGAGTCCTAACACATATGTAACTAGCATCACGTATAAGCATGCATAACAGTTATTCGCATGTGATAAACAGTTTGATTGAATAGTTCGTTTGATAAGTTTGATTTGATAGAAACGTATGTTACACCCAAAATTGTGATAAAAAGGGTTCGAGTATACTCACAGTCGGTGTTCGGCAAGCAAGCACAACTTGGTTGGATTGAAAGGAGCGCGTCTGAGATTAGCCTGAGTTTAGATTGATAGCGTAAGCGTTGGATAGTGCTTGAATCGGAGCAAGGTGTCAATGGATCGGACAGTACTCCGATCGGATGACAATCCGATCGGGTGGCCGGTCGATCGGGTGACCACTCGACTGGATTGCTACCTCGTTTGGAGTAGATGTGTTTGTGTATGATGACTTGACTTTTGAAGTTTTTCTTGTAGCATTTTGAAAACAGAGAAGTGTCTCTACCTTTCAGGCCGGTTGATCGAACGATCGTTCGATCGGGCGACAATCCGATTGGTGGACACTTTAATGAGAACAAGTTCACAGCAGTTTGTCACTCGATCGGAGTGTAATCCGATCGGGTAACAATATGTTGAAAATTGTTTAAGTGTTGAAGTCTAAACACCACATGGTCGGGTGGTAATCCGATCGGACAGCAGTCCGTTCAATGTTCAAACTCCAAATTGTTGAAATAAAAGTTAAGTGTGGGACCCAAGGCGCAATCCGATCGGATGGCAGTCCAATCGGATGGCTGTCACACCATCGTTACTAAAAGATTTTTAGGGTGGTTAAAACTCGTCTTGCGAAATTTTCTCGTCACGCGGCATTAACTTGAGTCGATTGTCACACCATCGTTACAAGAAAATCTCGTTTTGTACAAAAGTTTTGATCAATTTTTAGAAAAGTTTTGTAAGAAGAGCTCAGTTTATAATTTGTGTAGACATAACCTTTTATTAATACCAACAATTTAAATTTAAGGTCGGCCCGCATGGCACTTTTCCATGAAAGTTCGACAATATGGTTAAAACACTTATATATAGGAAGTACCAGCGGCGTATCCACCATGCTTTAACCATATGGTTTCCGTCTAGGAAGTACCAGCGGCGTATCCACCATGCTTTAACCATATGGTTTCCGTCTCGTGAGGCAGTGTCATACGTGTCGACATAGTACAGACGGATTTGCGATGACTGGATCCAAACGGAGAAGGTTTGGATCAGGTCTTAGAAGGCGAACTGAGTGATGAAGTCGTTTTCAAACTCAGTTAGTGACACGAGCGAGCGCGATAAGCGATAAGCTGTATGCGATAATTGATAGTACAAAACAAACGTAATAAGCGAAGACGGCAGCGACAAGCGAAAAACGATAGGCGGTAAGCGATGAGCGATAGCGACAACCATCGAGCAATAAGCGGTGGTCGATGCGTTGAAAGTGATGGAAACATGCGATTTGATTTGATTAGATTAAAAAACACCACAAATTTTAACTAGCATTAGACCCCACATGGCCTTTTTCCACAAAAGTCTGCTGATATGGCTAAAGCACTTATATATAGGAAGTACTAGCGGCGTATCCACCATGCTTTAACCATATGAGTTTCGTCCCGTGAAGCGAGGTCATATGTGCTAATATACCACAGATAACATAGATAACGGTAAGAGATAGCGATGACGATAAGCGTTAAGCGATACACCATGAGCGATGGAACAATACACAAGCGTTAGAGCGATACACACGATAAGCGATAGCGCGATACACATAATAAGCGATTGAGCGAACACATAATAAGCGATTGAGATTGCTAGATAGATTCCAGCGATAATGCGATTGCGAGCGTGTTGACTTACGAAAAGTCTTGCGATTACACGCTTTCAGTTGCGATTGAGATTGTTACGCCTTGCGATGTAGTGTAATGTGTCGAAAATAACCACAATAGTATAATAGGTCTACGTTCCAACTCCACGTGGCACTTTCTTCACAAAACTTCGGTTAGCATGGCGAAACACCGCCATGTTTCAACCATACGCCTTCGTTCTGTGAATAGGTGTCACACTTCGTCAGACATGGTCAAGACGCTTATATATAGGAAGTACCAGCGGTGTATCCACCACGCTTAACCATGCCCTGAACGTTAAGGCATCATTGAAACTTACTACGATCTCCGTGCACTAACCAAAAATAATCCCGTGTGCACCCGTGATTAATTTGATTCTTGCACGTTTATCATACCTTATCTCAAGAACGCATAGTAGGGGTAAAATACATTATATAGTACATAGTGCTAACATATAGATTGTGGGCGAGTATAAGAGAGAGATCGAATCCACATGCGTCGAGAGACAGAGTAAGTTTCCACACATAAAAGAAATTGACGGCGATAAGTCGTATTATTACAACAACATTAGAAGCAAAATAACGTTGCTGTGAAGTACTTCTGCGGTTGTTGCTGAAACTCCTCAAGGTTGCGGTCCTGTGCGGCAGTTCTGGGTAAAATGACCATACCAGTTGCAATTGTCGCAATAACGACAGTTAGCTCCTGGTGGGTGATGATACGTACACATGAGACACAGGGGATGGCTTCCGGTGTAGGCGCGCTTCACAAGAACGGGAGCAAATCGTAGCAGTGTGGGGTTTGGAATTTCATCCACGCTTGGTTCCTTTCGCTTGTGGCTGAGCTCGTTGCGATCCTGAGATGAGGTGTCGTTGTCGTTGGAGGATTCGTCTGATGATTCGCTGGAGACATCGTCGGATGAGTTGATGACGATTGCTTGATGAGCTTGTTTGACAGGATTCTTGGAGAAGAATCCGTCCAAAACTCGTTTGTCGTTGATCTCTGCGGCCAAGCGATAGGCTTCTTCGATGGTAGCGGGACTTGCAGCTTCGACAAAATCGCCCACACATTCAGGTAAGCCGCGAATGTACTTCGTGATGGCTTTTTCTGAAGTGTTGACTTGACTTGGGTAGATTATGCTAAGCTGTTTGAACCTTGCGGTGTAGCCAGTATTGTCACTTTCGACTTGCTTGATTTCCCAAAATTCGTCTTCTAGTTTCTGGACTTCGTGGGGAGGGCAGTACTCTTCCTTTATAAGTTCCTTCAACTCATCCCAAGAGAGAGCATAAGCTGCGGAGATCCCACGTTTGTTACGTTCGGCAGTCCACCATTCGAGTGCGCGCGATTGAAATACTCTGGTTACGCAAGTAGTACGGAAACTATAGGGACACCCACTCTGACGAAGGGTAACGTCGATAGAATCGAACCACTGGAGTAGCTGGGACACACCTCCTTCACCCGTGAACTCCATCGGGTCACAGGCTTTGAAGTGTTTGTAGAGGAAAGCAGATTGCGGCGCTTCCGTCTTAGAGTCTTCTGGGGTTCGAGGGTTGCTGAGAGAGTGCACTTGAGCGACAATTTGAGGAATGACCTTGGCCACTTCCTTGGCCACAAGCAAGGCAATCCTCTTTTCGGCGCTTCTTTTGGCAATTCTCCTAGCTGTTTGCCTCGAGGTAGCGTCGTTGGATGACATCTAGACAGAGAGAGAGAGAGAGATTTGGAGTGAGATTCGATCATAATGATTTTTGGGTTTTGCGATGCGATTGAGCACGATCAAAACTTGTTGCGAGTAATATAGTAGATTTCACATAGGTGCCACATAGGAGACACGAGATTCCTAAATTCCCACACAATTGATTTGCTGCATATATATATAATTAGTTGTAGTTTATGCTTACACACATACATATCAATGTAGAATGCGCGAGGACGCGATGAAGAGCGAGAGCGAAAGTGAGTAATTTAGACATTAGTTTTGTTGCGAACATTCGATTTTCGTTTTAGATTGCGATGGTTGTGCGTGTTGCGCGTTTACAAAGCAGGGAGCAAAGATCGATAAATCGAGAAATTGATAAAGCGTAAAGTTTTAAATTGTAGCCACATAAGCGTAAGTAAGTTCAGTAAAGCGTAAAATTGGCAAGTTATAAGCGAGAAACATAGATAGAGTGCCTCGGGTGTTTAGGCGTCGACTACCCAAGGTAACCCAACTACACCCAACAAGTCCGTGCACGCGCGTTGCCCTAGAAGACTTATGCTTCCACTGGGATGCAGCTCATGGCATTCGTCTCCCTGGGCATCGCGTGGCTCGAGTTATCGTTATAATCGAGTCCTTGGTGAGAGCTTTTGAAAACCATTTTATAGAGGCGGAAACGGTTTATTAAGTTACGGGTTTCACCCCTGGCTTAACAACTTCGTTCCTAGCTGTGGTTATGCTCACCGAGTAAACTCGGGAGTTCCACTAGATTTCGAAATGGAGACTTTCGCTGAGATGTGGATGTCACTCCTAGCTCAACGGAAAGTTCTCGTGATATAAAAATGCGCTGAGTGAGCGATCTTATCGAGAGTTCTTGGTTTTCACGGCTGATCTCGACTGGACCACTCGATTGTGTTATGCGAATATTTTCGAAAACGTGTGTATTGTGTTGGCCTTAGGAAAGGCTAAGTAATATTTTCGAAACGTGCGAATATTTTCGAAAACGTGTGTATTGTAGTATGCGGCGTTCACGCGAAGTAGTAGTTTATAGCAAATTCGAACGAGAGTATCAAGTAGGCCCGTACAAATCCTACGGGATTCATACGAGTCAGCCTGTTGGTACTTAGACTATAGACTAGGTCATTTCTAAGACATCGACCCGGACTAGGTCAAGTCTGGCCTAATTCCCTATAGTTATGGCTCTGATACCAATCTGTCACACCCCAACTGATGGCGGAATCATCGGGGCGCGACACTAGGCGAATCAGATTGCTCAAGAGAATCCACAACAACTACATTGCGACAGTATTTAATGCGTTCATTATCCCATACTAATAAACAATTACAATCACATAAGCTGTCACGAATTTCTTGTTCTCTCAAACAATACAAATCCGACAACCTAGATTTTTTGGTGTGTTTCTAGACTTCCTAGCTTGATTTGATGTAGACTGCGACTAAACCTGCAACATACGTTAAAACAACGTCAATACAAAAGTATTGGCGAGTATACAAGTTTAGATAGTGTAGCGTAAATAGTTAAAAGTGCTGCGAATTACCAAATACATAAACGAGATACCTTAACATACATGCATACAAGACAGATACTACCAGCTAAGTCACTCGAGCTGCGATTGCGATTGCTATTCATCCTAACTAGACCCCGTCGGGTGCTATAGTACTATACTAGTTAAGGCGAGACCTTGCGAGTATGAGTCCTAACACATATGTAACTAGCATCACGTATAAGTATGCATAACAGTTATTCGCATGTGATAAACAGTTTGATTGAATAGTTCATTTGATTAGTTTGATTTGATAGAAACGTATGTTACACCCAAAATTGTGATAAAAAGGGTTCGAGTGTACTCACAGTCGGTGTTCGGCAAGCAAGCACAACTTGGTTGGATTGAAATGAGCGCGTCTGAGATTAGCCTGAGTTTAGATTGATAGCGTAAGCGTTGGATAGTGCGTGAATCGGAGCAAGGTGTCAATGGATCGGACAGTACTCCGATCGGATGACAATCCGATGGGGTGGCCGGTCGATCGGGTGACAATTCGTTCGGATGGTCATCCGATCGGGTGACCGCTCAACTGGATTGCTACCTCGTTTGGAGTAGATGTGTTTGTGTATGATGGCTTGACTTTTGAAGTTTTTGTTGTAGCTTTTTGAAAACAGAGAAGTGTCTCTACCTTTCAGGCCGGTCGATCGAACGACCGTTCGATCGGGCGACAATCCGATTGGTGGACACTTTAATGAGAACAAGTTCACAACAGTTTGTCACTCGATCGGAGTGTAATCCGATCGGGTGACAATATGTTGAAAATTGTTTAAGTGTTGAAGTCTAAACACCACATGGTCGGGTGGTAATCCGATCGGATGGCAATCCGATCGGACATCAATCCGTTCAATGTTCAAACTCCAAATTGTTGAAATAAAAGTTAAGTGTGGGACCCAAGGCGTAATCTGTAACACCCTTCTAATTATTACTTGAATTTAATAAAAAATTCATAGATTTATATAAAATGTGTCTAAATTAAAACATAGTTACCAAAACAAGATTCCGAGTAATCAAAACTAGTCAACCAACGACTACTTAAAACATTCATGACCTGATTTGCAAGTTATTTACATTCAAAGAAATAGAAACATTGTTTAACAAAGTTATGAAATCACGGAAGCTTCAAAAATTGTGTTCGGTTCTTCAAAAACTTGCTTGATCGCCATCCGTACACTTGCAATACCTAGAAACTGAAATGTTTTTAACAAAAACTAATATTAGAGTTCTTAGAAATAAAACATAATCGAAACTACGCTAAAAAATGGGTTCGATTAATAAGGATATGCAAAATTTAATCATAAATGTCAAGGCTCTACCGTAACTTACGGTAGCCACCGTAAGTTACGGTAGAAGCTGGATCACTTGTGTCTGCCGTAAGGCAGTATAGAACTGCCGTAAAGTTTTATTTTCTATCGTAAGTTACGGTGGAGACCGTAACTTACGGTAGGTGCTGTAACTTTGTTGTTTGACCCATTTAATCATTTTACCCAAACTTCCATGAACAGGATATCTCTTCTAAACGAAAAGATCCCAATCATGGGTTCTTTATTTTCAACACCCACGCTCCCATCATCGGTTTTCGTGTTTAGTATTTCGCTACCCGTCACTCGGGTTCAAAATCTACAATAGCCACTCATTATTTGATTATTCGACCCGTTTGGCTCATCTACGGAATCCTCCATTATGATGACTACCAACGAAAGCTAACCAATTTATGACCTATTATTCAATATAGCGAACATTATCGCTTAAAATCAACACAACTTTTATTCTACATTTCAACTACACATATGCTAATTACCAAAAATTCACCCAATGTAACGAATCAAGTTACATACTTGCATAATTCATCAACATTGGTATCTAACCATAATTACCCATTCCCGGGTTTGTCAATCTTAGCGTTTCACATCCATTCCATGGATTACGTTTTTATAACTCAATCATAATGAGTGACGTTTTAGTCACTTCAACACTTACAAATTCAACCATTGTTTGACTCGTTTGGTTGTTTAATGGGAACCACCATTTTACAACATACCAAACTTGTTCTAACCAACATTTAACCCATTTACTCATCTAGTGTTTTTCGTCACTTCGACTAGACATCCAAATTCATACACTATTCTAAATTCAAGTCTACTAGTAAAAATACATAATAAACATAACGTAACGAAACCGTGGTTACGTACCTTCCAAGCGTTCCCTTCAAACGCGTATCGCCATTAGCTTGTCCGCTTGACGTTCCGATTTCCTTGCCTATAGAGTTCAACCATAGGTGTTTAGAACTCTCTTATAGTATATAACGCATAATTTACCACACTAATCAAATATGCGTTTTTAGTCCAAATTCTCTACATTTATCTTCTCTTAGGCATTATATCAAACACCTAATGAGCATGATTTCATACTATTCAAAAATCAAGTTCTTGACTAACTATTTAACCAAGATTTAAACATCATTTCACATGTTCATGACAAATTTTCATATCAACAAATCTGGATTTGCTTCATAGAGATCAAATACACTAAGTTAACAAAGACAATCCTAGTGTTCAACATAATTCTACAAAACCCACTTATCACCTTCAATGGTGATTATGAATTTCACAAGAAATAGGCGAAATTTCAACAAGTAGTTGACTAGGGTTCATCCCTAGACACTATTTCATTCCAAACAACTAACATGCAACGTAAATTCTGAATTTCATGAATTCACTCAGAAATTTAGATGAAGGTTTTCCATGGAAATTACATACCTTATGATCCTCTTTCAGAGGAGATCACTATTCTATGCTTGGATTGCGATTTGGAATGAAATTTGGCCTTCAATTTAGACAATTCTTGATAACTAGGGTTTGAGCTTGGGGAGCCTCTCCTGGCTCTGTGTTTGTGCGCGACCAGAACACACCAAGTGTGTGTTTTGGTGTGTTAATTTTTTTTTATTAAAACTAATTAGCTCATGTTCCACTTTGGTCCCTTATCTTTACTTGAGTTACCCTAAGGGTTTTTATCCAAGTTCCTTTGTAACAACTACACTTATGACTAACTAGGTTATTTATTCCTAGTTAGTTTGTTTTTGTTTACTTTATACTTTATAATTTTAAATATAAAGTTTTATATTTTCGGGGTGTTACATAATCCGATCAGATGGCTGTCCGATCGAATGGCTATTCGATCGGATGGCTGTCCGATCGGACGGCAATCCGTCCAACGATCTGCTCGTCTTGGCACTTGATTATTTTGAAGGTTTTGGCAGTTTTGATCGAGACGGTGTTGTGACGTGCTAATTGCTAAACAACAGAAACCCCATCTCGAACCAAGGGACCCGATCGGACAGGAATCACCCAAATTTGACCGGTTTACTGGTTCGTGACGGTCGTTCTTGGTTAACCAGATCTTGAACCAACACGACACTAAGAATGAGTAGAAGGTCGGTACAAGCTCCGGTTCTATCGGTTTTGAGTGCATTGAGTGTAAAAGAGTTGAAAGAAAGTTGGAAAACCATCTCTCAATCCTTTTAACCATGAATAGGTGTAGATTTATGCGAAAACATTGTTTAATCTTGTGGAAATCCTTCAGATCTGAGTTGTTCTTGGTGGAATGAGACCAAAGCTTGAAGTTCATAAGAACTCCATGATGACATCATCCTAGAACACCCCAAATCCACTGATTTCACGGTTAAAGTTAAGATTCAAAGGTGAAAAAGATGAAGAAGTGTGTGCAGATCATAGAAGTACAAGATTTAGGTTGAAAACTTACAAGAATCGCGAGAAATCGAGAGAAAATAGCCCCAAAGCTGGTCGAGTGAGAGCTCCACATAACGGCCGTCTGATCGGATTGTCATTCGATCAAATGCCTCCGGCAAGTTGAGTTTTGGGGTTATGTTTCGATCGTTAAGCGTTGCGATAGTTTGGGTACTCATTTTCATCCACATTTTCATATATTTATTATAATTAGTCACATCGGGTCGTATATACATATCCATATTCCAATCTTGCGATAATCGAGTTACGCGTGCCTGCGAGTGCGTTTTTTAGTGTTGTGCTACCTTGCGTCACATCACGGCTATCAAGGAGGGTAGCATTGGTCCTCACTCGACATCATCGTGGTTGTCAGCAAGTGCAATGTGATGTGATAGCGATAAAGTATGCGATAATAAGCGAAAATACTGCGATTTATCGATATATGCGATATAGTTACATTATGATCTGAATCTCTGGTGCTAGGCGTAACGGGTATAGCGAGTAGTAACAACGCACGAACGTGCGGGTTGTTACATAAACATTCTGGGATAATGACTAAGTACGTGGGGCTTTAATTACTCGTACACTATGGCATCATCTACTTGTACCTTTTAATCCACACGTCAATCTAACCAAGACAACTATCAAAACGTCGACAAAAATGAGTAGGTCATCATGGTACTTTTGGATTTTTTTTTAAATATTATATAGTTTATAAGATATGGCAAAAATACGTAAAAAATTATAAGTTTGTTATGGAGGGGAGAAAGTGTAACTAACTACCCATAATTATGTTAAAACTAAGAGATTTAAATGTAATAAGATGGGGGGGATAAAATATAATTATTGTTTAAAAGACAAATTTACCCTTATTTTAGGTGTGTATTTATAAATTAGAGGGGAAAACTTCTTATTTTTTTGGGTATTTTAAAATGCTCATATCCCATGCATTATAATGCACTATAGATAATATAGATATAGAAAGAGATAGAGAGGAGTGGTATGAGAATATTAACACCCGATAAAATTAAACACATCTTTAAAGTTTGTAAGAGGAGTATTCTTAACAATAAATTAAAAAATGATTATTAAATATCATGTGATATATATACATATCATAAAATACCATTCTAACAATATGAGTTAATACATGGTAAATCGAGACAATAATTCTTTGATACCTGAATTTGAAAGGGTCATGGACTCATGGGTGATATATCATGTTACAACATTTAAGAAGCATTTGCATGTGACAAGATGCACATGTAAGTGAAGGTGCATTATTGCATGGTGCATATGATGATTCTGTTTTTGTTCTTTTTTGCTAAGTTTCAAACTCTTAAACTTAAATCTAAAATAATTAATAAAATTAAACTTTATTTAATTATCACTTAATATATTTACAAAATTACATTCATGTCAAATCTTTGCACCAACATACTTCGAAACTTGTGAGGATCAACACATTAAAGGTTTTTTTTTTTTTTTTTTTTTTTTGACATTGAGACCATACAAATGGAAATCTAAAGGTAAAATAGGATTTTTCTTTTTATCATATTGATTTAATATACAATAAGAAAAATATTTACTTGGTGTTTAACCAATTGATACTAGCTACTTTTCTGATAGTATAGCCGGTAGCTGTATTTATGCTAGCTCTCTTCTCAGGTATAAGAAAGATTCGCAACAGGGGCATTTCAATGTAAGAAAAAGGCATGTCCTGCTCCCGACTTGAACGACAACAATGACATCCGGAACTCAGAGGCCAACAACACATAACCGTGTTCTATTTTTATTCTTAATCTTTCGTAAATTTCGAACCCTTAAACGTAAATCTAAAATCATAAATAACATCAAATTTTATTTAATTATCTTTTAATTTATTCACAACTGTGAAGATCAAAACATTAAATGTTTTTTTTTTTTTTCCTTTTTTTTTTCATTTTTTTTTTTTTTTTTTTTTTTTTGTGACTTGTAAGGATTTGGACCATATGAATGGAAGCTTTAAAGCAAAACAGGAAAAACAATCATTTTCTTTTATACTAATTTAATAAACAGTAAAAAAAACGTTTTTTTAGTTCTAAAAAACATATAAAAAAAAGAAAAAAAAAAACCTGCAGCCAAGAAACCTAAGATAAAAAGACAGAGTGCGAGTCTGTGGAGATACGAGTGGCGCCCAAATTCTCTCACAACAAATTTCTTCAAAATCAATCAATTTTGCTTCAATTATTCAGATTTTTCATCAGGTAATTCCCAATTCTCCAATTTTCTTGTTTTCCCAACATTTAAATATCTTCTTAACATTTAATCGATTGATATGTTGTGTATTATAAATTTATAAATTATAAATAAATAGCATCTGTTGTGATTTATACCGTGATCTGTCTGCCCAGATTTATGGTCACAAAAATTGTCAAGATTTCATCCTTTTTTATAACAATTTTGTGGGATTTAAGACTTTAAGTTTAACCAGGTATTTGTGTTAATTATTGTGAATTTTTTAAATATTTGTGATTTTTTTTGTGCTTTTGAATTTTTATTAGGTGAATTGTTTGAAATGTGGGTTTTAAACTTCTCATTGCATCCCAGCCGACACTGTTAATTTTACCAATTTAGTTACTGTTTTGGATAGTGATATATAGTTAATCATGATTAACCCACTTTTGATTTTAATAAAGTTGTAAACTTGATGTTTCTTTATAGATTTATGGTTCATTTTTGTGATATTTGTTGATTTGTGGAGCCAAATCTTGGTGGGGTGTCTTTGTTATCATTTTAGATTGGCTATAGTTAGACTTGAGTGTTGTTTGATTATTTGATAACTTATCGCGTATTGCGTATATGTTATCTTGGTGGCGTTACTACTTATAGTGTATAAGTTGTTGTGTGTGCAGTGGCGAAGCTTGAAGTTTTTTTGGGGGGGGGGCGAAAACGTATATACCAAAAAATTTCTATAGAACCAGGGGGTCGAAAACTTATATACCCAAAATTTCTATACGAAAACTACATGTACAACACTACTGAGCGAAAAGTTCGGGGGTCGGGCCCCCCTCCCGGCCCCTTAAATGCTACGCCCCTGCGTGTGTGTGTTTGTGTTTTTTTTATTTTTATTTTTATTATTTTTTTTTTATGGATGGTAAGATCTCATGTTTGCTATGTTTGTAGAATGGGGACAACAAGTGACACTAAATACGGGTCGTTCACCTACGAGAACCTCGAGAGGGAGCCATACTGGCCGTCTGAAAAGCTTAGGGTTTCCATAACCGGGGCGGGTGGATTCATCGCATCGCACATTGCTAGACGTTTGAAAACCGAGGGGCATTACATTATTGCTTCTGACTGGAAGAAAAACGAGCACATGTCGGAAGACATGTTTTGTCACGAGTTTCATCTTGTTGATCTTCGTGTGATGGATAATTGTCTGAAAGTGACGGAAAACGTTGATCATGTGTTTAATTTGGCTGCTGATATGGGTGGTATGGGGTTCATTCAGTCGAATCATTCGGTTATTATGTATAATAACACTATGATTAGCTTTAACATGCTTGAGGCTGCCAGAATTAGCGGAGTCAAGAGGTCGGTTGACAAAATCTTTAATCATAACCGTTGCTTTTAGAATATTTGATTGTGTTTCCATATTTAATATTTAGTAACTTTTTAAAATCTCGTGTTGGTTGTTGCATGAAACAGGTTTTTCTACGCCTCTAGTGCTTGCATTTACCCTGAGTTTAAGCAGTTGGAAACCAATGTGAGCTTGAAGGAATCCGACGCGTGGCCTGCTGAGGTTATATACTAATTATTAAAAAATAACAAATCATAAATTCATAGTTGTCAATAGCGATCGCTACGGTCGCTATAGCGAATAGCGTGGCGTATAGGTTCATGCTCGCTATATGGTCTGTAGCGATAGAAAGCGATAGGTAGCAGCCTCTAATTTTTTTTTCCCAATATAAAAATAGCAATTAAATATAGCTATAAATAGCTAGATTTTAAGTTTTTGTTAAATATACATGTAAAATAGCGTATATACATATAAATATTTAAAAAAAAAATCTAGTGTATTGCTTTTTATAAAATAGCGCCGGCTATTTATGGCTATTCGCTATGTAGCATATAGGTACCTTATCGCTATTTGTCGCTATTCGCCATTAACAACTATGCATAAATTTGATAATCACTTCTTTGAGTTTTCATGTTATTTAATTACTTGATTATTTTGCAATTGTGTTTTAGCCTCAAGATGCTTACGGTTTGGAGAAACTAGCGACCGAGGAACTGTGCAGGCACTACACTAAAGATTTTGGAATCGAGTGCCGAATTGGACGTTTTCATAACATTTATGGACCATTTGGCACATGGAAAGGTTAAACTTAAACCGATTTCTTTTTCTTTATTTTTTTTTGGAAAAAAGGGCAAATTAGGAATATTGAATTTTAATTTATTGCAGGCGGAAGGGAGAAAGCACCGGCTGCTTTTTGCAGAAAAGCGCTTACGGCAACTGATAAGTTTGAAATGTGGGGAGACGGGCTACAAACCCGATCGTTTACCTTCATTGATGAATGTGTTGAAGGTGTCTTAAGGTACTTCTTTCGTGTATTTAATTTATTATTATTAGGCGTGAAAGTTGTATTTTGCTGATCGAATTAACTGGATAATGTTTTAACAGATTGACAAAATCAGACTTTCGTGAGCCCGTTAATATCGGAAGTGATGAGATGGTAAGCATGAATGAAATGGCTGAAATTGTTCTCAGTTTTGAGGATAAGAAGCTCCCGATTCATCACATTCCGGGACCGGAAGGGGTACGTGGTAGAAACTCGGATAACACTTTGATTAAGGAAAAGCTTGGGTGGGCCCCTACCATGAGATTAAAGGTATTATTTTTTAAATATGAGTGTGTTAAAATACGTCGGTTGTGTAACGAACGGGTCATGACAGGTAACGTTTCGTACACGTTAGTTGACATGAAACATTTGGCGTCAACATTTGTATATATATTTTTTTCATTAATTACTTGTGTCCATTTAATTATATATTTTGATTTAACACATTAACTTATAAAAATGAATGGATGCAGGATGGATTGAGAATCACATATTTCTGGATCAAGGAACAAATTGAGAAAGAAAGAGGTGAAGGTTTCGACCTATCGGTTTACGGGTCGTCGAAAGTGGTCGGTACCCAAGCGCCAGTCCAGCTCGGGTCTCTCAGGGCCGCCGATGGCAAAGAATAAGTGTGGTATCCTCATGTCTTAATTTCAAGATTATTCTGCATGTTTGTTTATGATGCATACATATGTGTAATCTTTCTAGCTATTTAAGAGCCCTGCTACTTTTGCATGCTCTCTTATCGTTTGTTTACTCCATTATTTATTTTTGTAACTTAGTTTCGATTTGTTTCGTATGAAGCATGTCGTTATTATCATAAATTTTGTGACGAAACCTTAAATGATTAGATCGGGCTCATAAAATTGATGGTTAAACCTCTTAAGTATAATGCATTTGATTTCTTAAAAACTCAAATGATCTTTCAGCTTGGTGACCAAAAAATGTGCAGTTCAAACAACTGTATATCCCTTTGCATCTTCTTGGAGTTCTGTTCAAAATTCCATTAAAAATATTTATAAATTATATTCAAAAGAATTTCAATTGCCTTTAGGGGTACAATCTGCAACAAAGATTCTTGTGGACTGCTCTTTTATACTTTATAATTTGCTTTTGAGTAAACTTCCGTTTTGCTCCCTGTGGTTTGGTCATTTTAATGGTTTTGTCTCAATCATTTAAAAACGGACATGTTCCTCCCTGATGTTTCGGTTTTGTCGCCAGTTTGCTTAAAGAAACCGAAACATCAGTTAACATATAATATGGATGGAGTTAAGGCCGTGGAGCAAACTAGCTGACAAAACCGAAACATCAGGGAGGAAAATATCAGTTTTTAAATGATTGAGGCAAAACCATTAAAAAGACCGAACCACAGGGAGCAAAACAGAACTTTATGATCTGCTTTTTCTTAATTTTTTCAATCACTTTTTGGGTGGTGTTTGTGATTGTTCCATTTTTTTTGTTCCTACTTCCTAGTGTGATATTGATCCATGACACTTCTTATCTGGCCCATTAGCATTCAAAAGAATTTTACTTTGAAGTTGAAACTAAAGTAACTGTTGTTTTATCATTTGTCATGTCATGTGTTGTGGTTTCTGAAAGGTGAAAAGAAAGGTGTTGTCACTTAGATGCGACATGTGGAGGACTGGTTTCACCTTTCTATCACTTAGGGTGTTAGGAGTGGCAGCGGTAAACCACATCGGCACCATATTGACAACCGCTGCCAACTCTTTTGCCGCACAATGTTGCCGAAAATGGGGAAGATTTCGGTGAGGGAACACCGATGCGGGGAGAGGGAGGGGAGGAGAGAGAGGGGGTGTGGGGGGTGGGGTCCATGCCATCTCAACCAATCACACATTTTTTTTTAATAGTTTACCACTTCACCAAGGAAGTGTTTGGTATGAAGGAATGAGAGGTAGAATGGAATGGATGATTACGAGGGAATGAAGAAAAGGGTGTTTGGTTGGTCAATGAAATGGAATCACTCATTCTAAAAAGCATTCCATTCCCTCAAAATCATTCATTCCACCCCCCATGTTTTTTTTCCATTCCAACCTCTCTTGCACCATTAATCAACAACACCACAACCCACCACCTTCGCCAAAACCCACCACCACCACCCACCACAGGCGCCATCGCCGCCACCTGCCACCACCTCACCCCGACAGCCACCGTCGTCGCCGCCACCCACTCCCCACCGTTATCACCCACAGTTGCGACCAACCGCCAACGCCACTCGCCGCCGCCCACCACCATCATCAACGCCACCACCACCGTCACCACCAACTGCCGCCGCCACCACCCACCGCCACCTCTGCTGCCACCCACCACCAACGGCCACCTTTCCGCCACCACCATTCGTCGTCACCGCCGCACTGCCACTTGCCGCCACCACCCATCGTCGCCGCCGACACCTACCACCACCACCTATAACCACCCACAATTACTACCACCACCGACCACCACCACCACTCACCGCTTATTTTATTACTCCGTTTTTCTTGCCTACCGAACAATACACAATAATAATTCATTCCATTCACACATGTTAACCAAACAAGACATGGAATGGTAATGATCAATTGAATTCCCTCGTCCAATCCATTACCTCGTCCATTCTATTCCTTCGTCCATTCCATTACCCCATACCAAACAGACCCCAAGTGTCTAACCATTGCCAACACTTTTGAGCATAGTTTACCACTTTGACATGACACACTCTCATTGGTTGATTTTTTTGTTTGCCACTCTAAGTGTTTAACCACTCCTTACACCTTTAGGTGTGTTACGGTAATGTGATTGGTGAACTTTAAATTAAATAATGGATTAAAAAAATTGAGATGTGGAGGTGTAGTGTTATTACTATTGGCCGGGGGGGGGGGGGGGGGGGGGCTAACGCATTGGTAATGTGGAGCTGGTCATGAAAATGTGAGCAACGTCCTTGTAGCGCTCGTTCAGGGTGATGTTCCGTGCCCTCGCATGCCCTATGGCCGGCCTTTATAGGTTTATATGACAAATGGTAAGGTATGAGATGGCTAGATAGTAGCGGGTGATTGGTGGTGACAATGGTGGCACAGAGCGAGTGGTAATAGTTGTATTAGACTACTAAAACACTTCATTAGTTCATTTTTAAAAGTGCTAACTTTTAAAGTTTATAAAACGATCCATTCTTATCTAAACTAAAATGGCCATTTTTTTACGACGACTCGTTCCACCCGCCAATCCATTTTACCAAGAAGACTATTAATAAATCAACCTGTCAAATATATCATCAAAAAAATACACATGGAGAACACCACAAAATCCTACCGTTATCACCCACAGCTGCGACCAACCGCCAACGCCACTCGCCGCCGCCCACCACCATCATCAACGCCACCACCACTGTCACCACCAACTGCCGTCGCTGCCACCACCCACCGCCACCTCTGCTGCCACCCACCACCAACGGCCACCTTGCCGCCACCACCACTCGTCGTCACCGCCGCACTGCCACTTGCCGCCACCACCACCACCCATCGTCGCCGCCGACACCTACCACCGCCACCTATAACCACCCACAATTACTACCACCGACCACCACCACCACTCACCGCTTATTTTATTACTCTGTTTTTCTTGCCTACCGAACAATACACAATAATAATTCATTACATTCACACATGGTAACCAAACAAGACATGAAATGGTAATGATCCATTGCATTCCCTCGTCCAATCCATTACCTCGTCAATTCCATTCCTTCGTCCATTCCATTACCCCATACCAAACAGACCCCAAGTGTCTAACCATTGCCAACACTTTTGAGCATAGTTTACCACTTTGACATGTCACACTTTCATTGGTTGATTTTTTAGTTTGCCACTCTAAGGGTGAACGGGGCACTCTCGGTAACCCCATTCGGTGACCCAAGTCACCTAGCGGGAACACCGCCGCCATCAACGAGGGGAGTCACCTCTTAGGGGGGAATCGGTGAGAGGTTACCGATTGAATATGGGAGAGAGATGGTGGGCCAGCCTTTTTTCAACCAATCAAAACATTTTTATTTATTTTTAATAAAAAAACAAGGGGAGTTAAGAGGGGAGTGGCGCCATCAAATTGAGGGTGTGAGGGGAGTTAAGAGGGGAGTTGACGTGGCGCGTCCTGATTGGCCGTGCGTAAGAGAGGGGACTCCCCTAAGAGGGGAGTGCCCCGTTCACCCTAAGTGTTTAACCACTCCTTACACCCTTAGGTGTGTTACGGTAATGTGATTGGTGAACTTTAAATTAAATAATGGATTAAAAAAAATTGAGATGTGGAGGTGTAGTGTTATTACTATTGGCCTGGGGGAGGGGGGGGGCTAACGCATTGGTAATGTGGAGCTGGTCATGAAAATGTGAGCAACGCCCTTGTAGCGCTCGTTCAGGGTGATGTTCCGTGCCCTCGCAGGCCCTATGGCCGGCCTTTATAGGTTTAGATGACAAATGGTAAGGTATGAGATGGCTAGATAGTAGCGGGTGATTGGTGGTGACAATGGTGGCACAAAGCGAGTGGTAATAGTTGTATTAGACTACTAAAACACTTCATTAGTTCATTTTTAAAAGTGCTAACTTTTAAAGTTTATAAAACGATCCATTCTTATCTAAACTAAAATGACCATTTTTTTACAACGACTCGTTCCACCCGCCAATCCATTTTACCAAGAAGACTATTAATAAATCAACCTGTCAAATATATCATCGAAAAAATACACATGGAGAACACCACAAAATCCTACCTTTACAACCATGTCAAACATGAAGTATTTGTAACATTGGGGATTTAGAGCATCTTTAATATATGTTCTTACTGTACCTTTTCTGAGCAAGCTGCGAGCCCCGAGTTTTTTGAACACCCCTATTAGGAACAACTAACAAAATCTACTATAAATATGAGCGATGTCTACATTTCTCAGGTATGCCTTTTTCCCCTCTCACAAAACCCTACTTACGCCGATCAAAACTCGTACTTATTCTCACACTAAATATGAGTCACAGGAAGGAATCCCAACATGTGACGAGCCTAATGATGTTTTTGTCTTGTAAATAACCTTCCCTGGAGTTCAGTCAAGTTTCCTCAAGGACGTCTTGTTGTTGGATCGGTCCTAACCCTCGTGGCCAGGAATCATTTCTTCACATTGCATTCTAAAAACCTCATGAAACAATGATAGGGTCTAACAACTCAAAACGTTGTACCAAATTGCACTCGATTTAGTTGAAACTCGTACAACATGGTCACACCTTTTGCGAAAATTATTCACAAGATACAGTTTAATTCAAAAAACACCGATACTTTGTGAAACTAATGCAAAATATGTTACGAAATGGTCATTTGGTTTGGTAAAACATGAGATAGGCTGCTTTCTAGTTGGGTTATTTTGGTAATTGTCACATAATTTATGATTAATTGGATTAATATATTTTTTCCAAGATAACTATCTCATAAGCGATATAACAGTTTTGCTAACAAGTAACAACAAACTTTTATGTTTGAACTATGTTCCTTACAAAATAACTGAAAAATAAAATTATAACTATATTTCTCATATCCTTACAAAATAACTGAAAAATAAAATTATAACTATATTTCTCATATATCATAACGGATTTTATTTCCTTTTCTTTAAGAAAAAAGCAGCCTTAAAGTTAAATGTATGCTTTTCTGACAAAATTTTACTTCAAATATTTGCATCTTAATAATAACATGTGTAGTGGTTAGAATATGGGGTATGGGGCGTGGGTTGGGGGAAAACGCCCAGGCCACCACCCCGGGTGAGCTTGGGTTGGGGCGTGGCCCTTGGGGCTTGGGTTTCAAGCCGGGCGTGGGGCGGGTCTAGTAAGCTGACATGGCGGACTCTCAATGGCCAATTCAAACTAGCCGTTGGGCTAGCCGTTGGGGGGATTTAAAAAAAAAATTCCTTTATAAATACCTTACCATATTTAACATTTTTCTCACACAATATCAAACACATAAAACACAATCTTGTCATGGGTTCCTCAAGTTCAAGTGTATCGTCATCATCATCTGACGATGGTGCGGAAATATTTCTACAAACGATCGCGACGGTGGTGAAAGCTATCGTGGAAGACGAAGACAATGAGGAAGAGACTCCGCAACCTAAACGGAGGAGAAGGTACATCGCTCGTGAACGGCACACCGCTAACAATTTGTTGGTAAGCGATTACTTCTTAGCGGAACCTAAGTATGATGAAAAAATGTTTAGGCGTCGTTTTCGTATGAGTAGAAACTTATTTTTAAGGATATCTAGAGATATTGAGGAGAAGTATATTTATTTCCAACAAAAACCGGATGTAACCGGGCAATTAGGATTTAGTACGTGGCAAAAGGTCACGGCCGCACTTAGGCAGTTAGCGTACGGCAATAGTTCGGACATTATGGATGACTATTTAAAAATGTCTGCACGTGTAGCTAGAGAAAGTCTTCACAACTTTTGTTCGTGTATTCTAGAACTTTATAGGAAAAGATATTTGAGAAAGCCCTCGTTCAGCGACATGCAACAAATACTGGAACATCACGCAGATTATTATGGGCTACCCGGGATGCTAGGTAGCTTAGATTGTATGAAATGGCCTTGGGAACTTTGTCCTACCGCATGGCAAGGCGCTCACACGAGTGGATTTCACGGGATGCCAGTCATCATGCTTGAAGCGGTTGCGTCCCAAGATCTTTGGATATGGCATGCGTTTTTCGGTATGCCATGTTCACATAATGATATTACCATCATAAACCACTCGCCCCTTTTCAATGATCGGGTAAATGGTATAAGACCCAAAGGAACTTTCTTTGTAAACGGGGTTGAGTACGTGTATGGGTACTACCTAGTTGATGGGATTTACCCAGAGTGGGGGATTTTCGTAAAATCGTTCACAGGACACGGTACCACAGATCCAAAGAGATTAAAGTTTAACAGGGTCCAGATGGCTGCACGTAAAGACGTCGAGCGAGCATTCGGTGTTTTGAAGAAAAGGTGGCGAATATTGGCAATGCCTTGTCGACTATGGGACAAGGATCAGATTGGAAACGTGATGTACACATGTATCATTCTTCACAACATGATGTTGGAGGATGAAGGTAGAGAGGTCGTTACCTACTATGATGACGATAACCCCCAACCAGGTAACGTAACAGACGAAGATAAAGCGGCAAATGAATTTTTGATCAAGTCAAGGGATATACATCACAACCTTCGATCTGATTTGGTGGATCATGTTTCAACGATTCCTAGGTTCGAAACTGACGAAGACGACGAAGAATGATAGTTTTTTATTTTGATAATTATTTTGTATTTTATGTAGTTTTTAATGGTTATATATATATATATATATATATATTTAATTTTATTAAAAAAACTGATGTGGCTTGGCCACGCCAGCCAAGCCACGCCCACCATACCCCATAAAAAATGGGTTTGTGAATTGAGTTTTCAAATTACACGTGTCAACCCATGCCCCAAACCCCCGCCCCACCATACCCCATGGTCTTAGCTCAATAATGCCCCCACCATGGGGTGTTTTCTGCCATGTGGCAGTCCAGTCAGCATGGGGGCATTATTGGGCGTTATTGCAAAAATGTCGTAGTGGGAATAATGCCCAATAACGCCCATACAATCATTACACGATTATTATTTTTTTTAATTTAAAACTAAAAATACTTCATTAATTTAAAAAAAATTACTACTAGAAATTAAAAAAAAACATAATAAAAAAAACGAAAATAAAAAAAATAAAGTTAAAAAAAAGATGAAGATCTAGAGTCCGTATTTTTCCCGAATTTTTTGGTGATACATTTGCGCAAGGATCAACGCGTCGCCTTGGAGGTGGTCGATCGGTTTGGAACAAAACTCAATGTTCTTTTCCATTTGCCTCACCTCTTACATCTCGTTAAACTTTTTGGTTTCGGCGACGCGTTCTTTCATAGTCTCCAAACGTTGGTGGCCGAGGTCTCGAATGTCTTGGAGACGATGGTTCATCTCCTCGAAATCTTCCTTCAACTCGAGATCGGAAGACGACTCCACCGGTTTTTTCCTGGTTCGCTTATCCTTTCTTCTACCGGGCGGTCGGGCCAACTCTTCTTCAAGTTGCTCGTTAACGTCCACAACATAATTTAGATCGACATTGCGGGCATCGGGAGTCGGTGTTTCAGGGTCAACGGAGGATGATGTTTTTGACCGTTTAGCTCGACGTCTACTACTCGACGTCATGGTCACTACGCCCGCCCACTTTGGACTTTTTCGTAGTAGTTCCCAACACTTATAGTACGGGAAAACGCTTTTCGTTCTCTCGTACTCTTCTAAAGCCTTCGTTAAAACCCCGACGTCACCTTCTCCGCTCGGGCGATTATAGTAGTTACGTTGATACACTTCTTGGAAGGAGTGACACTTGTTGTTGATGTCGGTCCATTTGCTAGAAATGGAATCTTTGTCACGATGCTCGCCTGTAACAACTCTCGGTAAAACCAACACTCTCATAAATATGCTGACACTCTAGTATATTATAGAATGTCTCAATATGTCTTATTTTACACCCCGTAAGTGAAAACCAAGCCCGAAATACGTTATAGTTTATAAAATAAATGAAAAACAAGAAATTATAAGTTGAGGCGGGCCGCGTAGACCCACCCCAAGCTTTTACGCGGGCGGTATCAATGCTGGAACCTGACTCCGCTGATTTCTTTAGTTCAAGCGGGTCGCGTAAGCTTAAGCTTACATTGACGCGGGCCGCGAGAGATCATCAAACGCGGAGACACCAGATGCCGACACGTGTCGACATCGTGGCGGGTCTAGATCATGACCGGGACAAGCTAGAATGTTGACCAGGGTTGACGCGGGGCGCGTAACCCTTGTCTGTTCTTTACGCGGGCCGCGTGGAGACTAGTTTCAGCAACTATAAATAGAATGCATCAGTTTTCGTTTTCCGTCGCTCATTCTCAATTCTCAAATCACAATTTCTGTAGTAGAGTTATAATACGCAGGTATTATATCCCCCTAATTAGCGAGGTTCTGCTCCGTTGTAAGTATTATAACCCCAGTTTCATAATAGTTACGCTGCCCGATTGATTTAGGGTTCCGTAACAACTGTCGTGGTTCTGCCCGACGTAGTTGTTGGAATGCCGTCTCGGGGAGGGTATCATTAATAATTTCAAAGGGTTATGGTACTAACCAATGTACTTTTGTATAAATTATAGATTATATCCAGGAAACCCTTACGCGAAGTCTAAGATAGCAATGTGAGTTTATCCAATTTTTGTTAACCTTTTTGTAATATTTTACAAAACCTTAAATGTTTTACAATATGATTAAGCGGTGATTGAGTCTTTGTAGTTCTTCAATTACTGCCGGTATGTTGGGGTTTTGTATACAAAATGTACTACACTGTGAGTAGTAAGTCGGGATGACAATACGTTACCATTGGACAATGAGTTAGCCAATGTGTAATATGACCCACAAGTCAGTGGATTGACAGTACTAAATGGAGTAATTGTGTAGACATAAGCAATGTGATCGCTCTCAATACTGTTCACTGTGACTTTTTATTTAAACTTGATTAAACTGGGATTCACTCACCAGTATTTTCCGCTGACAAATATTTTTAAAACATGTTTCAGGTAACAAAATGTGACAGCCAATTAGTGAAAAGCCAGCTGGAGAGCACTGAAGGCTTGGGAAAAATGTGGCTATAAAAGTTACCTAATAAACAATGTTTTAAATTCAATAAAATAGGGTTTATCCCTATAATGTATTGTAATAAGAAACTTGGGTTTTGCCCTTGTGTTTATTAATATTAATTATGGTGGTCCTACTGTGATAAACATTTCCTAACTACGGTCCTAATGAAAAATTTCCGCTGCAAGATTAAATAACCTGATACCACCGAAACTCTGAGATCGCGTCCGCCCGTTCCCGGGAATCAGGGATCGGGGGTTGCGACAGAAGGTGGTATCAGAGCCTAGCCACTGGTCTGAGCCAAAGAAGTGTTCTGCTGACACTTACATTCTAAATTTTGTGTTAGGAAATAATGGAAATATATGCACAACTGTAATTATTTGTTATGTGTTATTTGACTATTTGTTAGTTTACAGTATGAGTGATCAAGGACCCTCAGACATGAGTCGTCAGTTGTCTGATTCCCCTTGGAGTGAGGGTACCTCATCACAGCCTGCCCTTTCTGGGTATTCTGCTGATCAGGAAGAAGGAGTGTTTGCTTTTAGAGCCCAGTTAGAAGAGCCATTCCCTCATAAGAAACGAGGATGGTTCAGTAAGGAAGCTTTTGCTCGTAGGAAGAGAACGCGAAAGTTGCAACAGCAAAGAGTTTTAGCAGCCACTAAGCGAAAGACAGATGCCCATACACAGGATATGCTTAATAGAAGCCTAGCTAATTTCCATATCCTAGCTACAACTGCTGCTGACCCAAGTCTGGAACAATTAGTAGCCCCACAACCACAAAACCCAGATCAACCCATGGAGATAGAAAATCCAGAAAACCAAGTGGAGATGCATGACTTTAACCCAGAAGAAATCCCTAGGGTACCTGCACCAAACCCTCTAGACCCAAATTATGACCCCTGGTGGGACGAAAATAGGGACTTTGTGCAACGTTACCCTATCCATGAAGACACACCTATACAGAACATAGGAGCCTACCAAGGTATGGACCCTTTAGATCCCTATTACCATGATGAATATATTAGGGGAGATCTTAGAAGATCCTTACCGATTTCAGGCACTTTTACCCCCATATCAGGAACCCGCACCCCAGATTCCAAACCCAGTCCGAGAACCTGCACCCCCAATGAGTGCAGAAAACGTCCAAGAACTTAGGACTTTTGGGGAGGAAATTTTAGAAAGTAGTGAGAGAATGCGTCAGGTGGGAGAGCGTCTCGTATGGAAATACGATGAGCGCAATATGGATTTTTGGATAAATCCATATCCGTGAATGAGATGGTGAAACGAGGGTAGTAATAATAATATAATAAAATAAAATAAAATATTTGTGTACGGATGCATATTACTATTAGTGTGATTCTATTTCTGTTGGTATTGTAATTTTTAATTCAGTACTAGTATGGAATAGATGCATAATAGTATATGAATAGAGTAAAAGTAGCAATGATCTACGTTTTTGGCTAGATTACGTGTCATGTGGATAACTACATTAAATATTATTTTGTGACATTAATATGGGATAAGTGTTTAAAATTCAGATGGCCGACAAAGGAAATCAAGGAAATCTGAATAACGATAACCAGAGTAACATTAACGTGGTTAATGAAAATCCGAGCATCAATAACAATGGAAACCAAGTGGATAATAGTGCTATCCAACACATAGTAGCACAGGGAATTATAGATGCAATGCCATTTATTCTTCAAACTGTTAAAGATGTTGATAATAAAAGTAAGCATAGCAGTAAGCGACCAGTTGAACCAGATAACAGTGTAAACAATGGACCTATACTTCAATTGCCTATTCCCAAAAGAAGAAGAACCGTGTCATACGGTTGTTCATATAAAGAATTCTGGTCTTGTAAACCAATGGAATTCTCGGGCAATGAAGGGGCCATTGCAACCTTACGCTGGATAGAGAAGACTGAGGCAGTCTTAAGGATAAGCAAGTGTGCTGAAGAAGATAGGATACTGTTTGCTTCTAATCTGTTTAAGAATGCAGCACTAGAATGGTGGAACACTATCCTCCAATCAAGAGGAAGTGATAGAACCTACAATATGTAATGGGAAGAATTTAAGAACAAGGTAGAAAGGAAGTTCTGCCCACCCAATGAAAAGGAACAGATAGCAAACAAATTCCTAAACCTTAGGATGACTGGTGTGGATAGTAAGGGATACACTAAAATATTCTTCGAATATGCTAGAATAGTGCCAACTCTTGCTTCACCAGAACTAGTGTTAATTTCCCGTTATATTTGGGGATTAATTGGAGAGATTAGACACATAGTCAAGGCAGCTAGACCTCAAACTATAGAAGAAGCTGTTGAATTAACAAATACCTTGACTGATGAATTAGTCCGTACTAGAGAAGAAGATCAGAGGAGAAACTTAACCCAAAGGCTTACGCAATAATTTCGTTCTGGAAATTACAATCGTAGGAATATGGGTTCTACCTCTGCACCATACTGCAAGGTCTGCAAGAAAAAAACATTCGGGAAAATGCTCCACTCTCTGCAATTATTGCAAGATGCCAGGACACAAGGAAGAAAATTGCAAGAGGAAATCCAATAATGGGTTATGCTACAAATGTGGAGAAAAAGGTCATATCAGGCCAAACTGCCCAAAATTAGCTCCAGCCACAGACAACAAGAATACTAGAAATGCTAAAGCATTTGTTCTGACTGCAGATGAAGCCAAGATGATCTCAGATGTCATAGCTGGTACGTTTTTAGTTAATGATGTCTTTGCTAAAGTATTATTTGACTCTGGTGCAAACCAAAGTTTTATTAATACATCATTTTGCAAAATTCTAAATCAGTCATTAACTAAACTACCACTAGAATGCCTAGTAGAGACAGCCAATGGAGAAACCGCTAGAATTTCTAAAATCTTGCAGGGAGCAAGCATAGAAATTTTTAATCAGAAATTTATAGCAAACCTATATCCCATGAATCTGGTAGGATTCGATGTTATTTTAGGAATGGATTGGTTAATAGCCAATAAAGCCAGTATTTTATGTGATCAAAAGTTAATTCAAGTAAATTCAACAAAAGGTAAAACGATCACAATTAAAGGAGATAAACCTTCTAGGTCTACTAAATTTATCTATGTGATGAAAACTGCAAGTTGTATAAGAAAAGGTTCTATAGTGTATTTGATTTCCATAATCACTAACACTAAAGGAAAGGATTTAAAAGATATTCCAGTAGTATCTCAGTTTTCAGACGTCTTTCCAGAAGAATTACCAGGACTACCTCCAGATAGAGAAGTTGAATTCAGTATTCACCTGATACCAGGAACGGCACCGATTGCCAAAGCACCTTACCGTTTGGCACCTGCAGAAATGCAAGAATTAAAGAAACAATTAGATGAATTGTTGGAAAAAGGATTCATACAACCGAGTTCGTCGCCATGGGGAGCGCCGATATTGTTCGTTAAAAAGAAGGACGGATCAATGCGTATGTGCATTGATTACCGTGAATTAAACAAAGTCACGATTAAGAATCGGTATCCATTACCAAGAATCGATGATCTGTTTGATCAACTGCAAGGAGCTCGATTTTTCACTAAAATCGATTTAAGGTCAGGATATCATCAATTAAAGGTACAGGAAGAGGACATTCCTAAGACCGCTTTCAGAACAAGGTATGGCCATTATGAATTTACAGTCATGCCATTTGGTTTAACCAATGCCCCAGCTGCATTTATGGACATGATGAACCGAATATGTAAGCCATATTTGGATAAATTCATAATTGTTTTCATAGATGATATTCTAATTTACTCTAAGAGTAAAGAGGATCATGCAAAACATTTGCACGCACTTTTAAGTTTGTTAAGAAAGGAAAAGCTTTATGCTAAGTTTTCAAAGTGCGGATTTTGGTTAGAACAGGTACAATTCCTTAGGCACCTAGTCAATCGTGAAGGAATTCATGTAGATACAACCAAAATTGAGGCAATTACTAAATGGAAAACCCCTGAGTCACCAACCGAGGTTAGAAGTTTCTTAGGATTAGCCGGTTATTATGGAAGATTTATTCGAGATTTCTCTAGAATAGCCATTCCCTTAACTAAGCTAACCTGTAAATCTGTTAAGTTTGAATGGGGATTAAAACAAGAAGAAGCCTTTAGAATCCTTAAGCAAAAATTAACCCATACACCCATATTAGCATTACCAGAAGGAACTGAAGACTTTGTAGTCTATTGTGATGCTTCTAGATTAGGTTATGGATGTGTATTGATGCAACGACAAAAGGTTATAGCTTACGCATCTAGACAACTTAAGAATCATGAAGAGAATTATTCAACCCATGATTTAGAATTAGGAGCTATAATTTTTGCTCTTAAGATTTGGAGACATTACCTTTATGGTAGTAAGTTTACTGTATTCACCGTTCATAAGAGTTTAAGGTATGTTTTCAAGCAAAAAGAGTTGAATATGAGGCAAAGACGCTGGATGGAATTGCTTAGTGATTATGATTGTGATATCCAGTATCATGAAGGAAAAGCAAATATAGTGGCAGATGCTTTAAGCCGAAAATATCATGAAAAGCCAAAAAGGGTACGTTCTCTTAAATTTAAATCTGCAAGTAGATTTAAATGATCAAATAAGAGAAGCACAAGAATCAGTAATCAAGGAAGATACTGAAAAGCTAAAAGGTATGCTAAAAGAATTGGAACAAGGAATAGATGGAATTTGGAGATTCCATGAAAAGAGAATGTGGATACCTAAATTAGGAAATCTACGTCATCGTATATTAGAAGAGGCCCATAAGTCTAAATATACGATGCATCCAGGGAGTGATAAAATGTACTAGGATTTAAGGAAAAATTTCTTGTGGATAGGAATGAAAAAGGACATAGCAGCCTATGTTTCTAAATGTTTAACTTGTTCACAAGTTAAAGCTGAACACCAAAAATCCTCAGGTTTGTTACAGCAATTAGAAATGCCGGTGTGGAAATGGGAATTAATAACAATGGATTTTGTTACTAAATTACCCAAAACAAGGAAAGGAAATGATACAATCTGGGTGATTGTAGATAGGCTAACCAAATCAGCTCATTTCCTACCAATGAAGGAAACAATTAGTATGGAACAATTATGTAACACCTCGAAAAATTCACGTCCTATAATGTATTGACACGTGTCGTAAGCTTGAACGTGTGAAAGTATACTCTAGAGGGACTAAAGTTGACAAACATGGAAAGTATGTGAATATAAGGGTTCGAAATGTCAACAATGGATAAATATACTTTACAATAGCCCTACAAAATGTTTTTACCTTCAAACGAATAAATCATGGATCATACGAAGCTAAATATGAAAGAAAGTGAGAGATTACAAACTACAGGGGTTAAATGTGTCAACATGTTTAAAGTATACCTCTGAGTGACCTTTTTGCAAACCCGAAGCTTTGTAACGGTAAATTATGCTCACTAGAATGTGGGATAAAATTTTCATAAAGTTTCGTTATCGTATGAGAAAGTTATGATCAAATTCGTATACGAGGGGTTAAAAGCGTCAACGATGAAGTTTATGACTTTTCGGTTGATAACAAAGCAAACCAAGGACTTAACAAAGTGGGTATAAGTCTTGAAGCCCTTATAAGTCAATTTGGAGGGCTCATAATGCAAGAAATAAAGTCGAAACAACTTTATATGGACCAAGGACCAAAACACAAAAATCTGAAAATTTGATTTGGATCAGAAGGGGCATCGCGCGACGCGAGGGACCCCTAGGGGACCTACGCGTGCCGCGAGGGGCCCTCTGATGCCAAAAATCTTGGTAGATGTCTGCTATGCCCATTATAACCGACTTATAATGCCTTTTCTCAACACCAAGGGCTGCCTAGGCTTGCTTTTAGACATTAGGGACACTTGTTGATGATCAGGGATCAATGGTAGCATGATTTGTCAAGATCACAAGCAATTAAATGCACTATATAAAGCCATTGGTTGCAACCTTGATCATTCACCCACAACTCATCTTCTGATCATCTCTGGAGCTCAAGAGCCTTCTATAAGCATCCCTGGTCGTGTGTTAGACTTTGGTAAGTACCCTTGACCTTCCTTAATTGAGTTTTACTTAGTTATTAGCTTAAAAGTCAAAACGTCGTAATTAACGTTTGACTTAGCGATTAATCATTAATGGTCCAGTGATTAGTCGAATTGAAGGTAGTTATAAGTTGGTAATTATGTGGGCATTAAACCCTTAAAAGGGCACCCTCTGATTCCCACTCTAACTAGATCAAATGTCGGGTCAAAGTTGTTTATAAAAAGTCAACAGAACCATAACTTTCGGATTAACGTGTAATTAGCAATGTAGAAGGCATGTAACTTATTTTACCACTCATATAACTTAGTAATAAGTGTAAGAACATGTCTAAACATGTTCGACCCGACAATTTTCTGTTTAGACCCGGTTCGGAACCGAAAGTCGCAAAACTTTGACTTTTGCTTTGACTTCAGTTCTGAACCGATTTAGTATGATTTGAAAATGCCTTAGAGCTTCCTTAGGACCAGGCTACATGTTGGTATAACCCTCTGTGGTTGGTTCATTGATTATCTGATTCGTTTACATGTTTCCGTTAATTGCTTAATGTTGACCATAATGCCCTTTTGACCATAAAACGAGAATTTAGGATATGTGAGAGGACAATAACCTTTGTTACTGATTTATAAACATGTCCCTAAAGTTTCATATCAGTTCGAGGTCCAGAATAGGAGTTATGCTAAATAGCGCATTTAAGAAGCTTTTTGTTAATTAAACGGCGCAATTAGCATAAAGCCTATCTAAACCCAATTTCGACACCAAAACTTTTACACAATGATGTAATATAATATTTTGGGATTTTTGAAGATTTTTAATTATTTTTAACCTGCTCATAACCTAAGGTTAGGGCGTTGATTCGGTAAATACCGATTATACCCTTTTTGGTTATAAAATGAGTTCTACATAATATTTTGACACCAATCCAATTGCTACTGATTTTAAATAATAAATGAAGTATTTTGAACTTTATAACCTGATCAGAAAACTCAGATTTCCTGTATAACCCGAAAATCGCTTAAAATGACTTTTTAAAGCATATTAAACGCATAGTTTATGTTTAAAACCATTTTGTCATATAAGACTTATTACCAACTGATATGACCTATTAAAACAAAGTTATTTTACTGATGTATTCGGACCCGAATCTCAGAATTTCATTTAATCTCTTTTATAACCTTTAAAATGACCAAAATACCCCTACGGGGCTTAAATTAAGGTTAAACTCGTTTTGGGCATGATGGAAGATATCCTTCTGATATCACAACATATTTAAGGCATATTAAATTAGGAAACCTGTTAGTGACTCTTTCGGGTACCCCTTATGCATTATTCGCGTTCGGTTCATGTAACTAGTTTGCATAAACTAGCCGAAACGGGTCAAACCTTATCGTTTTTATCTCAAAATACAGAATGTGTTTAGATTACCCATATTATACAAGTCTTCAAACTTGTCGGGTCTAAATCACATTCTATTCCGGTCTTCGCTTAATCACGCGTTCGAACCGTATCTTTCCTTAAAACTAACAGGTCTAAGTTTAGACTTAATTAAAGACCCGTTAGGATTCTAATAGGTTATTATAAACCTTCGTTCCAGAATAGGAGACCCGGTAAAACTACACGCACTTTCTATTTGTGATTGATACTTGCAAAGGTAAATACTTTTAACTTATTTTCCCTATACGGGCTTGGGGTATGGTATATAAAATACCGCTTGGTCGGGCATTGAATCTTTAATCGAATAGAGGTTAAATCATTGATATGCTTCGTTTTGAAATGTTTTGTTTGCTTAAAGCCTTTGGGGGGTTAATGACCATGTCCCGGATATCCTTGGTATCATTTTATGAAATGGCCACGACCTAAGCACGGGGTGTAGGCGTACACCCGTCAGTGCCAAAATAAATAATGTGGTGTGTCTATTGATCTTTAACCCGGTCTACGGATCGGGCTACTGAACGTATAAGGAACATGTAATTATTTTACAAGATTATATTCAAATAATTATCCCAAGTTATAAAGAGTTTGTGCCACGTGCATTCAAATCAATTTTTATTAAACCTTTTTCAAATGAGTCAGTTAATTGTATTTACCAGTGTAAACTGACGTATTTTCCCAAAAAGGTTAAGTGCAGGTACTACGCGAACTAGGGTGGCTTTTTCCTAGCGTCCACAATAAGTCTCGCAAGCTTGGATGTCAAAACTGTTGAACAATGTTCCATTTTTATTTTGATCCACCTGTGGATTATTTTCAACTGTTTGTGATACTTGATATTACAATTATATTTGGTTGAAATATATCTATCTTTTACTTCAACTGTGCATATTAAATATTGTGTTGTTTGACTATAACGATATCAACTACGTCACGATACTCCCTACCGGGCCCACCGGTAATACGTGGAAATATCGGGGTGTGACAGGTTGGTATCAGAGCCAACATTGAGTGAATTAAACACTAGCCTTTTGTGTTTAATCTCAATGACACAATTGCACATTTTCGAGTCTAGACAAAGAACTTAGGACAAATCCAAATTTGTTTTTAATTTTAACTTTGTCCTTTATATTTCTTGTTGTATCTTTTATTGTTAACAGGAAATATGCCGCCAAGATTTAGAAGAGGAGGACGAGGCAAGGGGCCGATCACCGCCCCCAACGATCACGAAGCCGGGCCTTCTCACCGGCGAACTCCTTCCACTACAATGAGTGCCGATCCGCAAGGAGCCTGGAGGACCTATACGGAGCCCGCTAGACGGTCTGTTTCGCATAGTTCAACGCCTCCCTATCGTAACTCCTATGGGCCACAGTCAGAAAACGAGCCCGATAACCCACAACCTTCATATATACCTCTCCAGCGATCCCTTTCGCACCATTCCTTCGGCGACCCCACTCCTGTTTTTCAGGGCCGGTTTGACCCGGCAAACTATATTCAAGAACCAGTGGGTTTTAACCCATTGGGACCGGAGGATCACTTTTCCAGCGATCACGCCATGGATATGGATGAGGACACCGACCCTATGGAGCCTGCAACCGGGACCCCCAACCATCCTATCGAGGTCTCTGATGGTTCATCCTTTCACGGATCACCCTACGGTGGTCCAGACAGTTTCCAGGCAAGGTTTAACCAGCATGAATGGTACTTCACACCTTCTCACCATTCATCACCCCACCAGCAGCAGCAGCAGGATCCCTCCGGGGATTCGTGATTCGTGGCAGTCACGCCACCGCCTTCACCGCCGCCAGTTCATCAAGCACCTCCGGAGCCACCGAGGCGTAGGAGGACAGGTGCGCATATCCGCGCGAGGAGGGGATTTTCATTTTAGCACCCCTCATCACTTAAGTGGCAGTCACTATCCGCCACTTCATGAAGACCCACAAATGGGTGTGCCTTCAAACCCAGTTCCAGAGGTGAGTTCTGCACCAGTTGCACCACAGCCACCACCGATGGGTTTTGATAACCCGATTCCTGCATACGCCGGTTCAATGGCGTACAATCCTTTTGAACAACCGGTTCACACTCACTATAACTATGCAGAAGCCGACCCGTACCTAGTCGCGGCAAACTACAATGCCCTACATCCAGAAGGACCGTATGGAGCTCCTTGGGGAGTGGGATATCCAACTCATGGATATCAAGTACCTGCTCGACCACCGATTCGGAAACAGTCCCAGCCACCACGATTTTCCCCACCAGAACAGGAGGAAATCCTCCAAAGACTTAGTCGGGTGGAACATGAGTTCCAAGAGGAACGTAGGAACAACAGGGGTTTCCTCAAGGGCCTAGCGAGCTTGCTAAAGGGGAAGAAGAAGAGGGATCATTAAAATCCCTATATGTATTGTTGTATTTCCTATTTCAATCAAGTCCCTGCGTGGACATTTATCTGTGTAATTAGTCCCTGCGTGGACTTGTCTTTTTAGTCCCTGCGTGGACATCTATTTAAGTAATTGGTCCCTGCGTGGACTTGTTTTTCAAGTTTAGCCCCTGCGTGGGTAAGTTGTTTTGTTAAAAGTCCCGTTTAGGGCAATGTGTGCTTCTCTAATGTTAATGGAATGTTAAGTTTATAAATTTCATTTTTTTGCCATTATATGCATGAATACATTATACATGAAATAAATAAATCAAAAATCATTCCTTTTAAAAATAATCTGCCTAGTTAAATATTAACTAAGAATCTTAAAGGTATAACCTAGCCTGCATGTCATTATAAGACTTGGCCAAGATGGTAAGACCTGTTTAAAAGATTCGAATCCCTGTTAACATCTGAAAACCTGTTAACGCTCCTGGCAGACGTGATTCGTTAAAAATCACACACGTCATTCTTATATAAGGATTCTTCAAAAGATTCCTATCCTAACCTAATGATCTATAAATCATGGGTTTAAATCATCAATTATGATGATCATATGTTGACCATACATTGGTAATATAGTGCCTACGGGCCATACTTATTGTCATATAAGACAAAAGACAGTATTAGTCTACGACTCCCTGTCAGAAAAAGGTAAAAGAACTATGTTCAAACCTTCATGCCTTGATTCTCTGAAATCATGGCTTATAAATTAAAAATGTCCCTGTGACTAGGCCTTTTGTGCTAATAATACTATTATTATTTGATAATTAGGATAAATTATAATAAAAATCCCAAATAAATGTGAGTAACAAATTAACCAAATATGGTCTATGTTTACCATGGTTAATGAATTGCCCTAAAAGACAATTCTATAATAAACTCCCAAATAAATTATTGTCAATATTTTATGTAACAGTTCAAGATACAATGGCTGACTTGGATGAGATCAACAGTCATCCACGGGGGAATCAGGATGACGCCCGAATTAATATAGCGGGTGCTGAACTGCAAGCGTTAATAGAAAACGCTGTTACGAAAGCCATAGAGCGCCAGTATCAGGAATATAGCGGGACTCGGAGTAGGACCCTATCCGCACCGCATTCCAAGCCTAAGACTCATTCCGAGGCTCACAGCAAGCCACCACCCTCTAAGAAAGACGAGCCAAAGAAAAACGATGACGATCGTCAATCCTCAAATCAGCAAAGTGTCCCATCTCAAAGGACCGTACTGAATCAAGGACCCCGTGTTAAGGGTTGCTCCTACAAGTATTTTGTTTCATGCAAACCCAGGGATTTTACTGGGGAGAAAGCAGCTATAGACTGTATGACATGGTTGGATGAGATGGACATCGTGGTTGATATCAGCGGATGCGCTGAAAAGGATGTGGTAAAGTTTGTGTCTCAATCATTCAAAGGTGAGGCCTTAGCCTGGTGGAGATCGTTGATTCAAGCTACTGGGAAGATTCCACTGTACAATATGACATGGGAACAATTTATTACCCTCATCAGGGAAAACTACTGCCCTCAGCATGAGGTAGAAAAGATTGAGTCGGATTTTCTGTCATTAGTTATGAAGAATCTGGATTGCCAAGCTTACCTTACAAGCTTTAATACAATGTCAAGGTTGGTTCCTTATCTGGTGACCCCGAAACCCAAAAGAATAGCTCGTTTCATTGGGGGCTTAGCCCCAGAGATCAAGGCAAGTGTAAAAGCCTCTCGGCCAGCTACTTTCAGATCTGTAGCTGATATATCTTTGTCCCTCACACTCGACGCGGTCAGACAGAGATCGCTGAGGAACACGGATGCCGAGAAAAGAAAGCGTGAAGATGACAATTCACGACAGTCAGACAAGAAGCACAGGGGAAACAATGACCACAAGAAGGGGTCTGGTTCTAAGAAGGATGGGCATAAATCTGGAGACAAGCCCAAGTGTAAGATTTGTCAGAAGCACCACTTTGGGAGGTGCAGACTTGACTCAAAATCCCAATCTCAGCCTAGGCCGTGTGGGATTTGCAAATCTTCGGAACATAAAACCCAAGAGTACAAGAAACTAAAGGACGCAACGTGCTACAGTTGCAACGAAAAAGGGCACATTAAGACAAATTACCCAAAATATGCAAAGAAAGCTGATGAAGGAAAGAAGACCAATGTTAGGGTCTTCAGGATGGATGCAAAGGAAGCTGTGCAGGACGAAAATGTGATCACAGGTACCTTCCTTATAAATGATGTTTATGCGAGAGTGCTATTTGATTCAGGAGCTGATAAATCATTTGTAGATAATAAGTTTTGCAAATTGTTGAATTTACCTGTTAAGACCTTAAGTGTGAAATATGAGGTGGAATTAGCAGATGGCACCTTAGAAACCGCCTCAACTATATTAGATGGATGTTTCATATCCATTAAGAACCACTCTTTTCCTTTGTCCCTACTTCCTTTGAAATTAGCCGGTTTCGACATAGTTTTAGGCATGGACTGGTTATCTCATTACCAGGCCCAGATTGTCTGCAATAAGATGCAAGTGGTGATCAAGACTCTGTCTGGTAAATCACTTACCATTCAGGGAGATACTCAGTATGGACTGCCTGAGCAAGTGACTATGCTCAAGGCCTCTAGGTGTTTAAAGAAGGGTTGTGTCATCTACATGGCACAAGTGACTATTAATGAGCCGAAACCCAAGATTGAGGATATCCCTGTCATTTCTGAATACCCTGAAGTTTTTCCTGAAGAACTACCTGGTTTACCACCAGACAGGCAAGTGGAATTCAGAATTGACATCATCCCTGGAGCAGCACCAGTAGCAAGGGCGCCTTATAGGTTGGAACCAACAGAGATGAAGGAATTGAGGACACAACTAGATGAATTGCTAGCCAAGGGTTTCATTAGACCTAGTTCGTCCCCTTGGGGAGCACCAATCTTATTTGTCAAGAAGAAGGATGGATCGATGCGACTGTGCATCGATTACCATGAGCTTAATAAGGTCACTATCAAGAATAGTTATCCATTACCCAGGATCGATGATTTGTTCGATCAGCTTCAAGGGGCAAGTTACTTCTCTAAGATTGACTTAAGGTCAGGCTATCATCAACTGAAGGTTAGAGATGAAGACGTACACAAGACTGCATTTTGGACTCGTTACGGTCACTACGAGTTCCTAGTGATGCCTTTTGGGCTCACTAATGCACCTGCCGGATTCATGGATCTCATGAATCGCGTCTGCAAGCCCTACTTGGACAAATTTGGTATCGTCTTCATTGACGACATTCTGATTTATTCAAAGAATCAGACCGACCATGAGAAACATCTTCGATGTATTCTTTCACTACTTCAGCAGGAGAAGCTCTACGCCAAATTCTCTAAGTGTGAATTTTGGCTTCGTGAAGTCCAATTTCTTGGACATATGGTTAGCGAACGCGGAATCCAAGTAGATCCCGCTAAGGTTGAAGCTGTCATGAATTGGCAAAAGCCGAAGACGCCCACAGAAATTCGCAGTTTCTTGGGATTGGCAGGATACTACAGGCGCTTTATTGAAAAATTTTCAAGGATTGCTGCACCCCTGACTTCTTTGACTAGGAAGGATATAAAGTTCAACTGGGGACCCAAGCAACAAGAATCCTTTGATATCCTTAAGCAGAAGCTAAGCAATGCACCTGTGTTGACATTGCCTGAAGGGACTGAAGAATTTGTAGTTTACTGCGACGCATCACACACTGGCATGGGGTGTGTGCTTATGCAGAAAGGCAAGGTTATTGCCTATGCTTCACGTCAGTTAAAGGTGCAGGAAAAGAATTACACCACCCATGACTTGGAGTTGGGTGCCGTTGTATTTGCACTGAAGCTATGGAGGCACTATTTATATGGTATCAAGTGTGTGATCTATTCTGATCACAAGAGCCTCCAGCACCTGTTTAACCAAAAGGATTTGAACATGAGGCACCGACGTTGGATGGAAACTTTGAATGATTATGATTGTGAGATAAGATACCATCCTGGCAAGGCGAATGTAGTCGCCGATGCCTTGAGTCGAAAGGAAAGAGTGAAGCCCATAAGAATCAATGCCAAGAGCAATGAGATAAAGAACAGTTTGAATGAAAGGTTGTTAGCTGCACAGAAGGAAGCTGTGTTGGAAGCTAACTATCCTAATGAAAAGCTAGGAGTAACTGAAGAACAGTTATCCTATGGCAAGGACGGAATCCTAAGGTTGAATGGACGAATATGGGTTCCAGTTTATGGAGGACTTCGAGATGATATCTTCCAGGAAGCCCACAATTCTAAATACTCCGTTCATCCTGGGGCTGATAAGATGTACCAGGATCTGAAGGTAATTTTTTGGTGGATAGGCTTGAAGAAGTCTATAGCTACCTATGTAGCTAAATGTTTGACATGTGCGCAAGTCAAAGCTGAACATCAGAAGCCGTCGGGTTTGCTACAACAGCCTGAACTTCCCACGTGGAAGTGGGAAATGGTGACAATGGATTTCATCACCAAGTTACCAAAGACAAGGAAAGGAAATGATACGATATGGGTGATAGTAGATAGACTGACTAAGTCAGCACATTTCCTACCCATTAAGGAGATCTATAGCTCCGACATGTTAGCCCAATTGTACGTAGATAAGATTGTATCTCTACATGGCGTACCAGTGTCTATTATCTCTGACAGATATACTAGATACACGTCACATTTTTGGAAGAGTTTCCAACAGTCTTTGGGCACGCGCTTAAATTTTAGTACGGCTTACCATCCTCAGACGGACGGCCAGAGTGAGCGTACTATCCAAACTTTGGAAGACATGCTTCGTGCATGTGTGATCGACTTAGGTGGTAGTTGGGATAACCACCTGCCATTAATCGAGTTCTCATATAACAATAGCTATCATACCAGCATCAAGGCTGCGCCTTTCGAGGCCTTGTACGGCAGAAAGTGCAGAACGCCCGTTTGTTGGGCGGAAGTTGGAGATGTCCAACTGACAGGACCGGAAATAATCTTTGAAACGATGGACAAGATTGTCCAGATTCATGACCCCCTGAAAGCTGCCAGGGATAGGCAGAAAATTTACGCAGATCTAAAGCGTAAACCTCTGAAATTCGAGGTAGGTGATAAAGTGTTGCTTAAAGTATCACCATGGAAGGGAGTGATGCGATTTGGTAAGAAAGGTAAGTTAAGCCCGAGATACATAGGACCATTTGAGGTCATCGAATGTGTCGGATCAGTTGCTTACAAGTTAAAAATACCAGAAGAGCTCAGTGGAATTCACAATGTATTCCACATCTGCAATCTGAAGAAGTGTTTCGCTGATGAATCACTAGTCATACCACATACAGATGTGCACATAGAAGAGAGCTTGAAGTTTGTTGAAAAACCTGTGTCGATCGAGGATCGACAGGTTAAGAAGCTTCGAAGGAAGCATGTGCCAATTGTAAAGGTAAAATGGGATGCCCGTAGAGGTCCCGAGTACACGTGGGAGGTTGAGTCCACAATGAAAGAAAAGTACCCTCACTTATTTCAGTAAATCTCGAGGTCGAGATTTCTTTTAAGGGGGTGAGGATGTAACACCTCGAAAAATCCACGTCCTATAATGTATTGACACGTGTCGTAAGCTTGAACGTGTGAAAGTATACTCTAGAGGGACTAAAGTTGACAAACATGGAAAGTATGTGAATATAAGGGTTCAAAATGTCAACAATGAATAAATATACTTTACAATAGCCCTACAAAATGTTTTTACCTTCAAACGAAAAAATCATGGATCATACGAAGCTAAATATGAAAGAAAGTGAGAGATTACAAACTACAGGGGTTAAATGTGTCAACATGTTTAAAGTATACCTCTAAGTGACCTTTTTGCAAACCCGAAGCTTTGTAACGGTAAATTATGCTCACTAGAATGTGGGATAAAATTTTCATAAAGTTTCGTTATCGTATGAGAAAGTTATGATCAAATTCGTATACGAGGGGTTAAAAGCGTCAACGATGAAGTTTATGACTTTTCGGTTGATAACAAAGCAAACCAAGGACTTAACAAAGTGGGTATACGTCTTGAAGCCCTTATAAGTCAATTTGGAGGGCTCATAATGCAAGAAATAAAGTCGAAACAACTTTATATGGACCAAGGACCAAAACACAAAAATCTGAAAATTTGATTTGGATCAGAAGGGGCATCGCGAGACGCGAGGGACCCCTAGGGGACCTACGCGTGCCGCGAGGGGCCCTCTGATGCCGAAAATCTTGGTAGATGTCTGCTATGTCCATTATAACCGAGTTATAATGCCTTTTCTCAACACCAAGGGCTGCCTAGGCTTGCTTTTAGACATTAGGGACACTTGTTGATGATCAGGGATCAATGGTAGCATGATTTGTCAAGATCACAAGCAATTAAATGCACTATATAAAGCCATTGGTTGCAACCTTGATCATTCACCCACAACTCATCTTTTGATCATCTCTGGAGCTCAAGAGCCTTCTCTAAGCATCCCTGGTCGTGCGTTAGACTTTGGTAAGTACCCTTGACCTTCCTTAATTGAGTTTTACTTAGTTATTAGCTTAAAAGTCAAATCGTCATAATTAACGTTTGGCTTAGCGATTAATCATTAATGGTCCAGTGATTAGTCGAATTGAAGGTAGTTATAAGTTGGTAATTATGTGGGCATTAAACCCTTAAAAGGGCACCCTCTGATTCCCACTCTAACTAGATCAAATGTCGGGTCAAAGTTGTTTATAAAAAGTCAACAGAACCATAACTTTCGGATTAACATGTAATTAGCAATGTAGAAGGCGTGTAACCTATTTTACCACTCATATAACTTAGTAATAAGTGTAAGAACATGTCTAAACATGTTCGACCCGACAATTTTCTGTTTAGACCCGGTTCGGAACCGAAAGTCGCAAAACTTTGACTTTTGCTTTGACTTCAGTTCTGACCCGATTTAGTATGATTTGAAAATGATTTAGAGCTTCCTTAGGACCAGGCTACATGTTGGTATAACCCTCTGTGGTTGGTTCATTGATTATCCGATTCGTTTACATGTTTCCGTTAATTGCTTAATGTTGACCATAATGCCCTTTTGACCATAAAACAAGAATTTAGGATATGTGAGAGGACAATAACCTTTGTTACTGATTTATAAACATGTGCCTAAAGTTTCATATCAGTTCGAGGTCCAGAATAGGACTTATGCTAAATAGCGCATTTAAGAAGCTTTTTGTTAATTAAACGACGCAATTAGCATAAAGCCTATCTAAACCCAATTTCGACACCAAACCTTTTACACACTGATGTAATATAATATTTTGGGATTTTTGAAGATTTTTAATTATTTTTAACCTGCTCATAACCTAAGGTTATGGCGTTGATTCGGTAAATACCGATTATACCATTTTTGGTTATAAAATGAGTTCTACATAATATTTTGACCACCAATCCAATTGCTACTGATTTTAAATAATAAATGAAGTATTTTGAACTTTATAACCTGATCAGAAAACTCAGATTTCCTGTATAACCCGGAAATCGCTTAAAATGACCTTTTAAAGCATATTAAACACATAGTTTATGTTTAAAACCATTTTGTCATATAAGACTTATTACCAACTGATATGACCTATTAAAATAAGTTATTTTACTGATGTATTCAGTCCTGAATCTCAGAATTTCATTTAATCTCTTTTATAACCTTTAAAATGACCAAAATACCCCTACGGGGCTTAAATTAAGGTTAAACTAGTTTTGGGCATGATGGAAGATATCCTACTGATATCACAACATATTAAAGGCATATTAACTTAGGAAACCTGTTAGTGACTCTTTCGGGTACCCCTTATGCGTTATTCGCGTTCGGTTCATGTAACTAGTTTGCATAAACTAGCCGAAACGGGTCAAACCTTATCGTTTTTATCTCAAAATCCATAATGTGTTTAGATTACCCATATTATACAAGTCTTCAAACTTGTCGGGTCTAAATCACATTCTATTCCGGTCTTCGCTTAATCACGCGTTCGAACCGTATCTTTCCTTAAAACTAACAGGTCTAAGTTTAGACTTAATTAAAGACCCGTTAGGATTCTAATAGGTTATTATAAACCTTCGTTCCAGAATAGGAGACCCGGTAAAAGCTACACGCACTTGCTATTTGTGATTGATACTTTCAAAGGTAAATACTTTTAACTTATTTTCCCTATACGGGCTTGGGGTATGGTATATAAAATACCGCTTGGTCGGGCATTGAATCTTCAATCGAATAGAGGTTAAATCATTGATATGCTTCGTTTTGAAATGTTTTGTTTGCTTAAAGCCTTTGGGTGGGGGGGGGGGGTTAATGACCATGTCCCGGATATCCTTGGTATCATTTTACGAAATGGCCACGACCTAAGCACGGGGTGTAGGCGTACACCCGTCAGTGCCAAAATAAATAATGTGGTATGTCTATTGATCTTTAACCCGGTCTACGGATCGGGCTACTGAACGCATAAGGAACATGTAATTCTTTTACAAGATTATATTCAAATAATTATCCCAAGTTATAAAGAGTTTTTTCCACGTGCATTCAAATCAATTTTTATTAAACCTTTTCAAATGAGTCAGTTAATTGTATTTACCAGTGTAAACTGACGTATTTTCCCAAAAAGGTTAAGTGCAGGTACTACGCGAACTAGGCTGGCTTTTTCCTAGCGTCCACAATAAGTCTCGCAAGCTTGGATGTCAAAACTGCTGAACAATGTTCCATTTTTATTTTGATCCACCTGTGGATTATTTTCAATTGTTTGTGATACTTGATATTACAATTATATTCGGTTGAAATATATATATCTTTTGCTTCCGCTGTGCATATTAAATATTGTGTTGTTTGACTATAACGATATCAACTACGTCACGATACTCCCCACCGGTAATACGTGGAAATATTGGGGTGTGACAAATTATCTAAATTGTATGTAAATGAAATTGTTTCTTTACATGGTATTCCTTTATCAATTGTTTCTGATAGGGATAGCCGCTTTACATCTCATTTTTGGTCAAGTTTCCAAAAGGCAATGGGAACCATGTTAAAGCTAAGTACGGCTTATCATCCATAAACGGACGGACAAAGTGAAAGAACAATTCAGACAATGGAGGACATGCTTAGAGCTTGTCTAATTGATTTTGGAGGTAATTGGGACGATCACTTACCTTTAATAGAATTTTCTTATAATAATAGCTATCACACAAGTATCAATGCTGCACCATTCGAAGCACTTTATGGACAAAAGTGCCGAACCCTAGTCTGTTAGGCAGAAATTGGGGAAAAGCAACTATCTGGGCCTGAGATAGTACAAGAAACAACCGACAAGATTATTCAAGTCAAGGAACGACTAAAAGCAGCACGTGATAGACAGAAAAGTTTTGCTGATAACAGGCGAAAACCATTGGAGTTTCAAGTAGGAGATAAAGTATTGTTGAAAGTCTCTCCTTGGAAAGGAGTGGTAAGATTCATCAAACGGGGTAAGCTAAGTCCCAGGTATGTTGGACCTTTTAAGATTATTAGAAGAATAGGACCTGTAGCCTATCAGCTACAACTGCCATAGGAGATGGCAGGAATACATGATGTGTTTCATGTATCAAATCTCAAAAAGTGTTTAGCTGATGAATCCCTGATAGTACCTCTTAAGGATATAGAGGTAAATGAACAACTCAAGTTTGTAGAAAGGCCTCTACAGATTAAAGACAGGAAAGTCAAGAATCTCAAGCATAAGAGACTAGTTCTAGTCAAAATGAAGTGGGACTCCAAAAGAGGACCTGAGTACACATGGGAACTTGAATCTGAAATGCAAAAGAAATATCCGTATTTATTTCACTAGATCTCGAGGACGAGCTCTAAAACAAGGTGGGGAGAATGTAACAACTCTCGGTAAAACCAACACTCTCATAAATATGATGACACTCTAGTATATTATAGAATGTCTCAATATGTCTTATTTTACACACCGTAAGTGAAAACCAAGCCCGAAATACGTTATAGTTTATAAAATAAATGAAAAACAAGAAATTATAAGTTGAGGCGGGCCGCGTAGACCCACCCCAAGCTTTTACGCGGGCGGTATCAATGCTGGAACCTGACTCTGCTGATTTCTTTAGTTCAAGCGGGCCGCGTAAGCTTAAGCTTACATTGACGCGGGCCGCGAGAGATCATCAAACGCGGAGACACCAGATGCCGACACGTGTCGACATTGTGGCGGGTCTAGATCATGACCGGGACAAGCTAGAATGTTGACCAGGGTTGACGCGGGCCGCGTAACCCTTGTCTGTTCTTTACGCGGGCCGCGTGGAGACTAGTTTCAGCAACTATAAATAGAATGCATCAGTTTTCGTTTTCCGTCGCTCATTCTCAATTCTCAAATCACAATTTCTGTAGTAGAGTTATAATACGCAAGTATTATATCCCCCTACTTAGCGAGGTTCTGCTACGTTGTAAGTATTATAACCCCAGTTTCATAATAGTTACGCTGCCCGATTGATTTAGGGTTCCGTAACAACTGTCGTGGTTCTGCCCGACGTAGTTGTTGGAATACCGTCTCGGGGAGGGTATCATTAATAATTTCAAAGGGTTATGCTACTAACCAATGTACATTTGTATAAATTATAGATTATATCCAGGAAACCCTTACGCGAAGTCTAAGATAGCAATGTGAGTTTATCCAATTTTTGTTAACCTTTTTGTAATATTTTACAAAACCTTAAATGCTTTACAATATGATTAAGCGGTGATTGAGTCTTTGTAGTTCTTCAATTACTGCCGGTATGTTGGGGTTTTGTATACAAAATGTACTACACTGTGAGTAGTAAGTCGGGATGACAATACGTTACCATTGGACAATGAGTTAGCCAATGTGTAATATGACCCACAAGTCAGTGGATTGACAGTACTAAATGGAGTAATTGTGTAGACATAAACAATGTGATCGCTCTCAATACTGTTCACTGTGACTTTTTATTTAAACTTGATTAAACTGGGATTCACTCACCAGTATTTCCCGCTGACAAATATTTTTAAAACATGTTTCAGGTAACAAAATGTGACAGCCAATTAGTGAAAAACCAGCTAGAGAGTACTGAAGGCTTGGGAAAAATGTGGCTATAAAAGTTACCTAATAAACGATGTTTTAAATTCAATAAAATAGGGTTTATCCCTATAATGTATTGTAATAAGAAACTTGGGTTTTGCCCATGTGTTTATTAATATTAATTATGGTGGTTTTACTCTGATAAACATTTTCTAACTACGGTCCTGATGAAAAATTTCCGCTGCAAGATTAAATAACCTGATACCACCGAAACTCTGAGCTCGCGTCCGCCCGTTCCCGGGAATCAGGGATCGGGGGTTGCGACATCGCCCTTACCCCACGTGCTACAAAAGAGTGCACGAATCCTATTCCAAAAATCGGGGCCCGTTTGAAAGTTTGCTACAAATTGAAATATAAATTTATACGTTAAAAATAAAACAAAATAGACGTGTACGAAATAAAAAGTAAACAAAATATTAAAGTTATCAATATTGGGGTCCTCCGAAACCTCGACCCACGCCCGAACCAACGTATATTCCTCCTCATTCGTCCAACTAAGGTAAGAATGCTTACGTCGAGGTTCATTCGCTTCTTTCTTCTTATGCGACATTCTGCCGCGTTTGGATGTCTCTCGCTCCGGTTCGGGTTGCGTCTCCGGCATGATATCCACATCGGGTTCGGCTTGTTGTGAAGGTTGCGAGCCGCCGGCTTGACCAAAGCCGAAAGTGTGTTGCACGAATGGAGTAGCGCCACTCAAGTAAGTCGCGTACGATAACATGTTCGGGTCCATGTCTTGAAGGTTAAAGGGTTGTTGCGGTTGGGTTGTGTTCGGGTTCATGGGTCTTGAGGGGACACCAAATGGGGGTCGGAATGGGTTCATCTTTTTATAAATTGTAGAAGTAGCAGTGAGAAAGTTTGATGGTGTGTGAGTTTTTTTATAAAAAATGATGAACAAGTGGGTAATATATATAGCGTGTTTATATTGGAATTAAAAAAAATAAACAAATGACCGTTGCCAACCAGTCAACTCGTTCCCCAATTCAACTTTTAGGCGTGTTTTAAAAAACGCCGGTTCAATTTTTTTCTCAAAACACGCTAAATAACGCCGGGGTGTAGTGGTTTGGGGGCGTGTTCCGGCGTTTTTTTTAATTTTTTTTTTAAAACAAACGACCCATTACGGGCGGTCTAATAAGCATCATTAAATGCAAAATAAAGTATATTTCGCTTTATACTTTTTAGTTTGTTTATATTAGGGCGAATATAACAAAATAATGATCATGTTTTAACATTATTGTCGTAGAGTTAATTAAGTGTTTCTGAGAGCTAACATCATTTAAGTTCTAATATTTTTTTAGATATAAATAATTAAGTAAACTGCGGTGTACTAACCTGGGCGGCTGACGTGATTGTCGTGGGTCACGCAAATTTAATCCCAAATACAACTATAGATAGCGGTAATAGGGTATCGAACTCAGGGAGTATGTGGAAAATATGTCAATTATATAGCCTTGCAATTTGATAGACTGTCGTCGGGTCTATGCAAAAACCTAAAATTACCTATAGACAGGGTAAGTCAGGTATCGAATCCAGAGGAGCATGTGGTCAGTGTAATACCGTTTAACTAATCTAAACTTACTTTATGAAATTTGCTAGTTTATCTATTTTTGTAATTTTTATGAATAAGTATTGTGAAAATGAGAAAACAATGATAGGAACGTGACCGCTCCGGGATTCAGATTCTGTAAACACCTAATAATCTAATTATTGTTTATTTGGATGCCACTGATTAAATGGTAAATCTGTCACATAAACCAATTACTTATACAAGATCCTAGCATAATACCAATTGATCAGAGAGATATTAACCGCAAGCATAAATAATTATTCAATCAGCAAAGGCACAATTAGATTCAACATAAATACGTCTCTGGTTATCACCAGGATTTGTCTGTCACACAAATTGTATATATGTAAATGCAATTCGGTCAACACCTAATTACAATCTAATTCTCAAACAAACAAAACTAAATTAAAAGTGAAATACAAGAATCATCACCCGGAGTGTCACTGGAGGGTTAACCGATCATGGCAGGTTGTTGATCTTCAGAGGCTCCAACCATAGTTGAAACCCCTTTCCTTCGTCCGAGCTCTCCCCTTTTCAAAAGTCTGATGTTGTGTCAATTTATAGTTTAAACAACCATCCTCCAATTAAATGTGTCCTCATTATTGCTAATAAATTGGCCGCCTCTTCCTCTCTCTAGAATTAATTGCATGTGTCTCCTCCAACGATATTATATTATGCGAATTGTGAACGGTGTGGGCCTGGCCCCATTTTCCACAATTAATTCGTCTGATGTCTCCTCTCCCAATTATTATGTGCGGCCCCACAGTCTAGAATATTTACGTTCACATCATATTTGGGCATTAAATTCCATACATTAAAAACCAATGTGGCACATTATCTCATGCAATTCACTAAGACTTTTTCAAAACCCACTAAAGTCCCCAATTGAAATAAACGTTTAATAATTAAGTTTTGCCATCTTTACACTTTTAGCCCCTCGCCTTCATATATCTATCGCAATGAATTTTTTACTTTCCAATCAAATGCACAATGGCCCTCCAACTTTACCGAATTAAGTGATTTACCTATAAAACCACGAACACTCATAGTTAACATATTCAAATCGTATAATCACGTAAACGGCAATAAATCACACAAGATAAGCACGTTAACACTCGGGTTTCACACCTGTCATCACAATTGTACTACAATTATCCTAATTTGCAGAAAATTAAAATCAATGACTTGGATTGTTGTTTGAGAAAACTAAATTAAACTAATGGCAAATCAATTGTAGGTTTTAAAACAGATTAGGAGAGAACAATGACCATCCTAGGTTCCAGTTTCTTTAAACAATTGTGTGTAATTCCAACTAGAAAGAGTTACATAGACATAACTCGTGTATAGATAATTGAAGTGATAAAAGGGAACAAAGTACTCGGATTATATAAACGCGAGGTTGTTTCCCGATGACCAATTAATCAATAACCAACCCTAACCCTTCCCGTGATATCTCGATTGCCAACGGCACCAAGAACGTACGATTGAGACTAGAAATTGCAATATCAATTAACAAGTTACAAGCAATTAACCATACACCATGATATTCAAGCAACGCAAGTTATCATTCTAGAAATTCGGAAATAAACACACAAAAGTTCAATAGAAACCTTCACCTAAGATGATCACCGAAAAGTTTAGCCGGACATAGTTTGGTGAATCATCATACTAACAAATCTAATGTTCATAGGAATCATAAACACAAACCGAATGTTAGAAATTGTTCCAAACCAAGCAAGATCAAGCAAAATCGCCCCTAGTGTCTCCAATAACCCTCCAATGATGAGAACATCCCAAAAGACCCATAAAAACCGTTTTTAATGAGCAGTTACAAGTCTGATCGCGGCCTCCACCGTAAATTACGGCTCCACCGTAATTTACGGTGGACTTCATATGTTTACGGTGCTAGTTTCCTGATTTACGGTAGAGCTTCAGACAAATTCCAGGTCCACCGTAAATTACGGTAGGACCGTAATTTACGGTGGTAGGCTGATATTTCTTCTTTGTTTTGTCTTTTGTTCCCCACACGACCCGTTCAACTCCAATACCTTCCAGAGCTGCATTTCATCCACTTTAAGCTCCCGAACCGCACCTGAAACATAAGCACAGTAGTTATCTAATTCAAGATAATTACACGATTAAGTGAATGATTATTTCGTCTTTTAACATGATTAAGGGTTGTCCAATGGACCACCCGTCACATCCCCACACTTAACCGTTGCTTGTCCCAAGCAACTCATCAAATCAGTTTCAAAACAAGTGATCAAATTAAACCAAGCAAAAACAAGCAATCTTTTTACTAACCCCTTTTTAACACCCAACCAATGCACCCCTCTCTAAATCTCTCCTCTCGGCTACAAGTGAAAACTAGCAAAGATAAGCTAGACACACACTAGGCAAACGGGTGGTTGCACAATCATAGGCTTGTACCTAAATCAATCATTCTCCTAAAATGTGTCAAACATAAATGCAAATCAAAGGGACTTTCAAGGTTGTAACGTGGCTAGGCGTATGGGTAGGAAATGGAATATATATGAAGTAGCGAAAACTTGACCCGGTCTTTTATTACACAAACAAACAAACAAACAACTATCAAACTTAACTACTATACACAAGATAACTAACATCACTTCTTTTTTTCATTTCTCATTGCTTTTTCTCTTTTTTTTTTTAACAAACAAAAATACAATAACGCATCAAACATATCTACTTCAAACTACTAAAACTACTAATACTATCACTAACACTATAAGACCGGGTCAAATTTGGGTAAATTTTTAAGTAAGTAGCTAGGGGTAACAATTGATAGGCTTTTAAGGCACAAAATGGGCAACTAAATGTCCAAACCCCCACCCCTCTCACTACCATGCTCATATATATAACTTATGAGGTCCAACCCCCCAAATCCCACACTCGCTCACACCAACAACGAGGCTATCTAAATGCCCTTATCCTTTTTGCATTCATGTCTAACTAAGGACTCAAATCGCATTCAAGCACAAGTTCTAATGCACCCCCACCCGTAGCCACTCTCATCAAAGATAAGCATTATTTATATACAAGTGTGGCTACAACTCTCACCAAGAATGAAAAAGGTATCAAGGGTTGCCGGTGCACCAACTTGGGGTTAATCTAGGGTGTTCAAATTTTCACATCGTTTCACTTGGCTCAAAATTTTTTCAAAATCTTCAAAAAATTCCCCCCATCCCCACACTTGGGATACATTGACCCCAATGTATGGTTTTGAGAGGCTTTGACCACTAAAACTTTTTCCAACATCAACAAAAACGCTTTTTCACTCAAACCCCAAATTTCTTTTTAGATTTTTCCTTTTATAATTTTTTTTTCTTCTTTTTAACAAAAGACACCACCACTCAATCACCAACCCAAACACAACATATCAAAACACCACCCAACCTCCCAATCCTTAAACAAACCAACTAGCAAATATGCACAAAATATACAAAAGGAGAAACACAACCTTACTAATAGTAGCGCGGTCCTGGAGGTCCAAAAACGGAAGACATCACGTCATTCCATTCACCGAACGCGAACGAACCACTACTACTTCCTCCTTCTTGTTGTTGCGCTCCCTCTCGTTGCCTCGGGTCAACCCATTGCGAGTGGTGGATCGGCGGGGTTGGATACGACATACTACCATCATATGGTGGTAATGACGCATAATCCACATGTTGTGGATCCACAACCACCGGCCGCCCGGCATGATAATCCGCATGCAATCGCCTTTCTTGATCATCAAAATAATTGTTATTTATTTCCACTTCCCGGGAATACGCATGTGTGCGATTCCATAACTCATGACGATCCAAGCTATGTTTCAAGGCCCGCTCCATACTCGCACTATTTCTTGTGTTTTGATCAAACAACGTCCTCTCCGACCCTTACCACGTATCAAACACGGACGCCGGAGGACGTTGATTAGCAATCACCTCTTGCATGGTGCCTTCATAGGCCCAACCCGGTACATACGATTGCTGCGTATAATCATAAAACACCCCACCATGACCACTACCAAAACCACCTTGACCAACATTTTCAACACCATGCGGCGCGTCCGCATAGTCTTCATCTCCGCTCGGAACTACTTCTTCATCGCTCTCTGGCTCATCCGGCTCTCCCGGTAACAAATCTCGTGCACCCAACTTTAGTGCCCTCCACCGTTGCCCTTCCGACTTCAACTTGTGATACCGCTCCGACTGAGTATACGTCCAAACATTCCCCAACTTATCCAACGTAAAAGGCTGGTGCCTTTTCGTTGCTCCTCGATCTTCGGAAGTTATCGCCTTCTGCTGTTTCATCAACCCCGTAATTATCCGACAGTACGGGACGATGTCTCTTCCATACTTGTTCCGACAGATCCATAAGTGGTTCATAATAAGATAACGTATAGGAAAACGCGGACCCCCGTGCATCAACGAATAAAGAACAGGCACTTCAGGAAACCTCACCTGTTCTTTATCTCCCCTCCTTGGAATAACATTAAGAAGACAGATTGTATGCAACAATTTAGCTTCAATTTTCAAATTCTTCCGGTATAAGATACCACTGTATCTACCGGGCAAGAACAATGCTGCCAACATGTCATTCCATCGCTGATGTTTCTCCGGCTTCACAAGAAGATCATCCAAAGTCGGTATCATATAATCGCGGGCTGGCAAACTGTCATACTTTCCGAGCTTCTTCAAGGTATCAAAAGACATTTCTACCGGCACTCCATTCACAACTCCCGTCAGCTTCATAGTCGATGGCTTGTCATATCGATTAACCTTAAGCGTTGCCATCCACTCTTGGATTTCAGTGATAAACAAATTGTTTTTGTCTTTGTCAAAACAAGTAAACGCCGACTCCCAACCTAGAGCCCGGAACTTATCAAATACCCCAAACTGCCCAAACTCAGCTTCTCGAACATCCCTTTCACAAATAAAGGCCGCTGCCTTATTTTTCAACTTATTCATGCAATCATTATATAACGTTGGCTGCCATGCTTCTGGTTGTTCATCCAAAGGACCCGAGTCCCATTTTGGTTTCTCTGTCGGATCCAATTCCATCTCTTCTTCGCTTTCACTCTCGCTTTCATCCACTCTACCCAAATATTGTCTCTTCTTTGGTTGTTGTTCCGGCTGTTTACCCTTTCCTTTTGAAGACGAAGACGAACCAGCTCCCGTCTTTTCTTTAGTTCGTGCCATTCCTACACACATTAGAGTAAACAACACAACCAACGAAACAAAATTAAACCCTCTTTTCAAAACATCCCCACACTTGCTTGTTATTATAGTTGTAGATGCTAGTGAACCAAAAGTATATCAAACATTTTTCAAAAATCGGGCATGGTGTCTCTACAATGTAGAGATACCCAAAAGTTCACTACTTTAACCACAAATTCTACGTCTACAACCATAACCATGTTCAAATAATCAATTTCATAATCATATCTAAGAACAAGCAAGTGGGTATGGACAAGTAACCTAAATAACCTTCCTTTTCACAATGTAGCATCAAAATACAACAAATAAGCTTTCATACCTTTACTTGAAGATGCAAGAATGTTTGTGAAACAAAAACTCCAAAAACCCCCAAATTTTTCGAACTAGGGTTTTGATTTCGGACCCTAAATCTGCGTTTTCTCTTAAGTTTCTTGGCAAAATCAGAATCTACGTGAAAAATTAGTCAAGATAGACTCCGATTTCACTTGATTTGAGCAAAAATTGATTGAGATATGAGGTATTGAAGATGGAGGAAGCTATGGGGTTTTGTGGGTTCTTGTGGGAAAGATGATGGTGATAGATGGAATGGAAAGTGAAAAGGATATGTGTGGTTAGGGTTATTTACAAAATCAGATAGTGTTATTTGTTTTTTTTTTTTTTTTATATACATACGGAAACGGACCAACATGTTGACAAAAGCTGCGTACCGTAATTTACGGTAATACCGTAAGTTACGGTACAACCTTCATCACAAATCTTCACCGTAAATCAGGAGCAATCTGCCGTAAAACTCAAAAACTTTTATCACTCACCGTAATTTACGGTATGAGCGTAAATTACGGTACATGTTGAACATGAAATCTTACCGTAAATCAGTAGAGATTTACCGTAAAAGCCAACCAAGTTTCCTTACCACCGTAAATTACGGTGGATACTGGGCGATCCTGACTCGTGCAAAATGCTGTTTTAAGGTATCAATTTTTATGTTTTTTCAATTTTTTCGATTTTTTTATGGTTTTTTATTTTTTTTCAAAAACGTGAAAAATCACCCTACCCCCTCAAAAATCACGTGTTGTCCTCAACACAATGTTAGAGTAATTCGTGACCCGAACATCCCCACACTTGTTTCAAACACGGATTTCGAGAAAATACGGCAATTGTGCAAATTATACAAAACAAACAAAACAAAACACTACTATGTACACTACCAAACCTGGGCCTCTCATGGTTGTTCCTCATCGACCGGGCGCAAGATGTAGCCCGCTTTGTCAAGCTCCAAGGTGTTTATGTCATTCCCATCCAAGTACGGCTTTAACCGGTGACCATTCACCGTTTGTTGCTTCAATGTTTGCTCGTCTTGGATGTCTACGTCACCAAATCTACCAACTCTCCGAATGACATACGGACCCATCCATTTACTTTTGAGCTTGCCCGCGAACATCTTTAACCTTGAGTTATACAACCAAACTTTTTGACCCACTTCGAACGTTTTCTTTCGCAATTTTGCATCATGCACCTTCTTGAGTTTATCTTTGTACGCCGATGCACATTCGTATGCCTCGTCTCGGATTTCTTCTATCTCGCTCAATTGCAACTTCCTCAACTTTCCCGCCTCATCATAATCTACGTTGACCGTCTTAATTGCCCAATGTGCCCGATGCGCTAACTCCATTGGCAAATGACAACCCTTTCCATACACCATCCGGTAAGGCGTTGTACCAATAGGAGTCTTGTAGGACGTTCGGTATGCCCACAACGCATCATCTAACTTACTTGACCAATCCTTCCTATCCGTTCTTACCGTCTTCATGAGAATTTCTTTGATTTGACGGTTGGACACTTCGACTTGTCCACTCGTTTGCGGATGGTAAGGTGTGGCAATTCGGTGATTCACGCTATACCTCTTCAATAATTTCCCAAAGTTGAAGTTCTTGAAATGCGAACCACCATCACTTATAATAACCCGCGGGATGCCGAAACGAGAAAAGATGTTGGATTGAACAAATTTACAAACAACCGAATGGTCGTTTGTTCGTGTTGCAATAGCTTCAATCCACTTCGAGACATAATCCACCGCTACCAAAATGTATAGAAAGCCATTCGAATTCGGAAAAGGACCCATAAAGTCTATACCCCATACATCAAATATCTCTACAACCAAGATTGGTTGTAATGGCATCTCATCCCTCTTCGATATACTTCCCATCTTTTGACAATTTATGCAGTTTCTAGCAAATTCACAAGCATCCTTGAAAATTGTGGGCCAATAAAACCCACATGAAAGTACCCGATAGCCTGTTTTGTGCCCACTAAAATGACCCCCACATGCGGACGAATGAGCATGGGTCAAAATTTCCAACACTTCTGTCTCGGGCACACACCTTCGTATAACTTGATCCGGTCCAATCTTGAAAAGATCCGGTTCATCCCAAATGTATTGCTTCACTTGGACCATAAATTGTTATCGGCGCTTCTTGGTCCAATGACTTGGGATGGCACCCGTGGCTAAGTAGTTGACATAGCGAGCATACCACGGTGCAACAAAAGTGGAAACGGCTAGTAATTGCTCGTCGGGAAAACTTTCATTGATTTCACTTACATCATCGATCCCTTCCACCGGAATCCGAGACAAGTGATCCGCCACTACGTTCTCACTTCCTTTTTTGTCTCGGATTTCTAAATCAAACTCTTGTAACAATAATACCCACCGAATCAACCGAGGCTTCGCGTCTTTCTTCTCCATCAAGTATCGAACCGCACTATGATCCGAATAAACCACCACTTTGCTCCCCCAAATATAAGCACGAAACTTATCCAAAGCATACACCACCGCTAATAACTCCTTTTCGGTTGTGGTGTAATTGAGTTGTGCTTCGGATAAAGTTTTGCTTGCATAGTAAATCACCACCGGCTTTCTATCAACCCGTTGACCCAGAACTGCACCAATAGTGGTGTCGCTTGCATCACACATTATCTCGAACGGCTTTGACCAATCCGGTGGTTGCAAGATAGGAGCTTTGACCAAATGTTCCTTCAAAACAGTGAAAGCTTGCATACACTCATTAGTAAAATCAAATGGGACATCTTTTAATAACAAGTTACATAAGGGTTTGGTGATAACACTAAAACCCTTTATGAAACGTCTATAGAAACCCGCATGTCCCAAGAATGACCTTACACCCTTAACATTTTTCGGAGGTGGCAAAGATGCTATTACCCGTATTTTCGCCTTATCCACCTCCATCCCTCTTTCAGAAATTACATGACCCAACACAATGCCCTCTTGCACCATGAAATGACTTTTCTCCCAACTTAGCACTAGATTTTTCTCAACGCACCTTTTTAAAACCTTTTGTAATTCATTGAGACAAGCATCAAAAGTAGTGCCAAAAATGGAGAAGTCATCCATAAATACTTCAAGCGACTCTCCAACCATGTCCGAGAAGATACTCATCATACATCGTTGGAAAGTTGCCGGAGCATTGCACAAGCCAAATGGCATTCGCCGAAAGGCAAAGGTGCCATATGGACAAGTGAAGGTGGTCTTGTGTTGGTCATCCGGGTGTATTGCTATTTGATTGTAACCCGAGTACCCATCTAAAAAGCAGTAATATTTTTGACCCGATAATTTTTCAATAATTTGGTCAATGAAAGGTAGCGGGAAATGGTCCTTAGAAGTGGCGGCATTCAATTTTCGGTAGTCAATACATACACGCCACCCGGTAACCGGTCGGGTGGCAATTTGTTCACCACTTTCATCCTTGACTACTTGAATGCCGGCCTTCTTAGGCACAACTTGAGTGGGACTCACCCAAGCACTATCCGAAATCGGATAGATGATTCCCGCATCCAACCATTTAATTACCTCCTTTTTAACTACCTCCCGTAGGTTCGGATTCAAACGCCTTTGAGCTTCTCGTGTCGGTTTGGCATCTTCGGTTGTAATGATTTTGTGCATGACAATTGATGGACTAATTCCTTTGAGATCGGCAATTGTCCATCCGATAGCTCCCTTGTTTTCCTTCAAGACTTTCAACAATGCTCGCTCTTGAGCCAACTCCAAATTAGAGGCAATAATGACCGGTAAAGTGTCATTATCCCCTAAAAACACGTACTTTAAATGGCCCGGCAAGTCTTTGAGCTCCAACTTTGGTGGCTCCTCTAGTGATGGTTTAGTACCCGAATCTATTTCCGCCGGTAAGCCTTCAAACTGGTGGGTCCATGGTGGCCGACCTTCCTTCAATGCCATTGCATCTTGCTTTTCTTCTTCAACCCGGAGTGCATAAGCATGTACCTGTTCAGAAAAATCACACAGGCAAACATCCAAACCATCCTCCTCATACTCATACGGGTTGCATCCGTCAACTATATCTGCCATAAAACACTCATCAACACCATTAGCATTAGAATTGTTAGTAAAAACATTCAAACGCATTTTCCGATTTCCAAAAGTCATATCGACTGTACCAAATCTACAATCGATGACTGCGTGTGCGGTGCTTAAAAATGGCCGACCCAAAATTACGTTTTGTTGTTGCTTAGGGTCCGCCGATGAGTAGTCCAAGACTAAAAAGTCAACCGGGTAATAAAATTCATCAATTTTAACAATGACATTTTGAACCATACCCCGGGGTAACTTATGAGACAAGTCGGCTAAAACAACTGTTGTCTCCACCCTTGCTAACAGACCAAAATCATATTGGTCATATAATCCCCCCGGTAAAATGCTAACTCCGGCCCCAAGATCTAGCAACGCCTTAGCCATTTGAAAATTACCTACTTGTATGTTAATCAATGGCGTGCCCGGATCTTGGAGCTTAGGAGGAAGCTCCCCGTTCAAAACCGCACTCACTTGCCCGGTTAAATCTACCCGCTTAGGCATTTTCTTTTTGTTTTGCCTCTTTTGTGTACACAATTCTTTTAGAAATTTTGCGTAAGCGGGAACTTGTTTTATTGCATCAAGAAGTGGAAGGTTAATTTTAACTTGCTTGAACATGTCCCACAATTCTTCTTTTTGGGGACCTCTTGATGCGATTAAATTTTTCTTACCCGGGTCAAGTAAAGCCGATGGAAACGGGACTTGACTCGGTTCACCCTCAACTTTTTCACGTTCTTTATTTTCACCCAAACCCGGTTTATTAACATTTAATTCTTTTGGTTTAACCGGTGAAACATCATCATCACTATCATTACCCGTGATGTCCTCAACCACCCCCTCAACTAATTCGGGTGACAAATTAGCTTTAAACTCTTTTCCACTTCTCAAAACACTAACCTGATGAACATTAACATTACCTCTTGACGAACCGTGTGATGGATTTACCTTGGTGTCACTAGGAAGTTGACCCTTATTTTTCTTCAATTCTGCCACATCGGTTGCCAATTGACCCATTTGGGTTGTTAATGATTGTATGCTTTTGTCACGAACTTCATCTTTTTGCATTCGGACTTCATCAAGTTGATTCCGTTTTTGCATCTCCATTTGCATGCTCTTTAGCATCTCCATTATCTCGTTTCCACCCGAAGAACCCCCTTATTCTTGACCCGTTTGCCTTTGGAACCCTTGGTTGTTCCCACTTCTATATCCACCTTGATTGTTATAAGGTTGGCGCGAACCATAGTTTCCTTGGCTACCTTGAAAGTTCGGGTTTGATTGATTTGAGGGGTTCCCATATCGAAAATTTGGGTGGTTCCTCAACCCGGGGTGGTATGTATTGGAATTCATGTTGTTGTAGTTTCTACCACCCCCTCCTTGACCTTGACCTTGAATAGCATGCACTTCTTCATATTGCCCTTCCACCATCCCTTGGCAATTTTCAGCCGCGTGACCTATTTCATTACACAAAGCACAAACATCATAAATTTGGTTAGTAGTTTGAACATTACCATCATCTATGGCGTGCACTTGTGATCGGGCAATGGCTGGTCGAGCTCTTCTTGAGGCTTGAGCTTTCCTCTTTGATGTAGTTGCCATGCTTTCCAAAAACTCCCAATCATCATTCTCATAATTTGTTCCAAAAGTCCCACCGGTAATAGACATCAAGTCACGTGCATCTTCGGCACTCAACCCCTCGTGAAAGGCATTCATCAACTCCCACAATTCAATTCTATGGTGAGGGCAATTTTTAATCATCATATTGAAACGCTCGAATGCCTCATGAAACATCTCACCATGTTGTTGTTGGAAGCTTCTCAACCCCTTTCTTGCGTCGTTGGTCTTTTGGGCGGTGTAAAACTCATCCAAGAAAGTTTGTTGCATCTCCCCCCATGTATATATGGATGCCGAAGGTAACGTGTAGAACCATTTCTTCGCCTTATCTTCCAAAGAAAATTGGAATAATACCAATTTGATGTCATCAGCCGAGAAACCTTGACTCCCAAGAGTGTTACAAATCGAGTCATAAGCCTCTAAATGAAAGTAAGGCTCCTCCGTTGCCAACCCTTTGTATTTTGGTAGAATTTGCAAAGAGTTGGTCCTCACTTCAAATGTTCTCCCTTGATCATTGTGAGGAATAACTACCGGTGAAGGGTTGTGAGTGATTACCGGCCGAAAATGTGCTTCGATGCCCCTCACATTTTCTCTAAGGTGTCTTCTTGGTACACCAAACCTACCCCTTGGGCGAATAGGACCCATTGGTCTTGGTATAGGCCCTTGTGGTGCAATTGGTTGTTGAAATTGTTGTTGGGGCATTGGTGGGCGTTGAATTGGCCTTTGGAATTGTTGAACATTTGGTTGTACATTTTGTGGCCGGACTTGTTGCAATGGAATAGGGCGTTGCATTGGTGGCCCTTGTGGTCTTGGCCGAATATGTTGCGGTATGAGTTGTTGTTGCGACATCCCACCAACATTTGACATTCCTTGAGATTGACTTTGCACATACCCAAACTCTCCTTGATCACCATAACCCTCGTAAAAATATCCATCCTCATCATAACCCTCAAATTCTTCGTATCCTTCCTCATATCCATCTCCCCCTATACCCGAAGTTTGCCCAAATGGAATGGTCGAGTATTGAAAACCCGACTGGTTTGATGGCCTAAGCGTAGAGGTAGTATGGACAATGGTTGTATTTGGTGGTATTGAATAATGAGAAGATGATTGACCTGTAGATGGAGTGTGATAATGGTGGAATTGTGGCAGATGGGCTAAAGGTAAGACTGGGTTCGACTTGAGTAGTGTTCCGATGTGTGGTGTTGGTATTGGTTGGTGTAGTATCATGAATTGGAGTAGGAATTGTGGTGATGCTTGGAATAGTGGTGTTTGGTGATGGTTGTGTGGATGTAGGAATGAATGATGAGGTTGTTTGACCCGTTGTAGGTGGTATTTGTGGTTCGTCCATGATGTTTCTTGGTGTAATGGGTGAAGTAGGTGAACCAACGATTCTGTTTTCGCGTAGTAAAACTCGGTTCTGCCTTAGCGTTCTTTCAATTTCTGGATCAAATGACAATGGTGACGCTTTGTGAGAGCCTCTAGTATGCATGCACCTGTAGAACCTGCACACTAAACACACCAGTGTAAACCCGAAAATAACAAAGCAAAACTAACAAACTGACACACGTTGCGCACTACTCCCCGGCAACGGCGCCAAAATTTGACGTGATTGTCGTGGGTCACGCAAATTTAATCCCAAATACAACTATAGATAGCGGTAATAGGGTATCGAACTCAGGGAGTATGTGGAAAATATGTCAATTATATAGCCTTGCAATTGTACTACAATTATCCTAATTTGCAGAAAATTAAAATCAATGACTTGGATTGTTGTTTGAGAAAACTAAATTAAACTAATGGCAAATCAAATGTAGGTTTTAAAACAGATTAGGAGAGAACAATGACCATCCTAGGTTCCAGTTTCTTTAAACAATTGTGTGTAATTCCAACTAGAAAGAGTTACATAGACATAACTCGTGTATAGATAATTGAAGTGATAAAAGGGAACAAAGTACTCGGATTATATAAACGCGAGGTTGTTTCCCGATGACCAATTAATCAATAACCAACCCTAACCCTTCCCGTGATATCTCGATTGCCAACGGCACCAAGAACGTACGATTGAGACTAGAAATTGCAATATCAATTAACAAGTTACAAGCAATTAACCATACACCATGATATTCAAGCAACGCAAGTTATCATTCTAGAAATTCGGAAATAAACACACAAAAGTTCAATAGAAACCTTCACCTAAGATGGTCACCGAAAAGTTTAGCCGGACATAGTTTGGTGAATCATCATACTAACAAATCTAATGTTCATAGGAATCATAAACACAAACCGAATGTTAGAAATTGTTCCAAACCAAGCAAGATCAAGCAAAATCGCCCCTAGTGTCTCCAATAACCGTCCAATGATGAGAACATCCCAAAAGACCCATAAAAACCGTTTTTAATGAGCAGTTACAAGTCTGATCGCGGCCTCCACCGTAAATTACGGCTCCACCGTAATTTACGGTGGACTTCATATGTTTACGGTGCTAGTTTCCTGATTTACGGTAGAGCTTCAGACAAATTCCAGGTCCACCGTAAATTACGGTAGGACCGTAATTTACGGTGGTAGGCTGATATTTCTTCTTTGTTTTGTCTTTTGTTCCGCACACGACCCGTTCAACTCCAATACCTTCCAGAGCTGCATTTCATCCACTTTAAGCTCCCGAACCGCACCTGAAACATAAGCACAGTAGTTATCTAATTCAAGAAAATTACACGATTAAGTGAATGATTATTTCGTCTTTTAACATGATTAAGGGTTGTCCAATGGACCACCCGTCAGCGGCCTTTATGGTGTGCGGGAAGGACCGCCGCACAGGGACCCGTGATTTCGAGAGACGTGTTTTAAAAAAAAAATCAGATATATGTTTGTTATTTTTTTGTTAAATAGTATACCCATACCAATTCCAATATAGATCCAGTTACGAATCAATCTTTATGGTTTAGAAGTTAGCCCATTGTCATTAGGTTTAATGAGCCATTTTTATTGTTTAAATAGTAATTGTATTGTTTATCGTTAAGGCATAAGGGCATATTTTTTCAAACTCGAACAGGATACACGAATTCTCAGAGACGCCAATGTGTACTAGAAATGAAAGTTTAGGAAAGTTATCAATATTTAATATCTTCTCATAACTTACATTTTATATTATCTTCTCATGACTTATATTTTATATTTATACAACAAAAAAAGACTAAATGATAACAATATTTGATCACTTATTTTCACACAAACTTTAATTGATTCAAGATACGAGATTAGTGTTTTAGTTTTATTTCGTTACGAAAAAAAATTCTTACCAGAATAATACTAAATTTAAGTAGTTTCTATAACTAAAAGAAATTAAGTAGTTATAAGAGAATACTAATAAAACTTGGTTAATATTATGTGAAACTTCTTTTCTATCATTTTTCATCAATTTAGTAGGTTATGTCCGAAATATATATATGCATTTTATACATATAAATAGAGGAGAGTTGGTAGGAAGTTGCTTTCAAAAGCATTATTATTGTCAAACTTTTGAGAATTGCTTTTATTATTTGCATAAAATAATTATAAAAACGAATAGAGCAATAAATTAAAAGCAAGTAACCCCACACGTGTCCTTTTCATATTAGTTGACCCTACTTGTATAGTTCTATTTCTAATCTACAAATAAAATACCCTAAGATGTTTTATATATTTTTTCGAATATCATATATCATAGATTGATTTTTTTAACGGTAGAATTCTATGATAATAGAACAGGCTAACATATGCTGTAAAAAAATTTTTGAACGCCGCACCTTGGCCCCATATTATCTCATTTAAGTTAAAAGGATCGTTAGACGGGCTTATTAGACATTAAGACTCCTTTTCTTTAATCAATTTTTTGTTGAACGACTAATTATTCACCTTAAATAATTATACCTCCTAAAAATTAAACATCATTCTCCCCACAAAAGATAATTCCTCTGGACTATGACCTAATCGGCTTTTCTTTAATCAATTAACTCTAGTATATAAAATATTGTTGTCCTAATAGTTTCATTTCATCCAACCAATCAAACCATATACTTATTATTTTATGGTAACATATATCTTATTAATTCTTAGAACGCCAACAATATTCATCGGCCTGTCATATTCTTCATCAATGAAGACAATTATAATCAATAAATTATTTAGGAACTATAGAATGAAGACAAATATAATTAATAAACTATTTAGGGACTATACTTGTAATTTATTTTTTCTAAATGAAAACTGTCTTTAATTCTGTCATTGGTAGAACTTGAGCTTACGACTTCTAATTTTTCTAAATGAAAACTGTCTTTAATTCTGTCATTGGTAGAACTTGAGCTTACGACTTCTAATTTTTCTAAATGAAAACTGTCTTTAATTCTGTCATTGGTAGAACTTGAGCTTACGACTTCTAAATTTAAGTGTTCCTAAAAGCTTTACACTTATCAATGGGCAACCAACCCTACTAGTATACATTTAATTTAATGGAAAGAAAATTGATTATCGATAAAAATCTAGCAACCGTATAAAAGAAGATTGTAATTTTAGATAATCATGGAATTTATTATAGGGGTGAGCCTAACTTACCCTTATTATATGGACATATGGTAAAAACGCTCCTATATGAGAAAAATAGAGCGATGATGCAACTAGTTTAGTAAGAGAATGAGATATTAAGATGGATGCGATTAAAATCATGAAGCATGAGTACATTTAGCACAACCATTTTCATCGTTGTATGTATAAGACCGTCTATAGTGAGGTGGCGCCCCAAGCCACCTCAATACTTTTACGCCTTCGAAGCCCGCAAAACCAAAACTTAAGGGGCGCCAAGGGCTCACAATCCCTTTGGGCATTACCACGTTAACAGGCGCGAGGGCTCAAGAGTGTGGGGCCACTTGTTTCTTCAACCAGTCACATCTTTTTTATTTTATCTATTACTTTATTATATTATTAGATAGTTTTTGGGGGTTTGATTTGTTAAAAACTTAAAACCCTATAACGTTCGTCACAAGAAATTTTATACTTTTTAATTATTATTATGTCATTTACTAAACATATTGATGTGATTGGAAGGATTTACGTTCACAATAAATACAAATAGATGTGTGTGGCTTGTCTTAAACGATTGTAATTTGTTTATAAAATATGAAAAGATATTTTTTTAGTGCAAGGAGTGGTTAAATGTTAAACAATCATGGGGCAATTAGTGGTTGGTCAAACCAAAGTTAAATTCACATAAACCCAAACACAGAGAATATCACATTATTCAAGTGCTCGGAAAACACCGTTGACCACCATGAGAGCCACTACCGTCGTCGTCCTCCACCTCCCTATAAAAGAAGTGCATGCATGCAGAATCTTTCATTGTTTTGAGAAAATAAAATGTTGCATAATTTAATATAAAGTTTCTCAATACCATAACTTGTGTTTGTGTACCCGACACATCTTGTCCCTAAATTTGGTCATCAAGTGAGACAATCGAATAGCATTGCCGAGAAAGCGACCTATATCATCGGCTTCTTTGTTCGTTTAGACAATAGTAAAGTCCGTGAATCCTTTAACCTACGATAATGAAAAACATAGTCGTGTTAAACGTTGTTAATTATTAAATAAAGGGTTTAGGGGCAGTCGCAACACCAATCCCTGTGTTTGCCATGTAGTTACGTTTGGTGATATTACGATTTTTATTAGGGTGGGGTTCGGCTACAAATGCTAAATCTCTTAAAAAGTGTACAAAGTTATAGAACACCATAATTTCATCCCTAAAACACACTTAAAACCCCTAGATAACAGAGTAAAGATTATTAAAACAGTATATTCAAACCCTAATAGTCTATAAAAAAAACTCTAAACACACCACCGTAGAACTATAAATATAAAACACAACATGATAATAAACATAAAACACATAATGTTAGTAGTTAGATAATCAGATCCTTATAATCCAAAACACAAAACAAAACCCATATATATGTTGTTTAAGTAATCTTTATTATGTTATTTGTGGATTTTGACATTTTGGGTGTGTTTTATGGTTGATATTATGGTTTTTTATTTATTTTTATTTTTTGACTTTTTACACTTTTAAAAATTTTGGACTTTGTAACAAATTCTTAGCCTTTTTATTAAACAAATATTATACTTGTTAATTTAAATATGATATTGTTAAGTTTTAGGGAAGATTTTATATTACATAGTATATTTAATAATTATACTATGCAAGGAGAAGTGGCGATAAGATCATGGATCCTAGTTTTGTAGTTTATTTGTTAAGACTTCCCTAACAATTTTCCAAATAAGAATATTAAAACAATGTTAATCAATTAGCTTTTTAGAACTAACTATTAAGGAATATTTAAACAAGTGTCGTTAAAACCAATAAAAACAATGTTTTTATGTTGTGTCAACGTCCCATGTAACATTACAACTTTTGTAACATCTATTGCTCTAGTTTCTATTCTTGATTGCTTTACTTTCAATAAAGTACTCACCTAGCGTTCAAAACAAGATAATTGGAAAAAAAGTGTTGATGGTTTAGCTCTTTTAGACAAAAATTCTGATTGAATCGTAGGTTTCGGAAATGACAAACCAAACCAGTTGAATTGAGTGGACCGACCAGATTTTTTTTATTTGAACGACTGATTTTCTCCTTAAATACTTACATCTCACATGGATTGAACTTTGGTCTCCCCACAAGAGATAAGTTCTCTTGAACACTAGGCTATAGCCAAATTGGCGACCAACCAGTTTTATTGGTTTGTCACTTTGAATTTTATTTCAAAATTGTTTACTTTGCATAAATTTATAAAATGATAAAAACATAAATAATTACATATTCTAAATATGAAAACATATTTAAATAATAATTAATAAATAACAAGTTTGATAAACTGTCAAAACTCAAAACTGAACCATTAGAGCATCCACAACGCATTGGAAGTGGTAAGTCTGGAAATCTAGACATCTATGTTGCGGACCACCTTGCAGTGTGGGTGAAGCCCGTCCCCAAGTCCTTATGGCACAGTTTGTGGATTCAAACCAAGTCTCGAAGTAGGTGTGGGTCCTTCTCTGTCACATACAAATATTTAATATTTTTAATGGTGGTTTCTGAAGGTTTTATGTTGTGGCAAATCGGGTCAGTTTTTGTAATGAAGCCGTAGTAGATACTGATCACTTATTTACTAGATGTAGATTTTCGCGTGAGGTATGGGCTGGAATTGCAGCCTGGTGCCACGTCCCCCTTATGATCTTCTTCTCCATTCGGGATGTGCTCTCTTTCTACCATTTGATTACTGAATGTGTTGATGCAACAAATAATAGACCAAAGATAGTAGCTTGGCTGGTTAGGCAAAAGGGTTGAAGGGTCCAACTTTGCCTAACGTAGGTCGTGGGGTCCCCCCACATTTGCAAGACGTGGAGAGAGGTTCACTAGATTAATTTTGTAGTTTGCTAAAGATCCTACTCTGAAATGTGTTCAGATTCGGATGTGCAAGCAAAAGGAATGTGTGTGTTGAATGTGAGAGAAAGTATCTTGCATGAAGCAAGTACTCGTGATGTATGACCAGAGATTTCAGGAAATCAGGGCTGGCCAGGAATGTCCTGCTTAGTAAATGAAGTGTCTAATTTATAGGAGAAGACATCACTCAAAGAGGAATGCATTTGACTAGTGACCATGCTTGCAGTGGGGGTTATGCCCTTTTTGGGGGTTGAAGGCTTTGACCTGCTGGTAAAAGGGTGTGTTCTGTGGATCCGTGTTGCTTTTGCGGCTGGTGAGTTGGTGAGGCAATCCGGAGATGTGACCATTTACTGTTCCCGTATTGCTTTACTTCATCTCCCCAGCTTTTCAACCTTTGAACCGTTTAACCCTTTAAGCATTCATGTATTTAAATCATTTTATTTGGTCTTGGGCTACCCCCGTCATCAGCCCCCCAAGTCAGAGGTTTTTGGGGAATGAGCTCAAAGACTTCTGACTTTTATACATGTATTTTGCTTGCCTAAAGGCTTCGAGGGTTCAATGCTTGAAAGGTTGAAAACGGTTCAGTTTTCAAATTTGAAAAAGCTGACAACTGATTTGATTGATGTGTGTCAGTTAATAGGTCGGCGGTTTCAGAGAGTGGTTTAATAACTATCATAATTTTTTATTTTGATCCTTATCTCTTTTCATTTGAAGATTCACAATAGTTTTTCCATTTTCTCTTCAAGTTCTCTCCTGCCTTTTCTTTCCATCTTCAGGTTAGTTCCGGTTTTTACCCTATTTCCTTGTTTTCTTCTTATTTTCTTCAAAACGGGTGCTCGTAAGGATTTGGCAAAATCCTTTTCTCGATTAACCCAGGAAGAAGTAGAGTTGTTTTGTATGGAATATGGTATTGGGACCAAGTTTAAACCGGTTGCACCGACTTGTGATAAGTCTATCGATCAATGTCCCCCTGGTTCCATTGCTTTGTATTGTCGACATTTCGAGTTTTCAAATCTTCGTCATCCGTTTTCAAACTTTGTTTTGAACGTCTTGGAATATTATCGCATATCTTTTGGTCAAGTTCACCCAAAGGGCATGGCTAGGGTTTTACATTTCGAAGTTTTATGCCGTGCCCTTGGTTATGATCCTTCACTCTTGTTTTTTCGCCGATTTTTCCGATTGGCCAAAAACGGTGATTGGTTCACCTTTGAAACGTCCAAGGTTGATGCTTGTCTTATTTCTTCTATGGTTACTACCCTTGGTTCCTGGAAGGATCATTTTTTTGGGTGTCCGATTCTATTGTTCCTTTTAAAATGGTGTGGAGGCACCCGGATGCTGTTCTCAATGAACCGGAACCCCCTGAATCCGATTTAAATGACGTTTTTCTCAAAGCCATCCGGGGGTGCCCTTCAAGGGTTCGTCCCTTTCCTGAACATTTGCTAGTCTTGTTAGGGGTTAGTAAAGTATGGGAAAATGCCAATCGGGATCCGGTTCTGATGAGGAATGGCACGAGTATGCTTTTCTCTTATTCACTCCCCTTGTGTTTTCCTTCATTTATGACTTATATGCTTTCTGTTTTGTTCTTATTTACAGTCATGTCTGCCCTAGATTTTATCAAGAGTGACGATACTTCTGATGTTGTGTTTGGAGATATTCTAGTTATTCCTGAAGAGAATGTTGTAGTTAAAAATGCTGAGCAAAGGTTTGAGGGTAGTGGGTATGTTAGTGTTTCCAATGTGAAAGGTTTTTCCAAGTCCCATGCTCCCAAGGCTTCAACCCGTCGATCTACTCGTCATTTACTCAAAGGTGCTCCTCAAACTACTTCCACGGAACCAGTAGAGTTGAGTGATGATATTGAGGCTTCTGGGGATCAAGATGTTGAAGTTGGTGCTGGGAAGAAGTTGGTTGTTCATGGGAAGAAGACTCCAGCCAAGAAGGCTATGGCTACTCCTGTTCAAGGTTCTTTGAGGATGGACGTTGAAGGGTTAGACCCTGATGAGGTTTATGTGCCTGGTTGGTCGATGAAGGTTGATGACAGTTTCAAGGATGCTGCTGTTTGTGAAGATGTTCTGAGCCACATTGCTCCCCCTTCGGTTTATAACACCATTGCTGATATAGATGATGATATGATGCTATCCCGTATGATCTTGAGTACCTGCAACCTTGCTGCCATGCTTCCTCAAGGGATTGCTCGTTTTCGCAAGAGGATGCATGAGTATGAGGAATTTTCTAAGAAGAGGGATAAAATGAAATCTTCGATGGCTGCAATGAAGAAGGAGATAGGTGGGTTTGCTGAGAAGGAGGAAGCGTGGGTTAAAAAGGTTGGTGATCTTACTAAAAGGTACGAGATTGAACTGAGTGACCTTAAGAAAAGTTTTGAGGCAGATAGGTTGAAACTAAAGGCTGATAGGGAAGCCTTGTCTGTTCAGCAGAAAGCTTTTGATGAGGAGAAGGAAGGCCTGAAAGCCTTGGTTGCTCAAGCCACTGGTGATAACCAATGGCTGATTGAGTGTCACATCCCGGATTTCCACGTATTACCGGTAGGCCCGGTAGGGGAGTATCGTGACGTGGCTGGTAACATAATAGTCAAACAACACAATATTTAAATGCACAGCGGAAGCTAAGTATAGATTCATTTCAACCAAACAATATTGTAATATTAAGTATCACAAGTAGTTGAATATAAATCCACAGGTAGATCAAAATAAAAGAAAACAATGTTCAACAGTCTATGACATCCAAGCTTGCGAGACTTATTGTGGATGCTAGGAGAAAAGCCAGCCTATTACGCGTAGTACCTGCACTTAACCTTTTTGAGAAAATACGTCAGTTTACACTGGTAAATACAATCAACCGACTCATTTTGAAAAGAGTTTAAGAAAATGAATTTAAGGCACAAGGCACAAATAATATTTTATAACTTGGGATAATTATTTGAATATAATACTTGTAAAGGATTTACATGTTTCTTATGCGTTCAGTAGCCCAGATCGAGCCGGGTTAAAGATCAATAGACACACCACATTATGTATATGAGACACCGACGGGCGTACGCCTACGCCCCGTGCTTAGGTCGTGGCCATTTCGTAAAATGATGCCAGGGATATCCGGGACATGGTCATTAACCCCCCAAAGGCTTTAAGCAAACAAAACAATTTAAACGAGACATCTCAATACTTTAACCATTATACAATTAAAGATTCAATGCCCGACCAAGCGGTATTTTATATACCGTACCCCAAGCCCGTATAGGGAAAATAAGTTAAAAGTTTTTACCTGAGCAACTATAAATCACAATCAGCGAGTGCAAGTATCTTTTACCGGGTCTCCTATTCTAGAACGAAGGTTTATAATAACCTATTAGAATCCTAACGGGTCTTTGATTAAGTCTAAACTTAGACCGGTTAGTTTTAAAGGAATGCACGGTTCGAACGCATGATTAAGCGAAGACCGGAATAGAATGTGATTTAGACCCGACAAGTTTGAAGACTTGCTTAATATGGGTATATTATACACATTCTGGATTTTGAGATAAAACCGATAAGGTTTGACCCGTGTCGGCTAATTTATGTAAACTAGTTACATAAACCGAACCGAACGCGCATGAAGCGTAACGGGTAACCATAAGAGTCCTAAACAGGTTTCCTAAGTTAACCTGCCTTAAATATGTTGTGATATCAGTAGGATACCTTCCATTATGCCCAAAACGAGTTTAATCTCATTTTAAGCCCCGTAGGGGTATTTTGGTCATTTTAAAGATTATAAAAGGGATTAATTAAGTTTCTGTGATTCGGGTCTGAATAAATTAGTAAAATAATTTATTTTAACAGGTTACCTCAGTTGGTAATAAGTCTTATGTGACAAAATGTTTTTAAACTCAAACTATGCGTATAATACGCGTATAAAGCCGTTTTAAGCGACGTACGGGTTAATATAGGATTCTGAGTTTTCTGATCAGTTAAACAGGTTCAAAACACTTCATTTATTATTTAAAATCAGTAGCAATTGGATTGGTATCAAAAGGATTTATAAAACTCATTTTATGGCCGAAAAGGTTATATTCGGTATTTACCGAATCAAGGCACTAATCCTAGCTTATGATCAGTTTAAAAATAATTAAAAATCTTCAAAAATCCCAAAATATTATATTACATCAGTGGGTAAAAGGTTTGGTGTAAAAAATTGGGTTTAGATAGGCTTTACGCTAATTACGCCGTTTAATTACTAAGGAGCGTTCTAATTACGTCATTAAGCATAACTCCTAATCTAGACCTCCAACTGATGTGAAAATTTAGGGACATGTTTTATAATCAGTAACAAAGATTACTGTACTTTCACATTTCCAAAATTCTCGTTGTATGGTCATAAGGGCATTATGGTCCATATTTAAGTACTTAACGGAAACGTCGGACAATTAAGGATTTAAGTGGTATAAACGCAGAGGGTTATACAATCATGTAACTAGGTCCTAATGGAACTTTAAGGCATGTCTAAACCTATCAAAACCGGGTTAGAACCGAAGTCAAAGCAGAAAGTCAAACTATGCGCCTTTCGGTTCCGAATCGATCTTAAGCAGAAAGTTGTCGAATCAAACAAGCTTAGACAAGTTCTTATACTTATTATCAGGTTATATGAATGATAAAATAGGTTACATGCCTTTTACATCGTTAATTATGCGTTAAATCAAAGTTTACATTTCTGTTGACTTTTTCTAATCTTCTTTGACTCGACAAACGACCTAGTTAGAACGGGTATCAGTGGGTGCCCTTTTAAGGGTTTAAAGCCCACATAATTACCAACTTATAACTACCTTAAGTTTGCCTAATCGCTGGACCGTTAGCGATTAATCGTTAAGTCAAACCGTAATTACGACGGTTTGACTTTTAAGCTATAAACTAATCAAAACTTAATTAAGAAGGGTCAAGGGTACTTACACAAGTCCTATGAACGATTTGGAATGCTTGATGATGGTCCTTGTGCTCCAGGAATGCTCAGAGATGAAGTTGGAAGGAATGATTGAAAGTTGCAACATGAACTTCTTTATATATTGATCTTGATCACACAAGATGATGCCAACCAACTCTACCACTGATGTTAGATCATTCCCATGTGTCCCTAGAGGCTAGAAACCAGTTATAGTCGCCCATGGTATGCAAAACAATGCATGTAAGTCGGTTATGAGCTGAACAGACAGCTGCCTGTTAGTTTCTGCATCTGTGTATCGAACGCGGCCTGCGTAAAGATCTTCATGATCTTACGCGGCCCGCCTTAGACCCCCGGCTCTGGTTACCAATTTTCCTTTTATTGCATTTTTGGTCCCCGGTCCTCCTAAACGTCGCTTTCACTTCAATTCTTGCATTCTAATCCTTTAATATTGACATTTAGGGGCTTTAAGACTTATACCCACTTTGTGAAGTCCCTGGCCACTTTGTGTTTACCCGAAAAGTCATAATTTCCTTGTTGACGCTTCTAACCCCTCGCACACGAATTTTATCATAACTTTCTCATAAGATAACGAAACTTTGTGATATTTTTATCACACGTTCTAGTGAGCATAATTAATCGTTACAAAGCTTCGGGTTTGCTAAAAGGTCACTCAGAGGTATATCTTAAACATGTTGACACATTTAACCCATGTAGTTTGTAATTTCTCACTTTCTTTCACAATTAGCTACGTATGATCCATGATTTATTCGTTTAAGGTTAAAAACATCATGTAAGGTTATTGTAAAGTATATTTATGCATTGTTGACACTTTGAACCCTTATATTTACATAGTTTCATTGTTTGTCAAATTTAGTCCCTCGAAAGTATTCTTTCACACGTTCAAAGGTTATGACACGTGTCAACACATTATAGGACGTAAATTTTCGAGGTGTTAAATCCTCACCCCCTTAAAAGAAATCTCGACCTCGAGATTTACTGAAACAAATGAGGGTATTTCTCTTTCATAGTGGACTCTACCTCCCACGTGTATTCGGGACCTCTACGGGCATCCCATTTGACCTTTACAATCGGTACATGCTTTATCCGAAGCTTCTTAACCTGTCGATCCTCGATCCACAACGGTTTTTCCACAAATTTCAAGCTCTCATCTATATGCACATCCGTATGTGGTATAACCAGTGATTCATCAGCGAAGCACTTCTTCAGATTGCAGATGTGGAATACATTATGAATACCACTGAGCTCTTCAGGTAAGTTTAACTTGTAAGCCACTGACCCAACACATTCGATAATCTCGAACGGTCCTATATACCTCGGGCTTAATTTACCTTTCTTACCAAAACGCATCACTCCCTTCCAGGGTGATACTTTAAGTAAGACTTTGTCACCTACTTCGAAGTGAAAAGATTTACGCTTTGGATCTGCGTAGCTTTTCTGCCTATCTCGGGCAGCTTTGAGACGGTCACGAATCTGGACAATCTTGTCCGTCGTTTCAAAGACTATCTCTGGTCCTGATAATTGGACATCTCCAACTTCCGCCCAACAAACGGGCGTTCTACACTTTCTACCGTATAAGGCCTCGAAAGGCGCAGCCTTAATGCTGGTATGGTAGCTATTGTTGTAGGAGAACTCGATTAACGGCAGGTGGTTATCCCAACTACCTCCCAAGTCAATCACACATGCACGAAGCATGTCTTCCAACGTTTGAATAGTACGCTCACTCTGGCCGTCCGTCTGAGGATGGTAAGCCGTACTAAAATTCAAACGCGTGCCCAAAGATTGTTGGAAGCTTTTCCAAAAATGTGACGTGTATCTAGTATCTCTGTCAGAGATAATAGACACAGGTATGCCATGTAAAGCTACAATCTTATCCACGTACAACTGGGCTAACATGTCAGAGCTGTATGTCTCCTTAATGGGTAGGAAATGTGCTGACTTAGTCAGTCTGTCAACGATCACCTAAATGGTATCATTTCCTTTCCTTGTTTTAGGTAACTTGGTGATAAAATCCATAGTTACCATTTCCCACTTCCAAGTGGGAAGTTCAGGCTGTTGTAGCAAACCTGACGGTTTCTGATGTTCTGCTTTGACTTGCGCACACGTCAAGCATTTAGCTACATAGGTAGCTACAGACTTCTTCAAGCCTATCCACCAATAGTTTGCCCTTAGATCCTGGTACATCTTATCAGTTCCAGGATGAACGGAATATTTAGAGCTATGGGCTTCCTGGAGGATAACATCTCTGAGTCCTCCATAAATTGGAACTCATATTCGTCCATTCAATCTCAAAATTCCGTCCTTGGTAAGAGATAACTGCTCCTCAGTTACTCCTAGCTTTTCGTTAGGATAGTTAGCTTCCAACACAGCTTCCTTCTGTGTAGCTAACAACCTTTCATTCAAGCTATTCCTTACCTCAATGCTCTTGGCATTGATTCGGATGGGTTTCACCCTTTCCTTCCGACTCAAGGCATCGGTGACTACATTCGCCTTGCCGGGATGGTATCTTATTTCACAATCGTAATCATTAAGAGTTTCCATCCAACGGCGTTGCCTCATGTTCAAGTCCTTCTGATTGAACAGATGTTGAAGGCTCTTGTGATCAGAATAGATCACACATTTGATTCCATATAAGTAGTGCCTCCACAGTTTTAGTGCGAATACAACGGCACCCAACTCCAAGTCATGGGTGGTGTAATTCTTTTCGTGCACCTTTAACTGGCGTGAAGCATAGGCAATGACTTTGCCTTTCTGCATAAGCACACACCCCATTCCGCTGTGTGATGCATCACAATAAACTACAAACTCCTCGATTCCATCCGGCAATGTCAGTACTGGAGCATTGCTCAACTTTTGTTTCAGAATATCAAAGGATTCCTGCTGCTTAGGACCCCAGTCAAACTTAATCTTCTTACGTGTCAGCGAAGTCAGGGGTGCAACAATCCTTGAGAAGTTTTCAATGAATCGCCTATAGTATCCTGCCAAACCTAGGAAGCTACGAATTTCTGTAGGCGTCTTTGGCTCTTGCCAATTCATGACCGCTTCAACTTTAGCAGGATCTACTTGGATACCATGCTCACTAACAACATGTCCAAGAAATTGGACTTCTCGAAGCCAGAATTCACACTTCGAGAACTTGGCATAGAGCTTTTCTTTATGAAGTAGTTCTAGAATGCAATGAAGATGCTTCTTGTGGTCAGCTTGGTTCTTCGAGTAGATGAGGATGTCATCGATGAAGACGATGACAAATTTATCCATGTAAGGCTTACAAACGCGATTCATGAGATCCATAAATGCGGTCGGTGCATTAGTGAGCCCAAAAGGCATCACTAGGAACTCGTAATGACCATAACGAGTCCTAAATGCAGTCTTGTGTACGTCTTCATCTCTAACCTTTAGTTGGTGATAGCCTGACCTTAAATCAATCTTAGAGAAGAAACTTGCCCCTTGGAGTTGATCGAACAGATCGTTGATTCGGGGCAAAGGATACCTATTCTTGATAGTGACCTTATTAAGCTCACGGTAGTCGATGCACAGATGCATCGACCCATCCTTCTTCTTGACAAATAAAACCGGTGCTCCCCAAGGAGACGAACTAGGTTTGATGAAACCCTTGGCTAGCAAATCATCTAGCTGCGTTCTCAATTCCTTCATCTCTGTTGGTGCCAACCTATAAGGCGCCCTTGCTACCGGTGCTGATCCAGGAATAATGTCAATTCTGAATTCTACTTGTCTATCTGGTGGCACACCAGGTAGTTCTTCAGGAAAAACCTTAGGGTATTCAGAAACGACGGGTATATCCCCAATCTTGGGCTTCGGCTCATCTATAATCACTTGTGCCATGTAGATGACACAACCCTTCTTCAAACACATAGAGTCCTTGAGTATAGACATTTGCTCAGGTAGCCCATACTGGGTATCTCCCTGGATAGTAAGTGATTCACCAGACGAAGTCTTGATCACCACTTGCTTCTTATTGCAAACAATCTGGGCCTGGTTATGAGATAACCAGTCCATACCCACAACTATGTCAAAACCGGCTAGTTTTAAAGGAAGTAGGGACACATGAAAAGAGTGGTTCTTAATGGATATGAAACATCCATCTAATATGGTTGAGGCGGTTTCTAAAGTGCCATCTGCTAGTTCCACCTCATACTTCACACTTAAGGTCTTAACAGGTAATTTCAATAATTCACAAAACTTATTATCTACGAACGACTTATCAGCGCCTGAATCAAATAACACTCTCGCATAAACATCATTTACGAGGAAGGTACCTGTTATCACATTGTCGTCCTGGATGGCTTCCTTAGCATCCATCCTGAAGACCCTAGCATTGGTCTTCTTGGCCTCTTCAGGCTTCTTGGCGTATTTTGGGCAATTGGTCTTGATGTGCCCCTTTTCATTGCAACCGTAGCAGGTCGCATCCTTCATCTTTTTGCAATCCAAGGTCTTGTGTTCCTTGGACTTGCATAACCCACATGCAAAAGTTTTCGATTGTGAATTCGAATTCGATTCATACCTGCACTTCCCAAAGTGCTGTCTCTTACAGATTTTACATCTGGGTTTTTCACCCGACTGCTGACCATCCTTCCTAGATCCTGACCCCTTCTTGTGGTCATTGTTTCCCTTATGTTTCTTGTCTGAACGTCGTGAGTTGTCATCCTCACGCTTCCTCTTTTCGGTATCGGTGTTCCTCTGCGATTTCAGCCTGACCGCATCCAAGGTAAGAGACAATGATATGCCCGCTACAGACCGAAAAGTGGTTGGTCTGGAGGCCTTCACACTTGCCTTGATCTCCGGGGCCAAACCCCCGATAAAACGAGCTATACGTTTGGGTTCCGGAGTTACTAAATATGGAACCAATCTTGACAAAGTGTTGAAACTAGTAAGGTAGGCCTGACAGTCTAGGTTTCTCATGACCAGTGACAAGAAGTCAGCTTCAATTTTCTCAACCTCATGCTGAGGGCAGTAGTTTTCCTTGATCAGCGACATGAACTCTTCCCAGGTCATATTGTACAACGGGATTTTCCCCGTAGCTTGGATCTAAGATCTCCACCAAGCCAATGCTTCACCCTTGAAAGACTGAGACACGAATTTCACAATATCCCTATCATCGCAACCACTGATATCCACTACCGTATCCATCTCGTCCAACCAAGTCATGCAATCAACAACTCCTTTTTCCCCAGTAAAATCCCTGGGTTTGCACGAAACGAAGTACTTATAGGAGCAACCCTTATTACGGGGTTCTTGATTCAATACGACTCTTTGGGATGGAACACTCCTTCGGTTTGACGAGTGGTGAGAATTACTGTTGTGGGCAGTGTGGGTCCTGGAGGGTGTTCTAGAGTGTGGTGCAGATTGGGTCCTTGTATGGGTACCACCAGATTCATGGAGCTGTCTATCCATAGCTCGATTAACGGCATTATCTATCATTGCCTGAAATTCTGCACCCGCTACATTTACTCGGGCATTATCATGCTCTCTCCCTGGGTGACTGTTGACCTCGTTTGAGTCTGCCATGTAGCTTGAACTGTTACATATCGACAATAATTTATTGGTGAGTTTATTATAGAATTGTCTTTTATGGCAATTTATTAACCGTGGTAAACATAGACCATATATGGTTAATTTATTACTCACATTTAATTAGGACTTCTATTATAATTTATCCTAATTATAAAACAATAACAGTTTTATTTGTAGCACAAAAGCCTAGTCACAGGGACATTTTAAATCATAAGCTATGATTTCAGAGAATCAAGGCTTTTAAAGTTTGAACATAGTTCATTACCTTTTTCGGACAGGGAGTCATAGCTACCACTGTCTTTTGGCTCATGTAGGGATGAGCAAGGCCCGTAGGCATTGTATTACCAGGGTATGGTCAAAATAGGATCATCTTAATTGATGATTTAAACCCATGATTCAGAGATCATTAAGTTGGGTTAGGAATCTTTTGAAGAATCCTATAATAAGAATGACGTGTGTGATTTTAACGATTCACATCTGCCAGGAGCGTTAACATGTTTTCAGATGTTAACTGGAATTGGAATCTTTTATACAGGTCTTACCATCTTGGCCAAGTCTTATAATGACATGTAGGCTAGGTTTTACCTTTAAGATCTTTATTTAATATTTAATAGGCAGATCATTTTACAATTTATTTCGTTTATTTCATGTATAAAATATGAATGCATAGATGACAGAAATAAAATTTTTAAACTTAATCATTCCATTAAAATTTAAAAGTAGTACACTTTGCCCTAAATGGGACTTTTCACAGAAACACTCGCCCTCGCAGGAGCTATACTGATAATACAAGTCCTCGCAGGGACTGTTTACAAAAATAAATGTCCACGCAGGGACTAATAGAGATAAGTCCTCGTAGGGACTAAGTACAAAGATAGATGTCCACGCAGGGACTACATACACACATAAATAAATGTCCTCGCAGGGACTTGATTTAAACAAGGAAATACAATAATACATATTGGAATTTAACGATCCCGTTTCTTCCTTCCTTTCAGCAAACTTGCTAAGCCACTCATGAATCCCTGATTCTTCCTACGTTCTTTCTGGAAGTCTCGCTCAACCCTTTCCAGCCTTTGACGGAGATCCTCTTGCTCCGGTGGGGAAAACCGTGGTGGCTGGTGCTGTAGTGGTGGCTGAGCAGGTACTTGATACCCACGAGCTGGGTGTCCCATTCCCCAAGGGGTGCCATAGGGTCCCTCAGGATTATTATGGGCAAGGTAGTTTGATGCCACTTGGTAAGGATCCTCAGCATAGTTATAGGTATGGTATGCTGGCGGTCCGAATGGATTGTATGATGCTGGAGCAGTATAAGCAGGGATAGGGTTGCCAAAACCCGATGGTGACGGTGCAATAGGTGCCGAATTCACCTCTGATACTGTAACTGAAGGTCCACCCATTTGTGGGTCTTCATATAGAGGCGGGTAGTGGCTGCCACTAGAGTGTTGAGGGGTGCTGAAATGAAAATCCCCTCCTCGTGCTGACATCCGTGCGCCAGTCCTCCTACGTCTTGGTGGTTCTGGAGGTGTTAGATGAACTGGCGGCGGTGGAGGCGGTGGCGTGACTGCCACAAAACGTGGATCCCCAGAGGGATCTTGCTGTTGCTGTTGCTGCTGCTGGTGAGGCGATGAATGGTGAGAGGGTGTAAAGTACCACTCACACTGGTCGAACCGTGCCTGGTAACTATCCGGACCTCGGTATAGTGATCCGTGAAAAGACGAACCATCAGAGATCTCAACAGGATAGTTCGGGGTTTCTGTTGCAGGCTCGACGGGATCTGTGTCCTCGTCCATGTCCATCGCTTGATCACCGGAGAAGTGATCCTCCAGTCCTAGTGGGTTAAAGCCCCCTTGTTCTGGTAGGTAGTCCGCCGGGTTAAACTGGCCCCGAAAGACAGGAGTAGGGTCGCCGAAGGAATTGTGCGATAAGGATCGCTGTAAGGGTATCTATGCAGGTTGCGGGTTGTTGGGTTCATTCTCGGACTGAGGCCCAAAGGAGTGGTGATATGGAGGCATTGAGCTATACGACGTAGATTGCCTGGCAGACTCCTCATAAGTCCTCCAAGGTTCTCGTGGATCGACACTCCTTGTAGAAGAATAAAGGACAAAATTAAAATTAAAATAAAAACATTGGCTCTTTTCCTCGTCCTCCTCGCCTGAATCTTGGCGGCATTGCTAAACCTGTTAATATAAACAAGATAATAACAAGGAAAAATAAAGGACAAAATTAAAATTAAAATAAAAACATTTTGGATTATTCCTAAGTTCTTTGTCTAGACTCGAAGATTTAGGAATGTGCAATTGTGTCATTGAGATTAAACACAAAAGGCTAGTGTTTAATTCACTCAATGTTGGCTCTAATACCAACCTGTCACATCCCGAATTTCCACGTGTCACCGGGCCCACCGGTGACACGTGGAAATTCGGGGTGTGACATTGAGCAAGGTTTTCAGCAGGTTGTCACCTACCTTCTTCATTCCAAGAAGTTCAATTCTGCCCTTGGTGAAGTTTACACTAAATTGCTTAGCATGGGGAAACATCAAGGTCTCATCGCTGGCTATAAGCTTCATGAATCTGGCCATCCTTTAGAGAAATCTCCCTTCTTTCGTCCTGAGGCTTCTGATGTTTTCAAGGGCTCCGTTGAACAGATGGAGAGGCTGACCTATCCATATATTCATCAAGTTTCTATTTGTTTTGGTAAGCCTCTTACTGTATTGCAGGATTTGAAACCGGAGGGCCTTAATGAGAAAGTCTGTGCTGAAGTTTTGGGTTCTCTTTCAAGGAAGAGGTCCTACTCAGGAGATAGTGATGACACCCTTTCAGGAGGACCAGATACTTCAAAGGATGCAAGCTTGGAGGCTTCAGCGGTAGGTGGTGATGGTGGTGTAAAAACTAAGAAGTCAAAGAAAGCAAAGAAGGTCAAGGGTGAAGGTTCCGGGGTTTCCAAGCCTTCTGTTGACGCTTAATGGATATTCGTAGCTTTCTTAGTACTCTTGAAAACAATTTATGGTTTGTCTGTTAACTTCAAACAATATTAGGTTTTGCAGGCACCCATAAGGTTCCTGTTATGTGGTTGTGTTTTAGGCCTGTATGGCCGTTTGAACAATTTCTGAACTTACACGTCACTAGGACTTGTCTTAACTTATGTTTGGATGGTTGAAAGTCTTACAAGGCTTTCTTTGTTATGATATTATGTTTAACTATTTGCTTTGTGTTGTGTTTTTTTACTTGTGCCTATTTTGTTAGGGCAGCTTGGTTGGCTTTAATCCTTCAAGCTTTTTGGTTATCCAGTATGTAGGTTGAAGCCTTTAAGGCTTTGAGTTGTCGCACATGTCGCTTGAAGCCTTGAAGGGTTCTAAGTTTTGTGACATAGTTTGGTTTGTATCTTTATAACTCTTCGTTTAAGTTGTTGCATCATTCTTTAGGTTACTCTTGTTTTCTTGTAACTTTGTCTTTGTCAAGTTTGCGTTGCCTTTATGTTTTTTATACCTTAAAGGGTTCAGTGCTGCAGACACTTAGCCTTGTTATTTTTAACAAGAAGACATAGCACCTATCCTATTTATTTTCTTGTTTTTGTTTGATTTCGTAAGCCTGTTTGTTGATTATTCTTCTAAGGCTTAAGGAACATTTGGTGTAGGCTGTTCTGTAACAATCCTCACATAACCCGACACCCTTATAATATGTCTAACACTCTAGTATATTTTAGAATGTCCCAATATGTCTTATATTACAACCAATATATGAAAATCAAGCCAGAGATACAATATAGTATTTAAATAAAATATATAAATTTAAATATAGGGCTGAGGCGGGCCGCGTAGACCCACCTGAAACCCTTACGCGGGCGGTATCATGGTTCAGAACTGATTTCGTTGATTTCATTAAGTTTAGACGGGCCGCGTAAGCCTTAGCTTACACTTACGCGGGCCGTTAGAGTTCATCAAACGCGGAGACATCCTAGGCCGACACGTGTCGACATCGTGGCGGACCTACACATCGAATCAGCTAAGCTATATGGTTGACCAGGGTTGACGCGGGCCGCGTAACCCTTGTCTGTTCTTTACGCGGGCCGCGTGGAGACCAGATTTCAGCACTATAAATAGAACACATCAGTTTTTGTTTTCCGTCGCTCACATTTCAATTCTCAAATCACAATTTCTGTAGAAGAGATATTATAGTCGGGTATTATACCCCTAATTAGCGAGGTTCTGCTCCGTTGTGAGTATTATAACCCCAGTTTCGTAATAGTTACACTGCCCGATTGATTTAGGGTTCCGTAACAACTGTCGTGGTTCTGCCCGACGTAGTTGTTGGAATGCCGTCTCGGGGAGGGTATCATTAATATTTTCAAAGGGTTATGATACTAACCTATGTACATTTGTGTAAATTATAGATTATATCCAGGAAATCCTTAAGCAAAGTCTAAGATAGCAATGTGAGTTTATCCTCTTTTTGTTAACCTTTTTGGAATGTTTTACAAAACCTTAATTGTTTTACAATGTGATTAAGCGGTGATTGAGTCTTTGTAGTTCTTCAATTACTGCCAGTATGTTGGGGTTTTGTATACAAAATTTATTACTTGCGAGTAGTAAGTCGGAATGACAATATGTTACCATTGGACAACGAGTTAGCCAATGTGTAATATGACCCGCCAGTCAAGGATTGACTGTACTGAATGAGTAATTGTGTAGAAATAAACAATGTGATCGCTCTCAATACTGTGTTAATCGATAAAATGTTTCTTGATTAAACTGGGATTCACTCACTAGTATTTCCCGCTGACGAAATATTATTAAAACATGTTTCAGGTAACACAATGTGAAAGCCAACTGGGAAAAAGCCAGCTCGAGAGCACTGACGGCTTGGTAAATAAGTGGCTATAAATTTATCTAATAAACGATGTTTTAAATTCAATAAAATAGGGTTTGTCCCTATAAATGTATTGTAATAAGAAACTTGGGTTTTACCCATGTGATTATTAATATCAATTATGGTGGTTTTACTCTGATAAACATTTCCTAACTACGGTCCTGATGTAAAGTTCCGCTGCCAAATTAACGAAACCTGATACCACCACCACTGAGTTCGCGTCCGCCCGTTCCCGGGACAGATAAGGGATCGGGGGTTGTGACAGAAGGTGGTATCAGAGCCTAGCCACTGGTCTGAGCCAAAGAAGTGTTCTGCTGACACTTCAATTATAAATTTTGTGTTAGGAAATAAATTACGGAAATACGTGCATAATTGTATTTATTTGTTATGTGTTATTTGACTATTTGTTAGTTTACAGTATGAGTGATCAAGGACCCTCAGATATGAGTCGTCAGTTGTCTGATTCACCTAAGAGTGAAGGTACTTCTTCAAAGCCTGCCTTTTCTGGGTATTCTGCTGATCAGGAAGAAGGAGTGTTTGCTTTTAGAGCTCAGTCAGAAGAGCCATTCCCTCATAAGAAACGAGGATGGTTCAGTAAGGAAGCCTTTGCTCGTAGGAAGAGAATGCGAAAGTTGCAAAAGCAAAGAGTTTTAGCAGCCGCTAAGCGAGAGTCAGATGCCCATACACAGGATATGCTTAATAGAAGCCTAGCCAATTTTCATATCCTAGCTACGATTGCTGCTGACCTAAGTTTGGAACAATTAGTAGCACCCCAACCACAACCACCAATCCCAGACCAACCTATGGAGATAGAAAACCAGGAAAACCAAGTGGAGATGCATGACTTCAACCCAGAGGAAATCCCTAGGATACCTGCACCAAACCCCCTAGACCCAAATTACGACCCCTGGTGGGACGATAATAGGGACTTTGTGCAACGTTACCCTATCTATGAAGACCCACCCATACAGAACCTAGGAGCCTATCCAGGTATGGACCCTTTAGATCCCTATTACCACGATGATTATGTTAGGGAGATCTTAGAAGATCCTTACCGATTTCAGGCACTTTCACCCCCATATCAGGAACCCGCACCCCAGATTCCAAACCCAGTCCGAGAACCTGCACCCCCAATAAGTGCAGAAAACGTACAAGAACTTAGGACTTTTGGGGAGGAAATTTTAGAAAGCAGTGAGAGAATGCGTCAGGTGGGAGAGCGTCTCGTATGGAAATACGATGAGCGCAATATGGATTTTTGGATAAATCCATATCCTTGAATGTGAGAATGGAGGAAACAATAGTAATGATAATAAAATAAAAAAAATAAAATAAAGTATGTGTGTACGGATGCATATTACTATTAGTGTAATTCTATTTCTGTTGGTATTGTAAATTTTATTTCAGTACTAGTATGTAATAGATGCATAATAGTATATGGAAATAGAGTAAAGTAGCAATGATCTACGTTTTTGGCTAGAGTGAGTGTCATGTGACTATTTATTTTAAGATATTAATTGTGATATTAATATGGGGTAAATGTTTAAAATTCAGATGGCCGACGAAGGAAATCAAGAAAATCTGAATAATGATAACCAGAGTAACATTAACGTGGTTAATGAGAATCCAAGCATCAATAACAATGGAAATCAAGTGGATAATAGTGCTATCCAACACATAGTGGCACAGGGAATTATAGATGCTATGCCATTTATTCTTCAAACTGTTAAGGATGCTGATAATAAAAGTAAACATAGTAGAAAGCGACCAATTGAGCCGGAACATAGCGTGAACAATGGACCTTTACTTCAATTGCATATTCCCAAAAGAAGAAGAATCGTGTCTTACGGTTGTTCATATAAAGAATTCTGGTCTTGTAAACCAATGGAATTCTCGGGCAACGAAGGAGCCATTGCAACCCTACGCTGGATAGAGAAGACTGAGGCAGTCTTAAGGATAAGCAAGTGTGCTGAAGAAGATAAGATATTGTTTGCTTCTAATTTGTTTAATAATGCAGCACTAGAATGGTGGAACACTATCCTCCAAACAAGAGGAAGTGATAGAACTTACAGTATGGAATGGGAAGAATTTAAGGATAAGGTAGAAAGGAAATTCTGCCCACCCAATGAAAAGGAACAGATAGCAAACAAATTCCTAAACCTTAGGATGACTGGTGTGGATAGTAAGGGATACACTAAAATATTCTTTGAATATGCCAGAATAGTGCCAACTCTTGCTTCACCAGAACCAGTGTTCATCTCCCGTTATATTTGGGGATTAATTGGAGAGATTAGACATGTAGTCAAGGCAGCTAGACCACAAACCATAGAAGAAGCTGTAGAACTAGCAAATACCTTGACAGATGAATTAGTCCGTACCCGAGAAGAGGATCAAAGAAGGAACCTAACTCAAAGCTCACACAAGAATTTCGTTCTAGAAATTTTAATCGTGGGAAAAATATAGGTTCTACCTCTACACCTTACTGTAGGAATTGCAAAAGAAAGCATTCAGGAAGATTCTCCATATACTGTAACTTTTGCAAAATATCGGGACACAAGGAAGAAGACTGCAGGAAGAAAAACAGCAGGATATGCTACAACTACGGAGAACAAGGTCATATCAAGCCTAATTGTCCAAAATTAGCTCCAGCTCCAGACAACAAGAATACTAAAAATGCTAGAGCATTTGTTCTGACTGCAGATGAAGCTAAGATGATTCCAGATGTCATAGCTGGTACGTTTTTAGTTAATGATATTTTTGCTAAAGTATTATTTGACTCTGGTGCAAACCAAAGTTTTATTAATACCTCATTTTGCAAAATTCTAAATCAGTCATTAACTAAACTACCACAAGAATGCTTAGTAGAGACAGCCAATGGAGAAACCGTTAGAATTTCTGAAATCTTACAGGGAGAAAGCATAGAAATTTTAAATCAGAAATTTATTGCAAATCTTTATCCCATGAATCTGGCAGGATTCGATGTTGTTTTACGAATGGATTGGTTAATAGCCAATAAAGCCAGTATTTCATGTGATCAAAAGTTAATTCAAGTAAATTCACCAAAAGGTAAAACGATCACAATTAAAGGAGATAAACCTTCCAAGTCCACTAAACTTATTTCTATGATGAAAACTGCAAGTTGTATAAGAAAAGGTTCTATAGTGTATTTGATTTCTATAATCACTAACACTAAAGGAAAGGATTTAAAAGATATTCCAGTAGTATCTCAGTTTTCAGAAGTATTTCCAGAAGAATTGCCAGGGCAACCTCCGGATAGAGAAGTTGAATTCAGAATCCATTTGATACCAGGAACAACACCGATTGCCAAAGCACCTTACCGTTTGGCACCTGCAGAAATGCAAGAATTAAAGAAACAATTAGACGAATTGTTGGAGAAAGGATTTATACAACCGAGTTCGTCGCCATGGGGAGCGCCGATACTGTTCGTTAAAAAGAAGGACGGATCAATGCGTATGTGCATTGACTACCGTGAATAAAACAAGGTCACGATTAAGAATCGGTATCCATTACCAAGAATCGATGATCTGTTTGATCAACTACAAGGAGCTCGATTTTTCTCTAAAATCGATTTAAGATTAGGATATCATCAATTAAAGGTACAGGAAGAGGACATTCCTAAGACCGCATTTAGAACAAAGTATGGCCATTATGAATTTACTGTCATGCCATTTGGTTTAACCAATGCCCCAGCTGCATTTATAGACATGATGAACCGAATATGTAAGCCATATTTGGATAAATTCATAATTGTCTTTATAGATGATATTCTAATTTATTCTAAGAATAAAGAAGATCATGCAAAGCATTTGCACGCACTTTTAAGTTTATTAAGAAAAGAAAAGCTTTATGCTAAATTTTCAAAGTGCGAGTTTTGGTTAGAACAGGTACAATTCCTTGGACATTTAGTTAATCATGAAGGAATTCATGTGGATCCAACAAAAATCGAGGTAATTACTAAATGGAAAGCCCCTAAATCACCAACCGAGGTTAGAAGTTTCTTAGGATTGGCCGGTTATTATAGAAGATTTATTCAAGATTTTTCTAGAATAGCCATTCCCTTAACTAAGCTAACCTGTAAATCTGTTAAGTTTGAATGGGGAGTAAAACAAGAAGAAGCATTTAGAATTCTTAAGCAAAGATTAACCCATACACCCATACTAGCATTACCAGAAGGAACTGAAGACTTTGTAGTCTATTGTGATGCTTCTAGATTAGGGTATGGATGTGTATTGATGCAACGACAAAAGGTTATAGCTTACGCATCTAGACAACTTAAGAATCATGAAGAGAATTATTCAACTCATTATTTAGAGTTAGGAGCTATAATTTTTGCTCTTAAAATCTGGAGACATTACCTTTATGGTAGTAAATTTACCATATTCACTGATCATAAGAGTTTAAGGTATATTTTCAAACAAAAGGAATTGAATATGAGACAAAGACGCTAGATGGAGATGCTTAGTGATTATGATTGTGATATCCAGTATCATGAAGGAAAAGCAAATGTGGTGGCAGATGCTTTAAGCAGAAAGTATCATGAAAAGCCAAAAATGGTACATTCTCTTAAATTAAATCTGCAAGTAGATTTAAATGATAAGATAAGAGAAGCACAAGAATCAGTAATCAAGGATGATTCTGAAAAATTAAAAGGTATGCTAAAAAAATTGGAACAAGGAATAGATGGAATTTGGAGATTCTATAAAAAGAGAATGTGGATACCTAAATTAGGAAACCTACGTCATAGTATATTAGAAGAAGCCCATAAGTCCAAATATACGATGCATCCAGGAAGTGATAAAATGTACCAGGATTTAAGGAAAAATTTCTGGTGGATAGGAATGAAAAAGGACATAGCAGCCTATGTTTCTAAATGTTTAACTTGTTCACAAGTCAAAGCTGAACACCAGAAACCCTCAGGTTTGTTACAGCAGTTAGAAATGCCGGTGTGGAAATGGGAATTGATAACAATGGATTTTGTTACTAAATTACCCAAAACAAAGAAAGGAAATGATACAATCTGGGTGATTGTAGATAGGCTAACAAAGTCAGCTCATTTCCTACCAATGAAAGAAACTTTCAGTATGGAATAATTAGCTAAACTATATGTAAATGAAATTGTTTCTTTACATGGCATTCCTTTATCAATAATTTCTGATAGAGATAGTCGATTTACCTCTCATTTTTTGTTAAGTTTCCAAAAGGCAATGGGAACCAAGTTAAAGTTAAGCACAGCTTATCATCCTCAAAAGGATGGAGAAAGCGAGAGAACTATTCAGACAATGGAGGACATGCTTAGAGCTTGTGTAATTGATTTTGTAGGTAATTGGGACGATCACTTACCTTTAATAGAATTTTCATATAATAATAGTTATCACACAAGTATTAATGCTGCACTATTCGAAGCACTTTATGGACGAAAGTGCCAAACCCCAGTCTGTTGGGTAGAAATTAGGGAAAAGCAACTATCTGGACCTGAGATAGTACAAGAAATAACTGACAAAATTATTCAAGTCAAGGAACGACTGAAAGCAGCACGTGATAGACATAAAAGTTATGCTGATAACAGGCGAAAACCATTGGAGTTTCAAGTAGGAGATAAAGTATTATTAAAAGTCTCTCCTTGGAAAGGAGTAGTAAGATTCATCAAACGGGGAAAGCTAAGTCCCAGGTATGTTGGACCTTTTGAGATTATTAGAAGAATAGGACCTGTAGCCTATCAGCTACAACTGCCAGAGGAAATGGCAGGAATATATGATGTATTTCATGTATCTAATCTCAAAAAGTGTTTAGCTGATGAATCACTGATAGTGCCTCTTAAGGATATAGAGGTAAATGAACAACTCAAGTTTGTAGAAAGACCTCTACAAATTGAAGACATGAAAGTCAAGAATCTCAAGCACAAGAGACTAGTTCTAGTCAAAGTGAAGTGGGACTCCAAAAAAGGACCTGAGTACACATGGGAGCTTGAATCAGAGATGCAAAAGAAATATCCGCACTTGTTCCAGTAGATCTCGAGGACGAGCTCTAAAATAAGGTGGGGAGAATGTAACAATCCTCACATAACCCGACACCCTTATAATATGTCTAACACTCTAGTATATTTTAGAATGTCCCAATATGTCTTATATTACAACCCGTATGTGAAAATCAAGCCAGAGATACAATATAGTATTTAAATAAAATATATAAATTTAAATATAGGGCTGAGGCGGGCCGCGTAGACCCACCTGAAACCCTTACGCGGGCGGTATCATGGTTCAGAACTGATTTCGTTGATTTCATTAAGTTTAGACGGGCCGCGTAAGCCTTAGCTTACACTTACGCGAGCCGCTAGAGATCATCAAACACGGAGACATCCTAGGCCGACACGTGTCGACATCGTGGCGGACCTACACATCGAATCAGCTAAGCTATATGGTTGACCAGGGTTGACGCGGGCCGCATAACCCTTGTCTGTTCTTTACGCGGGCCGCGTGGAGACCAGATTTCAGCACTATAAATAGAACACATCAGTTTTCGTTTTCCGTCGCTCACAATTCAATTCTCAAATCTCAATTTCTGTAGAAGAGATATTATAGTCGGGTATTATACCCCTAATTAGCGAGGTTCTGCTTCGTTGTAAGTATTATAACCCCAGTTTCGTAATAATTACGCTGCCCGATTGATTTAGGGTTCCGTAACAACTGTCGTGGTTCTGCCCGACGTAGTTGTTGGAATGCTGTCTCGGGGAGGGTATCATTAATATTTTCAAAGGGTTATGATACTAACCTATGTACATTTTTGTAAATTATAGATTATATCCAGGAAATCCTTACGCAAAGTCTAAGATAGCAATGTGAGTTTATCCTCTTTTTGTTAACCTTTTTGGAATGTTTTACAAAACCTTAATTGTTTTACAATGTGATTAAGCGGTGATTAAGTCTTTGTAGTTCTTCAATTACTGCCGGTATGTTGGGGTTTTGTATACAAAATTTATTACTTGCGAGTAGTAAGTCGGAATGACAATACGTTACCATTGGACAACGAGTTAGCCAATGTGTAATATGACCCGCCAGTCAAGGATTGACAGTACTGAATGAGTAATTGTGTAGAAATAAACAATGTGATCGCTCTCAATACTGTGTTAATCGATAAAATGTTTGTTGATTAAACTGGGATTCACTCACCAGTATTTCCCGCTGACAAAATATTTTTAAAACATGTTTCAGGTAACACAATGTGAAAGCCAACTGGGAAAAAACCAGCTCGAGAGCACTGACAGCTTGGAAAATAAGTGGCTATAAAATTTATCTAATAAACGATGTTTTAAATTCAATAAAATAGGGTTTGTCCCTATAAATGTATTGTAATAAGAAACTTGGGTTTTACCCATGTGATTATTAATATTAATTATGATGGTTTTACTCTGATGAACATTTCCTAACTACGGTCCTGATGTAAAGTTCCGCTGCCAAATTAACGAAACCTGATACCACCACCACTGAGTTCGCGTCCGCCCGTTTCTGGGACAGATAAGGGATTGGGGGTTGCGACATGTTCAAACCCGTCTATGAGACAATTTTGTTTTTAATAATAAGTCTCATGGAGTTGTATTGATTTAGGAACTCACCCCTTATATAGGTTCATTCAACCCTTGAACCTATTGAGCGATGTGGCCTGGGGGCTCATCCCCTTACATGGCCCTTGCCATGGAGTTTTTTGCTAGGTTCTCAACCTGATCTTAGGATAGAAAGATAAGTTTGATAAAACAACTTCATTCATTCAATAGATACTTGTTTTTACAAAAGGTGTTCGTAGTGCCATTCTCGAAATACAACTTGTGAAATACAAACCAATCTTTCCTGTTTAGACATGGAACCTTTTCAAGTTCTTTCCATTCCAATGCCTTGGAAGCCTTTTACCCTCTGAGTCTGCTAGCTTGTAAGATCCACTCTTATGTGCTTCAAGGATGGTATACGGACCTTCCCATTTTGGGCCAAGCTTTCCTTGATTCTCTTTTTTGCTAGCTTCATTGTTTCTAAGGACCAGATCTCCTGGCTTGAAGCGTTCGTTCTTGACTCTCTTGTTGTAGTAGGCTTCCATTCGTTGCTTGTACTTGGCTTCTTGAATTGCAGCTTGGTCTCGTGCTTCCTCTAGGAGTTGTAAGTTCAACATGGTCTCTTTTTGGTTTGTTTCGGGATCCATGTTGACAATTCGTTGTGTTACAACTCCTACTTCAGCGGGGATCACGGCTTCGGACCCAAATACCAAGCTATAGGGTGTTCTTTTATGGCTTGTTTTTTCGGTTGTTCTTATGGCCCATAGAACACTAGGCAATTCTTCAAGTCAGTTGCTTTCGTACCTTCCCAATCTTGTTTTGATACCTTCCACTATGATTCGATTCGTCCTTTCAACCTGACCGTTTGATTGGTTATCACCAGTGGCTATGTATGCTCTACTTGTTTACAACGTCCCCACAACAGCTTCAACCACAAGAGGGTTTGAAAGAGGGTCTTTCTCAGTTGGGGGAAACAAACACACTGAAGCTCCCAAGCTTCCAGCCGCTGCCTTTTGTTCGAAACCCTTCCATCGAGATCTACCATATTGACTTCCTTGCCCTTCCCTTCAGCCATTTTGTCCCTTACTCCTTTAACCAAGTGAGCAAGTTCCCCAGACTTGACGGCTTCTTCGATCCTCTCTTTAAGTTTGAAGCAATCATTGGTATGGTGTCCCTTTTCTTCATGAAATTCACAATATTGTGTGGAGTTTTCATTCTTCCTGCTTTTGGGGAGAGGCCTAGGAGGCCGAAAGTTTTGCTTGACTTCTTCTGTTGCAAGGATTTCTTGAGGAGTCTTTGTGAGGGGTGTGAAACTTATGCTTTTCTCCCTGGTGGAAGGGTTCCGACCTTCAAGCCTTCGATGGTCTGACCCCTTTTGACGTCTGTCATAGAAGTTAAAGTTCCCTCTTTTTCTGGCTGGGCTGTTGCTTCGCCAACTGGATCCTCTTTTCCTTTGCTCTTTAATATCTACTGCCTCCTCTCCCTGGATATGGGCTTCTACTCTTTCGAGGGCTTCTTCCAAGGTCTTGGGCAGGGATTTGTTGAAATCTCTTGTGAGATATTTTGAGGTGATAGCATTCATAAAACCAGCTACCCTCATTTTCTCGTCTGCCCCTACATATGTTAGACCTTCCTTCTTATATCGTTCGATAAACTCTCAAAGACTTTCATCATCACGTTGTTTTATCTGAAAGATCACTGTTGCATCTTTGACATATCGCCTTTGTTGGGAGAAATTGGCCAGAAAACCCTTGCTGAGGTCGTCGAAGCTTCGAATGCTTCGAGCAGGTAAATCATTGAACCAAATCCTGGCTGATCCGACAAGAGTTTGCATGAACTTTAGACAACATTCAGCGTTTGACCATTTCTCAATCCTTGCTGCACCGGTGAAGATCTGAAGATGGTCCTCAGGATCTTAAGTCCCATCATACATTTTGATGTGGGACGGCATCTTGATCTTCGTTTGAAAATCATAATCGGCTATTTGCTGTGAAAAGCATGAGAGGTTACTCGGCTTGTAAGGTTTGGCCAAATCTTCTTCAGCCCTTGCACCCGTGTTGTTGCCATTGTTGTTGTTCCCCTGAGTGGCCAGCACCTGATTAATAAAGTGCTGCCACGGGAAGCTGGCCATCATCTGGGTCATCATCTGAGGCATGAGGTTGAAGCCTTGAAGGCTTCCGGGTGCTACTAGGCAACTAGCTCACAAAGGGGTGCTCATAACAGCACTTCGTGCCAAGGGAAGCACGGACAAAGCTTATTCCCATGAAGTTATTGTTGAGGGTTGAAGGCTTGTTACTGGGGACTGCAGGAGCTGGTCAAGAGTCAGCTCATGCCCCAAAGGAGCACCACTTGTAGCTGGTTGAGATGTGAAGAGAGGATATGCTGTAGGATTTGGCCTTGCAGACAGATATGGGTTAGGGTTTGGAGGATTACTGGGACCAGCCTCATCCCTATATGTAAAAGGAGGGAAGGGAGGCCCGGGAGATAGCGTTGGTTCTGGCTCATCATAGTCTAGACGAATCCTCACTCTCTTGTCCCTTTCCCTACTAACATATTGGTTGAGGAGAGACCTCAACTCAAGGAAATTGTTGGCAACGCCCTCAGGGGTAAGTTCAACACGTGCTGGGGTGTCAAAGACACCAACATTGGGGGAAGGGACTCCGGATCTGGACGGAGTTGGAGTGTTGAAAGTGAGAAACTCGGGAGTGCTCCCCGGAGTTGAGAAAGAAGTTGGTATAGCCACATGAGTTTGGCTAGTACCCGGGGTAGAGGTGTTTGGGACCTGATTTACTTCTCCGGGGGATCCACTTTCTGACATGGTAGTTTCAAGAGAAAAGAGCTACACTACTAGGTCTTTTTGAGGAGAAATAGTGGCGTAGCCCCACGGTGGGCGCCAACTTGTTGATGCAACAAATAATAGACCAAAGATAGTAGCTTGGCTGGTTAGGCAAAAGGGTTGAAGGGTTCACATTTGCCTAACGCAGGTCGTGGGGTCCCCCACGTTTGCAAGACGTGGAGAGATGTTCACTAGATTAATTTTGTAGTTTGCTAAAGATCCTCCTCTGAAATGTGTTCAGATTCGGATGTGCAAGCAAAAGGAATGTGTGTGTTGAATGTGAGAGAAAGTATCTTGCATGAAGCAAGTACTCGTGATGTATGACTAGAGATTTCAGGAAATCAGGGCTGGCCAGGAATGTCCTGCTTAGTAAATGAAGTGTCTAATTTATAGGAGAAGACATCACTCAAAGAGGAATGCATTTGACTAGTGACCATGCTTACAGTGGGGGTTTTGCCCTTTTTGGGGGTTGAAGGCTTTGACCTGCGGGTAAAAGGGTGTGTTCTGTGGATCCGTGTTGCTTTTGCGGCTGGTGAGTTGGTGAGGCAATACGGAGATGTGACCATTTACTGTTCCCGTATTGCTTTACTTCATCTCCCCAGCTTTTCAACCTTTGAACCGTTTAACCCTTTAAGCATTCATGTATTTAAATCATTTTATTTGGTCTTGGGCTACCCCCGTCATCAGAATGTAAGAAGGTTAAACGCCTAGTCTACTCAGTTTTTCTAATTACATGTTGGGCGATTTGGAGAGCTCGGAATGAATGTATTTTTAACAACAAGAAGCCTTCGAAGCTAGGGATAATTAAGGAGGTGCAAACGCTCGGTTTCCCTGGATCAAAAATAGGGCCAAGTCCTTTTCTTTGTTGGAGCGACACTGGAGAGATTTCAGTTTTTGATTTGTTTGTAACTAGGTTTTGCCAGCCCGCGTTGCGGGGCATTAAGCCGAATATTTATTTCTCATAGCATGTATGTCTGTGTTTTAGTTACTTGTACATACTACTCATAACACGATCTCAAAAAAAATTACATTGACTAAACAAAGTAAAACAAAATACTACCATACTTTTGCTAAAAAAAAGTAAAACGATGGAAAAACTACCGCTTGGCATGACGAATAAAAATTAAATCGAGCCAACCAATTAAAACAAAACACTATCATAGTCTTGTAAAAAAATATTAAAACGAATTTTATACTGGGGTAAAATCGTAAATAAATACAAAAAAATCATGTCGAAATGTAAATCAACTTAAGTTTATATCGACACGTAAATAAAAATAAAGACGTAAAACTCGATTAAAAAGTATTTAGAAAGTTAAGGGGTTGTAAGAGTCAATGCTGAAAATTAAAGGGTAAAAGTAAAAAAGAAAAAAAAAACCCACAAAAAGATAAGAAAGAAAGAAAAAGAAAAAAAAAAGACAACACCACTGTAGCAAAATGGTGTTATCATTTGATATATATAATAACTAGATTATAACCCCGTGTATTACACGGGTTGAGTAAATAAATTTATATACTAAATAATAAAATATTATATCTTTAAAAACATCCTTTATTGCACAATTTGTATAAATATAATTTTATATATTAAATAATAAAAAGTTATATATATAAGGACCATATTATAGGGGCTGAATTAATGTAATTTTATATACCAAATAAATTTGTTTTATTTAAAATGTTTTAAATTAACAATTTACAATTTCGAATAATATTTTATTAGAAAAATAGAAGAATGGTATTCGAAATTTAAAGTAGGATAAAAGTTAATATTAGCTCATTATTCATTTAATTAATATAAGATAAGTTTGGAAGTAAGGCGAGAAAATCATAAAATAAATATCTACAATGAACGACATGAGTCACACATTAATGTTTTATTATATAGTATAGTATAGATAAAAAATTAGATTGATATAAATAGATTGTTTTGTTGTAGCAAAATTTGTTAACGAAGTCTCAATAAATTTAACCCATTATTTAAAACTCCGTAAATGTATAAATGATAAATAATATTAGTTAGAGTAAATTACGATTTTGGCCCCTGTGGTTATATCATTTTTACCCTTTTAGCCCAAAAAAGAATTTTTTTTAACATCTGAGTCCATAACGTCTTTTTTTCTAACCCTTTTGGCCCCTAACACTAACCTCATCCATTAAATCTTAGCGGTCAAAAGGGTTAGAAAAAGACGTTAGGGGCCAAAAAGATTAGAAAAAAAGACATTGGTGGTTCAGATGTTAAAAATTCTTTTTGGGCTAAAAGAGTAAAAGTGATATAACCACAGGGGCCAAAATCGTATTTACTCTATTAGTTAAATAAATAATATTATAAATGAGAAGGAGATTAAACTAAATAATAATTATCCATAAAAAATTAAACTAAATAATTATAAATGAGAAGGAGATTAAACTAAATAATAATTATCTATAAAAAATTAAACTAAATAATATTTAGTAGAAGGATTATCTATAATTAATTAGAAAAAATTAAATTAAAATAATACTTATCTATAAAACATGGCCTAATATGATGACAAGTGTCCTCAAAATGGTTTCTTTTATTATATAGTATAGATGTGTTATTTTTCTTCTTCTTGTATCTAGCATCTTGCTAGCTCTTTTTTTGGTATGAAGTTTTCCTTTCAAAAATATATATATATATATATATATGTTTTGTAGATACGAATGCTCTTTTAGTCAAACTGTTGGATCTCAAACCGATTAAATCAACTGACTTGTTTTGATCGACATTAAACAGATTATTAACACCCGGTGACTGAAGTAATATTTAGACTAAATGGTATGGTGAGGCCCATCCCCACGAGGATGGGCCGTCACGTAGGCGCCACATCACCGGCTCGTGGAGGATGGACCTCCTTAACTTTTCAGGGGGGTGGAGGATGGGGCTACCCCACGTTAATATTTTATAATTTTCTAAGTTTTTTTTTAACTTAATAAAAACTTTATAAAAATAATAAAATACAACATAAAACAACATAAATAAATTCATTTCATAACATAAAAAAATTACATTTCCGAAAAATAAAAAAAAAATTACATTTCCTAAAAAATAAAAATAAAAAACCTACGACGTCCATTTTTTCTTCACCTCTTCCTTCATCCTCCGATACACCTCTCGTTCATCCTCCGGAACCGAGTCGAAATCCAACCTCATTATTCTAAAATCCTCCACTCGAGCATAGTCGGCCGACACGTTTTTCTTGTGACTATATTTTTCGGCCGCAAAGTCTTTAAACGAACGGAATTCGGAAATCAACTCGTCCATTTTCGAAGACGCCTTCGAGCCGCCACCTCCACCCGAGCCGCCCCCTCCACTCGAGCCGGCCCCTTTGCGCTTTCCGGCCGCCTCTTTTTTTGCTTTGTCCCTTCCGCAGGGACGTTCGATCTCGTGATATTCCGGTTCGTCATATTCCGGTTCGTCGTTTATGTCGATTTGACAACGAGCGGTGGAGCCTCCCGCACTATAACTTCCGGACTCAGAAGTTTTAGTCCGTTTGGCGGTTGCGACCTCATTTGGAACCGGCGACCATTTAGGTTCTTTCTTTAAAATGTTCCATGCTCGGATGTGCGGGAAAGGCGGATTTTTTGCTTCCCATTTAGCGGTCGCAAGGTTAAGAACGTCCTCGTCGCTATTCCCACTAGGGCGATTGATGTAAAGTGGGTTATAAATCCCGATAAAATCATTCACCAGCTTGTTCATTTTCCGCCACTTGGCCGATACGGATTCGAGATCACGGTAGGGGCCTTCCCCCATAAGGTTATTAAATTATTAAATCTTTCCGTACATGCCTTCCAAAAACTAGAACCCGTTTGATTGTTCCCTAAAATTAAAAAAAAAATTGCATTAGTAAAACTAAAAAATAAATATTTTTAAATTTAAATTAAAAAAAATTAACTTTGGTTCATACCGACAATCGGGCAAGTTGAGGCCTTAACATACGCAATTGCTGGCGCCTCCTCCTCTACTTTTGTCCACTGTCTCGGCTTTGCTCTCGAACCGCTTTTTTTTCCGGTGTCGGGTTCGGTTTCAACAGCCTTCCCCTTCCCCGTGTTTTTTTTGCGCTTGAGTTCTTTAGGTGGCAATTCGGGGACGACTTCATCATCATCGTCAAGCTCCACCGAGGGTTGCGGTTGGGAAATTGACGGTTGCGATTGGAATTGATCAAGTTGAACCGAGTTGCGTTGCATGAATTGTTGGAGTGCTTGGTATTGTTGCATTTGTTGAAGTTGGGACATTTGGGAGAAGGCGTTAGGTGATTGTTGGAAACCCGAAAACGTAAATTGTGGATTCCCCCACGAAGGATCCACAGCCTGAGTGTAAGCGGGACTCGAAAAAAAGTTAGGATTGTTCGGGTTGGGATTGTTCGGGTTGGGGTTGTTTGGGTTGAAGGGATTCATGATTGTATAAAAAATGGGATTGTTTTTTTATAAAAAAGGATGAGAGAGTTGGAGAAGAATGGAAGAAATGAGAGAATAATGGTATAAAATAGATGAGAAAGATGATATATATTTAAATTTGAAAAGGTAATTTTTTTTATTAAAGTATCCATTGTTAAACGGATATAAAATTCAAATGTTGCCCGTCGAGTTCGAGCGGGAGTAGCCGGTCAAGCCGGGATGGGGCGAGGGGGGCAGTGTGGGGGACCGGTGCTGGGCCTCGTCGGGCCTAAGCCGGCCCCATACCGCTTAGTCTTAGTTCTCCTAAATCTTAAAATACTGACTACGGGCCCTGCCTTATCCCATCTATCAACTTTATTAATGGGTTTATGAGCCAACACACCTCGGTCCACAAAATAGTAAATATATATAGTGTCTATATTTATACCATTTTTTATTTTTAAAATAGATATATATCTTTCTCGTCTAACTCATTTAAAAATATATATAAAATACAAAAAAAACTATCATAATTAGGAGTGCAAACGAGATGAGCTTTATTGAGGTGGTGTTTGTTTTTTGTCAAAAAGAGCTTCCTGCCTCTTCTGTCTGCACCGTGCAGACGCGGGAAGAGGTGGAGCCTCAAAAGAGTGTTTGTTTTTTTTTTTTGAGAAGTGCTTCCTGCCTCTCCCCAGCCTCTTCATGAGGAAGTGATAAAACAAAGCTTCTCCAAGAAGAGTTTTACCTCTTCTTGGCACCACATCCACCTCCACCCATGCTCCGACCCTGCTCCACCCATGCTCCGCCCCTGCTCCGCCACCACCACCACTGCTCCGCCCATGCTCCGCCCCATGCTCCGCCACCACAAACAAAACCCCCAAATCTTCTCCACCTCCACCTCCACTCCGCCATCACCTCTGCTCCACCTCCACTCCGCCACCACCTCCGACATCATCATCAACATCACAAACAAAACCCCCAAAACGAAAACCCTAAAATCGAAAACCCTAAATCGATCGGAAACGAACACCCCAAATCGATCAGGTGTGACGGTGGTTGTGACGGTCGTTTTGTGTGACGGTGGTGAAGTCAGCTCGCGACTCCGGCCAGGTGTGAAGGCGGAGGTGGTGACGGTCGTTTTGTGTGACGGTGTGAAGTCAGCTCGCGACTCCGGCCAGGTGTGACGGTGGTTGTGATGATGGCGGTGGTGAAGTGGTGGCGGTGGTGATGATGGCGGTGGTGCAGATTGTAGAGAGAGAGTAGAGAGAGAGTGGAGGTGGGATTGTCTGTGTGGTGTGTGAACCTAGAAGAAGAAGATGTTTTATATAAAAGAAAAAACAAACCCTCTTCTCCTTGCAGACTGAAGACATTTGGTCCACCTCTTCTCCTGCAGATGCCTGCAGATGTGGCCTGCAGCAGAAGAGGTTTTCAAGAAGAAAAAACAAACAGCACCTGAGTCTGAGTCGAGCTTGATTCTAAAATAAATCTTGTTTATTTATTGACTCCGAGCTCGAGCCTGACATGTGAAGCTCGTCAGACTCATCGAGCTTTAGTGTAATATTAGTTTTTGTTAATATTTAATATCATTTACCAATTATTTAAAATTTAATAACATTTACCGATTATTTATAGTTATCTAATAAACGAGCCGAACCTGAGCCTAAAAGAGCCTGAGCCCGAGCTTCATTTATCAAACTCGCGAGCCTAAACGAGTCTATTATTTATATTATTCTTATTTGATATATTAATTAATAGATAATAAATAAGCCAAGCTTGAGCTTGAAAACAAAGTTTGAACCAAAACGAGCCAGACTCGAGCCTGGTCAAGCTGATACTTCTTTCATCTCCTCACAAAACATCAAATTATTTGTTGATATATTTACATTTTTTTAACACCTAACTCGTAATACATAGTGTAATTGCAAGTCAATGAGTCATGTTTGTTTCTTGCTTATATAAATTTGCTGTAAGGACCCTTTAACAATCAAATAAATTTATTCCATCGTGTTTAACAGGAATCCGGAATATGAAAAACAATTCGTTTTGCAGATAGAATTAACCGATAAAGTCGTGACGGAATAATAGTCCGTTAGTGATCCAAATATGCCCGTTTAAAAAAAAATAAGACGAAACCAAATGTTCTTGTTAATATATGCATGGTTTTATATATATTGGATTTTCATAATAAACAAAAAATCCAAGGTAGCGATGAAGGGGGTGGGGAAGGAGATGGGTGTCCGAGGGGGGTGTCCGAGGAGTTTGGCGGAGTTTGTTGCATCTGCTCCTCTTACGCCCCTTCTCAAGCCCGATAATGGAATTAGACCTATTGCAGTGGGTTCGATCTGGAGGAGAGTGGTCTCCAAGGTAGCGATGAAGGGGGTGGGGAAGGAGATGGCCAAATATCTTGGCGACTTTCAGTTTGGGGTCGGGGTTCCAAACGGGGCTGAGGCGGTTCTTCATAGTGCGAACAGGCTCTTAAATGCGCACCACCGAGACGGGTCGTTGGCTATGCTTACCGTCGATTTCACGAATGCCTTTAACCTTGTGGATAGAACTGCTCTTTTAAATGAGGTAAGGAAAATGTGTCCATCCATCTCTGCTTGGGTTGATTTTTTATACGGGCAACCAGCTAGGCTTTACGTGGGGAATGATTTTATTTGGTCATCCACGGGGGTTCAGCAAGGGGATCCTTTAGGGCCTCTTCTTTTTGCCCTTGTTTTACACACTCTTGTTCTCCGAATCAGAGATCGTTGTAAGCTTCTGTTTCACGCATGGTACCTGGATGATGGGACCATTATTGGAGATGCTACTCAGGTTGCCAAGGCTTTAGACATCATTAGAGTGGAGGGCCCCTCCTTGGGCCTCCTTCTCAACCTTAAAAAAACTGAAGTTTTTTGGCCTACATGCGACGGGGTGAAGACTCAGGCGGGTTTATTTCCGCAAGAGATTGGTAGGCCGGTGCACGGTATGAAACTCTTGGGCGGTGCCGTCAGTAGAGATGGTCAGTTTATTAGCGAGTTGGCCCTCAAAAGAGCCAAATGTGCGGTTGAGCTGATGGGATGCCTCAAACGCCTTAAGAACCCTCAGAGCGAACTCCTCCTGCTTCGTTCGTGTATGGGGGTTGCTAAACTGCTGTTTGGGCTTAGAACGTGTCAGCCTTCTTATGTCGGGGAAGCCGTCTCTGTTTTTGACAAGGGGCTACGGAATGCGATCGAGGACATTGTTGTTTGTGGGGGTGCCTTTTTCGGGGACCTACAATGGAGGTTAGCTTCCCTCCCGACCCGATTTGGGGGGCTTGGGATTTGCTCAGCTGAGGATGCCTCTTCCTACGCTTTTGTGGCTTCAAGGGCCCAATCTTGGGTTCTTCAAGACCACATCCTTCGCGAATGTGGGGGAGAGTTGTTGGACCCTGATTACAAGGGTGCGTTGGACAATCTGCATAGTTCTCTTCCCGTTCTTGATCTTAGCGATTTCTACATTAAAGACACCGCCCCCCCTAAAGCCCAGAAAATTCTGGCGAATGCCTTATATGGAGAAATCGTCAAGACAGTTGAAGAGAAGTTTGTCTTTTCCCCTCGCCAGCGAGCCGTGTTTGAGTGTTTGCGAGCCCCCCATGCTCAGGATTTCCTGTCTGTTGTTCCCATCGAAGGTTTAGGGCAGAGTATGTCGGCGGTGGAATACCGGGCTATCCTCAAGTACCGTTTAATGATACCCCTTTTCCAGGCTGATGACCCGTGTCCTGTGTGTCAGAAGTGTTGCTTGGATTCTTTTGGGGAGCATGCAGTACATTGCAAAGAATTACCGGGGTTTAAGTATCGTCATGATTTAGTTCGCGATGTGCTGTATGATGTCCTTAAGCGAGCAGGGGTCTCGGCAAAAAAGGAAGCTCCAGTGAACTTCTTGACTGATCCATTAGAAGGGAGATCTACGCTACGGCCCGCTGACATTCTTGTTTTTGGATGGGAAGGAGGGAAACACGCGTGTGTCGATTTGACAGGTGTGTCCCCCCTCGTTGGGCTAAGGGATCACGGTTTTGTGGTGGGACAGGCGATAACCAAGGCAGAGGCGGGCAAAGTAGCTAAACACGAAAAGGCTTGTATCGAGAATCAGCACGTGTTCGTCCCGTTCGCTTTCGATACATTTGGCGCTCTCGCCCCTGACGCGGTGCGATTCCTAAAGCGAGTTCAACAGGTGGTAAGCAGTAACACCACACATGTTAAGGGGCAGAATTTTGTGTTTAGCAGGGTAGGGTTTGCCATTCAGAAGGGGGTAGCGGCGCAGCTTGTTGCTCGTCTACCTGCCATTAGTTTGTAATTTCTGTTTATAGGGTATGTATATTCCTCCTTTAATAAAAAAAAAAAACAAAAAAAGTAAATAATCCCAAAATTTGTTTATTCCGGCATGCTTTCTCAACTGAAAAGAGAAGCCAATCCGGTCACTACTAACTTACTCCCTCTCTCCACATTCCTCGGTTTTATCGCCGGCGGTTCCCATTTTCCTCCCGCCGGCGACTCCAAACCGTCATCGGACTTTCTCTTTGACTCAAACGACGTCGCTTCCTCTCCAAAAATCATTTCAAAATCTCCACACTCCAACGCCGGAACACTTTTGTCCTCCGTTCCGGCAAAAATCTGTTTCGACGCAGCGTTTGCGTCTGGCGTTGGCGGTGGAGTCGGCGGCGGTAGCGTCGGCGACGGCGGCGGCGGTGGTTGTGCTCTGGTGTGTGGTGAGAGCCATTTGGATCTCATGTACTCGAATTTCCTCCATGGAGGAACGTGCATTCCTTTCTTCTTCAAGCTCAGTTTCGCCGCTTCAGTTACTATCGATAATATCTGTTGCAGACGATCGGCTTCTCCGACGAAGATGTACGGCAGCGATTGAAGGATTGCTTTGTAGTTTCCGGTAGGTCTCGCTATCTCAAACTCAGATCTGAAATCGATAACGATTAATACTCGTTCTCCGGTTTCAAAAATCACATCTAGGTATTTATATTCGCCTGCAAAGAGATCAATTGATTAAGTGTTTGATTCCCGTGGGTTATTTTCTCAACGAATAAGTAATTCTAGGAATGAAACCTTTTATCTAATTCGAAAAAACAAAGCAGTCCAGGGCAATAAAATATGAAAAATCTAAAATTTTTATATTTTTAATATTAAACAAAAGTGTAGAGAGATGATTACCGGCAGGATAAGATGATGTTTTCTCCCAATGTGATTTGCAAATTGAGGATTCGTAGCCGAATGATAGTAATTCTTCGGCAACAAGTTTTGTTAATTCGTCTTTTCGCTTGCAGGTTTTGTTCTTCTCGACGATTTTCGATGTGTCTGCTAACAGATTTCTTTGAATCACACTCGCACAAGGGATCAAACTCTGCAAATTCGAACAGGTTTTGTTAGAATTATATGGAATGTCACATGAGAGATACAATATGATAAAACATATGGTATAATCCTTTAAAACATATTATGTCACATAACATATGGTACAAACTTTTATAACATATGATATAATCCTTTAAAACATATTGTTGACTGATGTAACATTAGCAGTTTACCTTGAGTGTTTCAACAGAATCACCAAAATATCCAGCAGCAGAAAGATCGAATTCATCATCAGAAACGTCGTTAATGTTTCCGTTGAAACAATTGCAACGATTGCGGCCACATTTCGGTTTCTCAGGAGCATCTTCAATAAAATTCTGAACCATTTTAGCCAAGCAAACCGAACTCGGCTCGAATTCTCCATCTTTGACTTCGTTGACTTTCTCCGAATTGTTCTTTAAAACGCTAGGAAATTGCCGATCGAAGAGCCGCTTTAGCCGAGACTTCAACACTGGCTTCACTGCCACCACCGGAGAATCAGAGTTCACCGATTCATCATAACTTCGGTAGTCAATTGGTTGAATCTTCATCTGGAAATGCATAGACTATACAATCTACCTTAATAATAACAATAATACTTCCTAACGGTTAATTTGTACAAAAATTCACTAAATGCCTACAGGAAACCCTGACAAATTATACACAATTGATGAACACAAGTACGTAGTACCAAGGCAATCAATGAAGTAATCACTACGTTATCAGACCTCCGGATCAAAAAATTGCTTCAAGGAACATAATTAGATACCTTTCGTCTCGAAAAGAACCGAATAACTTGTCGAATGTGAAATACAAAACTTGTTCTAGTGTTTTTCGTGAAGAATGTGACGGCGATGAACGGGAACTTTATCATTCGGAAGTCGTTTAGATGAGTAAAACTTCGTTGCCGGAATATTCATTTTCCGGCGGTTGTGTGATCGCCGGATTTAATGGTGGTGAAAACTGAAAAGATGTTTGATTTTTTTTTTAAATTGTGGAAGAGTGATTGATAAAAATGGAATCAGTTGAGAGGTTTTTATACAGGAGCGGTGTGCTGACGTGGATAATAAGACAGATGAGTGCTGACGTGGGCTGGATTATCCAATAATTTGTGAGTGGGTCACGTGCTGCCTGGGCGTTTGTACTACGTGGTTTTTGTGTCAGTACAGTTGACACGTGGCTTGTTTTTATAGGATGAGTGAAACCATAATTATCGTACTGTAAGTTGCATAAAAGTCCTAGAAGTTCTAATCGTTTGGCAGATATTACCCTTTGGTTTTTTGTGGTGTGAAATCACAGCCAATAAGTTTCTAAAATTCTATTATTATTTAATGAATAATTAATAATTAATTTTAAATAGGGAAGTAAGGTTACAAAATAAGACAACTAAACAAACTACCCCCTATTGCACCATTGGGTAGTCAAAGCCAACAAGGTGAATATGCACTAATAAGATTGGTTAGCAAACTATTGTGGTGTTTTGAATGACCTATTGGGTTGTTTTTATCAATCTTAACTAGATTAGACCGGTTCGTAACCAGCAAAATGTTTAGTGTTCATATACACTTTTCATCCTTTATGTTTGTATCAGATTGCAATGGATAGCTCGTAACTTCAATAATTACTTTTTGGCCGGAAAACTCAACATTTTCGTCCCAAATCTCTTTGTAACCTCAGATCGGACCTTTAGAAACCTTTTTTCTGGCAATAAACGGTTTTCCGGCGACCGGAGACTAACGCCGTTAGGGTTCTGTTAGTCAGGGTCCATTGGTGGCCAATATGTCAATAGTTTGGATCGCCAATGGTTATTTTTTAAGTTTGGATTGTTGGCGGCCAACAGCGAATAGTTGGGATTATTAAAATCCAATATTCCGATCTTTTATAAAGAGTTACATTATTATTTCACATCCTTAACAAGATTCTATTGTCGATTTTTTTACTTTTGTTTTAAAGAAGTTCACATACAAACTTAGTCGTATGCGTTCAACAACAAGTTCTGTATAAGACTTTTAAAGTGAATGTGGACCATATCACATCGAAGGCCATGGATCGCATACTCGCATGTGGTGACACACTAATGTGTTGTTCTTAATGAAACTTGGGTTTTGACGTTGGTCAGTAACCAACAATTTCAATAATTTTCTTTATGTTGATGTTTATGGTCGTTTGTAAAAATGATATTATGTTAAAATAACAATGACATCATGTTTTTGCGGACTTTGTAATGTTTTGAACATTATCATACACCTAATTATGGTGTTAACTTAATCATTTTAGTTAAATCATTTCATAAAATTCACATTATTTTAATAGATTATGCTGTTTTGCTTTAATTCACTAGGACAGCCTTTCATTAAAACATTGACTTATTAAACTCAGTTATTCATTTTATTTGTTTCTATGATTATATTAGATGGCAATAATGTCATTAATAGCAATGTATAATGAAGGTAGGTTCTATCAACTTATTCTTGTTATTTTATACAAACATGCTAATAAACTAAGGCAGGTTTCCGATCGTCTAAAAGCTAAGTGGTTTTGAAGAGAATGACAAAATGTAACGAGTGTCGATGATTTTAGTGTCATCAACTTATTTTGGATAAACATACTATATGACAAATGAAAATCTTTTAGGATGTGTGTCAATTTTCGGTGTCTTTTCACTCTTATAGAACCTTCTTGATACACAATGGTGTTAAAACTCAATATATGGGAACGCTCATCCGATTCATCATCAAGACCGGGGTCATGCACGAAAGAAACTTATAAGAATATATCATATGGTTATATAGTTGGCGTGTATGCAAGGGAGGATCTTAGTTAGGGCCAGGGGTGTCACACCCCAACCGATGACGGAAACATCGGGGCGTGGCACTGAGCGAAACAGATTGTCTAGAAGTTTCCATAATAACTATAATTATCAATTAATTAAAGCAACATGTCCCATACCATGTCATAAAAGATAACATAATTATTACAGACAAAATCTAGTCAAATTGTCCTGTTCCAACAACTCAGATTTCAAATACAGACAATTGTTTATTTGTTTCTAGACCTTTCGTAGCCTCGATTTCACAGCAATCCAAGCAAATTAACATCTTAAGCACCTGTCACATACGTTAAAGTAAAAGTCAATACACATGGTGTAAAGGTGAGCATACAAGTTTGATAATAGCATACAGAGTTCGAAATCGTTTACGCATAACCAGCACGTACACAGTGTGAAATGAAGCACGTAAGTTATCGACATGAACCTATCAATACCAATGACTGCGGGTTGACTGCCCAAGGCAGTTCGTAATACACTCTCACCACTATGAGCCATGTAACAAATTGTCCTTAACAACCCCTGAGTGAACAGGTACTGAGTCCAAACTATAGTACTATCGTTGCTAAGGCAGGTAGACAGCATTCCATGTGTAAACATAACAAACAAGCATTCATTAAGTCACGTATAACATGCGGTAACGGTTAGCGTTAAAGTATTGCGTAGTGTGTTCGATGTGATTTAGTATGAGTAACGTATGTAACACCCAAATGTGTGTAAAGCAAAAAGGGTTCGAGTATACTCACAGCGATTGATGGATTGAAGGGAGCGCTAGAGAGTAAGATTAGCCTGATCAGAACGATAGCATAGACGATAAGCGACGCGTAAAACGATACAAGTGTCAGTGGATCGAACAGCAATCCGATCTGGTGGCAATCCGATCGGGTGGCCGGTCGATCGGATGACAATCAGTTCGGGTGGTCACCCGGTCGGGTGGTCACTCGATCAGATTGTCACCTCGTTTGGGATGGATGTGTTTGTGTATGATGGCTTGTCTTTTGAAGTTTTCGTTGTAGCATTTTGAAAACAGAGAAGTATCTCTACCTTTCAGGTCGGTCGGCCGAACGACTGTTCGATCGGACAGCAATCCGATTGGCGAGGCTATCCAGGTTGAGAACAAATTCACAGCAGGACGGTCACTCGATCGGATGGCTATCCGATTCGGGTGGCAATCCGTTCGGAGTGAACATGTTGAAAATTATTAAGTCCCTAAATGTCACTCGATCGGACGGTTACTCGATCGGATGGCAATCCGATCGGGTTATAGTCCGTTTCCACGTTCAGATCCTTCAATAGTTTGAGAAAATGGTTTTAGTGTAGAACCAAGTGCAGCCCGATCAGACAGCCGGTCGATCGGGTGGCAATCCGATCGGGTGGTAACCCGATCGGACAGTAGTCCGTTCCGACGGTCTGATCGTTCTAACACTGGTTTCTGTTAGGAGTGTTGTAGTTTTGAATGAGGCGTTTTGATGTCTTGTTTGTACAACGGAACCCTTATCTCGTCCCAAGTGAGCTGGCCGGACAGGAATCACCCTGATCCGAACAGTTTCCGGTTCGAGTTGGTTGTTCATGTTCAAACCCGAAATCAACGTCTCGTGGATAGAATCCAGTTCTTAAACCAACACATCAACACGAAAGAGTAGAAGGTTAGAACAAGCTCCGATTCTATCGGTTTTGAGTGCATTGAGTGTAAAAGAGTTGAAAGAAGGTTGGAAAACCATCTTTCAATCCTTTTCACCATGAATATGTTTAGATCTATGAAAGATCTTTGTTTATTTTTGTGGAAATCGTTCAGATCTAAGTTGTTCTTGGTGGATTGAAGCCAAAATATGAAGTTCATAAGAACACCATGATGACATCATCCTAGAACACCTCAAATCTAGTGATTTCACGGTTAAAAGTTAAGATTTAAAAGATAGAAAGGTGTAGGAGTGCGTGTAGATCAAGAAAGTACAAGATTTAGATGGAAAACTTACAAGAATCGCGAGAAATCTGAAGAAAAGTGGGCAAGAAGCGCTGGTCGGATGAGAGGTGCAGAAAAGGTAAGTTTGTGATGTTGACAGGGGTATTTATAGGGTTTCCATAAAAGGAAAGGGGCATAAGTGGCTGGTCGATCGGGTGGCGGCTCGATCGAGTGGCACCTTGATCGAGTGGCAACTCGATCGGGTGGCAGCTCGATCGGGTGGCAGCTCGATCGGCTGGCCACTCGATTGAAGTGAACGGCGCGACGAGTTTTGCGATTTCGATTCGCGTGCTGAGCGTTGCGATGCGATAGAGTTTCCTATTCAAATTACTTTTAATCCCAACTACTATATCAACATACAATCATCCTTAATTGACTTGCGTTTAGCGTTTGCGATTCGATTGCGATTGAGTTTCGATTAGTCACCATTACATAATCATAAATAAACATGCACAAGTAACACATAAGGCACACATAAACATAAGAACAGTAACCAGAACGCGTAATTCGAGTTGCGATTGTGATAAGCAATAGGCGATAAAGCGATAAAACATGCGATAAATATCGAATAGTCTTCGATTATTAATAAGTACTCCACTTAATGCAACTAACGTAAAGCATAAAAGACTATATACAAGTCAAAGAAGTCAAAACAGGATTTGAGCAGGGAGTGACAGATCGCAATCAGCAATCTTGTCTCCCTTTGACTTCAATCTTGACTTTGACTTTGACTTTCGAAACACAGGGTGTTACAGCCTCCCCTAGTTGAGGGAATTTCGTCCCGAAATTAGGCCAAAGCCGTAACAAACAACTGCGGGTACTTCTTCTTCATGTCGCTTTCGAGTTCCCAAGTGAACTCTGCGCCTCGTTTTCCTTCCCATCGGACTTTCACAATGGGAATGCGCGAGCGCCTGAGCTGCTTGGTTTGGCGATCCATGATTTCGACAGGCTTCTCCACGAAGTGTAGCGTTTCGTTTACTTGGAGATCTTCTAGAGGTATAATTAAATCGTGCTCAGCCAGGCACTTTCGAAGGTTCGAAACATGGAAAGTCGGGTGCACGTTATTAACTTCCTTCGGTAGTTCGAGTCTGTTGGAGACTTTTCCGATCCTTTCCAGAATCTTAAAAGGTCCAACATATCGAGGCGCTAGTTTCCCTTTCTTGCCGAATCTGACCACGCCCTTCCAAGGTGATACCTTTAGGAGTACGTAGTCGCCAACGTCAAATTCAAGGGGCTTGCGTCGTCTATCGGCGTCACTTTTCTGACGACTCCGAGCTTTCAGCAGATTGTCTCAAATTTGGAGGACTTTGTTAGTCGTTTCTTGCAGTAGCTCAGGACCGGTTAATTGCGAGTGCCCGATCTCGTGCCATACAATAGGCGATCGACATTTTCTTCCGTATAAAGCCTCAATCGGTGCCATTTGAATGCTAGAATGATAACTGTTATTATACGATAATTCGACTAATGGCAGGTAAGCGTCCCAATTACCACCGAAATCAATGACACACGAACGGAGCATGTCTTCAAGGGTACGAATCGTTCTCTCAGTCTGACCGTCGGTTTGGGGGTGGAATGCGGTACTTAGATTAAGCTTAGTACCGAGAGCCGTTTGAAACGTCTCCCACAGGCGCGAGGTAAACCGAGCATCACGGTCAGAGATGTTGTCGCGAGGCGTCCCATGTCAACAAATGATCTCATCGGTGTAGATTCGGGCTAATCTTTCTACCTTGTAGTCTTCCCGTATTGGCAAAAAGTGAGCAGATTTGGTCAAACGATCAACGACAACCCAGATGCTGTCGTGACTTAATGGCGTGCGCGGAAGTTTTGTTATGAAGTCCATAGCTATACTCTCCCACTTCAACATAGGGATCGGGGGTTGTTCGAGTAAGCCAGAGGGTCTTTGGTGTTCAGCCTTGACTTTCGAGCAAGTCAGGCACTTTCCAACGTAGAGAGCGATATCACTCTTCATGCCCGACCACCAGTACTTGTAGCGAAGGTCCTGGTACATTTTATCGGCACCGGGATGAATAGAGTACCGAGATTTGTGGGCTTCGTCCATCAATATCTGTCTTAAAATGGTCCGCTTAGGGATCCAAATTCGGCCCAGAAAGTGGAATATCTCATTCGACTTATTCACAAGCTGGGCTCCATCGTGGTAGATTCTTTCCTTCTTCAAAGTGCGCTCATTAAAACAAGCATGATGGGCTTCACGGATGAGGGTTTCGAGATCGTATTGGGCTTGGATATTTCGAATGCTGAGCAGATAGCTCCGTCTGCTGAGGGCGTCGGCAACGACATTTGCTTTTCCTGGGTGATAACAGATCTCACAGTCGTATTCGTTGAGAAGTTCTACCCATCGGCGTTGACGCATATTAAGTTCCTTCTGGTCAAAGATATGTTGTAGGCTTATATGATCGGTGAAGATCGTACACTTGGTACCATACAGGTAGTGTCGCCAAATCTTTAACGCAAAAACAACTGCGCCTAGCTCGAGATCATGGGTTAAATAGTTCTTCTCGTGGATTTTGAGCTGACGAGATGCGTAAGCAATGACCTTGTCCCGTTGCATGAGGAAAAAACCAAGACCAAGGTTCGAGGCATCACAATAGACAATAAAGTCGTCGTTTCCATCGGGTAAAGTGAGAACGGGAGCATTGCAAAGCATGTGCTTGAGGGTTTGGAAAGCAGACTCTTGTTCAGTTCCCCAAACAAAAGGCTTGTCTTTATGCGTGTGGGCGCTGACGGGTAGTCCGTAGGACAACCCTTAAGTGTGTTAAAAGACGAGTTAATCCCGCATTTGATCACGTAATTGTCTAGAATTAGATAACTACGGTTGTTTGTGTTTCAGGTACAAATGGAGCTTAAAATCGAAAGAATACGGAGAATAAATGAAAAAATCAATTATTGGAATTGAATAATTAAGATGATGACATGATAGAGGATGAAATTACGAGAACGTAGGCGAAAACGGTGAAGAAAACGGAGTTGAAACGAAAAAGTTATGAAGAAAACAAAATTGCGTGATTACGGTAGCTACCGTAAATTACGGTAGCCCCCAGCATTTTTCTTCCACCGTAAGGCAGTAGAGACCTACCGTAAGCCATTCCAAGCCACCGTAAGCTACGGTGGCCACCGTAGCTTACGGTGGAGGCCAGCGTGAAACTTGTAACTCCCTCATTTAAGGTTGTTTATGGTGCCTTTTCATCATCCAATCATTGTGGACGGTTTTGGAGGAGTTTAGGGGCGATTTTTGGCTATCTTTTTGTGTTCTTGAGTGGTCTAAACATGAGGACTTTGTTTTGGATTCGAATGAACAAAGGTTTGATTGTGATGATGATTCACCACACTATGAGCGGCTAGGTTTGCTTGGTGATCATCCCGAATGTAAGGTTTACTTGTGACAATTATGTTTTGTTCTTTAATTTCTGGAATAATAGACTTTGCATGTGTTGTTTAGTTTATTATGGTGTTCGAATGATTGTTTGTAAATTGTTAATGTGTGTTTGATCATAGTTCTAAACCATACGTTCTTGGTGCCGTTGGCAATCGAGATATCATGGGAGGGTAAATTGTTAATGTGTGTTTGATCATATATGTTAATTGGTCATCGGGTAACAACCTCGTGTTCTAGGAATCCGAGTACTTAGTTCCCTTTCATCACAAACAATTGATCTTACATGAACCATGTCTATGTGGTTCTTTCCAGTTGAACATGAACATTGGTTGTCACTTAAAACCTGAAACTTGGGATGATCGCTAACTTCTTATCCTGTTACAAAACTTAACTTTGATTTGTAATCTAATTTAGTTCAGTTTAGACAATTAAAACCAAACAACCAAATCCGTGAATTTACTTTTCTTGCAATTTAGTTAACATTAGTCATTTAGATAACCATTGAGATAGCACATATTCCACAAACTCCCTGTGTTCGATACCCACTTACCGCTATCTATTTAGTTGTATTTGGATTAAATTTGCGTGTACCACGACAAGCACATCAGGCGCTAAGCGACACAACGATTTTAGAGAATCCTTCGATAAATCGACGATAATAACCCGCTAGTCCGAGAAAAGATCGGACTTCAGACGGGTTCTTCGGCGTAACCCAACTTTTAACTGCTTCAATCTTCGCAGGATCGACATGAATACCTTGACTATTGACAATGTGACCGAGGAATTGAACCTCCTCTAGCCAAAATTCACACTTGGAGAATTTGGCATAGAGTCGATTCCCTTGGAGTAGCTCGAGAACCAAATGTAGATGTTGCGCGAGCTCGGCTTTTGACTTAGAATAGATCAGGATATCGTCGATGAACACGATGACGAAGCGGTCAAGAAATGGTTTACACACCCGATTCATCAGATCCATGAAAACCGCGGGTGCGTTGGTTAGACCAAAGGGCATAACAACAAACTCATAGTGACCGTATCGGGTGCGAAAAGCGGTTTTGGGCATATCCTCCTTTTGAATGCTTAGTTGGTGATAGCCTGAGCGTAAATCGATCTTCGAGAAACATGTAGCACCTTGCAGCTGGTCAAACAAGTCATCGATGTGAGGCAGGGGATAGCGATTCTTGATTGTCAACTTATTCAATTCCCGATAGTCGATTCACATCCTGAACGACCCATCCTTCTTTTTGACGAAAAGGACTGGCGCGCCCCATGGAGAGGTGCTCGGGCGAATGAAGCCTTTATCAAGCAGTTCCTGGAGCTGACTCGAGAGTTCACGCATTTCGGACGGAGCGAGTCGATAAGGAGCTCTAGCAATGGGGTTTGCTCCAGGAATGAGGTCGATACGAAAGTCGATATCATGACTTGGCGGTAGGCCGGGAAGATCATCAGGGAACACATTAGGAAATTCACGAACCACAGGAACGTCTTTCACTTTTGTCTTTCTTTTCTTTTCCTTCTCCGCTACTAGAATGTTAGCCAAGAAAGCTCTGTATTCCTTGCGGAGATACTTGCTAGCTTGGACACATGACATGAGCTTGAGACCTTTCGAAGTAGTTTCGCCATAAACACATAATACATCACCATTTACGAGCGAGAATCGAATCATTTTATCGAAGCACACAACTTCAGCATGGTTTTCACGAAGAAAGTCCATGCCTACTATGACGTCAAAACTTCCAAGTTGCATTAGAATAAGGTCGATTGGGAAGATGTGATTGTTGAGCTCAAGTGTACAATCACGAAGAACATAATTGACGGCGACAGTTCTTCCGGTGGCGGCTTCGACATCGAACGTCGAGGGGAGATGGAAGCGCTTACGATTAAGGAGCTTCTCGAATTCGAACGACACAAAACAGTTATCGGCTCCAGTATCAAACAAACACGAAGCATAAATACCATTCACAAGGAATGTACCATTGACCACGTTGTTGTCAGCCTGGGCTTGGCGCGCATTGATGTTGAAAGTTCTGACGCGGGCGGCTTGTTGCTGTTGCTGTTGCTGTTGAGGCTGTTGCTGTTGCTGAGGCTCTTGTTTCACAACCCTGTTTGGGCACATGTTCGCGAAGTGGTTGGGATCACCACACGCGAAGCAGACTCTGGCGTTGACCGCGGGTGCCTGAGCCGCTTGTTGGCCTCGAGGAGCTGGAAGTAGAGCTTGATGAGCGGTAGCTTGAGCTGGTGCTTGTCGAGGACCAGTACGGCAATTAGCAGTGAAGTGGCCGTACATATTGCAGTGCACGCAAAATCTGAAGGCGATACCCACCGGATGGTGATAAGTACATGTCGGGCAAGCAGGGTGGGGACCAGTGTATGCACGCTTTGCAGGCGGTGCGTAGGTAACTGGTGCTGGTCGGTGCTGAGACTGCTGCTGAGCCGGTACGGCTTGAAGTGGAGCAGTAGTAGTTGTGACAGCGCAGTTTTTGTTGCTGGAGCTGTTGTTGTTGTTCTTTTTCTTGCGTCGAGAGAACTTTGACGATTGAGCGGTGGTGGTTTCAGCGGTTGGTGCGGGCGTGCGGCGGTGGTAGCTTGGTGCAGGTTCTTCGAAGTTTTATCCCAAAAACCAGCTTTGACGCGCTTGTCGTTGATTTCAGCGGCAAGCAGGTAAGTCTCCTCGATTGTTGCCGGTTTTGCAGCATGCACAAATCTGCAACACAGTCTGGCAGAGCTCGAATGTACTTCTTGATTGTCATGTCGGTGGTCTTCACTTGATCAGGGCAGATAATACTGAGCTGCTTGAATCGTGTAGTTAAAGCAGCGTTGTCACCATCCATCTGCTTCAGATGCCAGAATTCGTCCTCCAACCTTTGGCGCTCATGGGGAGGGCATGTCACGGCCCCATCCCCGGTTTGACCGGGTCAGGAGCCGCGGAACAGGAACCCGTGGTATCTAAATGATGCGACAACGGAAGATTTTGACTGGATCTTTTAAAAGTCGGAAATGCCTGATTATTTTATTTCATAATTCGGGATAAACCCCGTAATTTACAATAGAGGAATTTTACTAGGAAATTCCCTGATTTATTAAAACATGTTTATTCATTTTAACTGAGCCACCTCTTCAAGCTTGTTAGTGCTCCGTAGCACGTTTTTCTTGATTTACAGCAGGTCGCCTGAAACATGTTTTAAAAATATTTTGTCAGCGGGGAAATACTGGTGAATCATTCATTTTGATAAAATGACACATAGTTATAAATTACAGCATAAGAGTGATTACAATGGCTTCTATCTTATTTTTATCTGGCGCCGTGTCACCTGTTGACGATGGTCATACCACTATTGGGTCTTTCCCCAAGTAGTGACGTTTATCACTGTTAGGATTTATTAGCCTAACTGTGAGAAATTAGTAATGTGCACAATACCCCACTAGCCAGTGATTCAAGATAACCACGACTTAATCCTTGTAATTATAACATTGAAAATGGTTTGGAGTATTGTAAAACATAATTGATAAAAAGAGAATGACTCACATTGCAGATTTATACGGGCAGAATTTAGCCTACTGATTAGCCTTGTAACCTAATTTAAATAACAATGCACATGATGTGCGTGAAAGTGTTGTATATTTTAGGTGTATATTTTAAGCCCTTTTTAACACTTATTTTAGCCAAGTTTTAAATTTATAAAACACGATATTTTACTAACACTAAACACACATATGGGCAAGTGCACCCATCGTTGAGTGTAGTATAGCGTTGGTAAGATACCGAGGTCGTCCAAGGACACAAGAGCTTTTAGTACCGGTTTATCCTCAACGTCTAACCAAAATAAAAGTTTATGAAAAATGTTTTAAACTAAGAAAAATAAAACTAACTAAAATGCTGAAAATAAAATAAAAATAAAAACAGATAGACAAGATGAATCACTTGGTTCCGACTCGTATCTAGTATAACCTTTGATTATTTCCGCACTTTTGCACATAATTAAGAGATTATCTTAGTTATTGTAGTAGGCCCCTCTTTTGAAGGCGACGTTACCCTCACCCCAGTAGTTTGAGTCAGCAGGGATACAATCCTAAAAGGGTGGATTATTGGAAGATAATGAATTAAGTTATTAATGCAGTATTGTGGTAGGCCCCGCTTTTGGCGGTGACGTTACCCTCGGCTAAGTAGTCTGAGTCAGCAGGGATACAGTCCTAAATAGCCGGGTTATAGTATTAATAGTAGTTAACTTATGAGGGGGTCAAAGAGTTTGGACCCCCGCCATCCAATACCGTGAAGTATTGAAGGAGGTCCTACTAAATTTGACCCAGGTCCATTGCAGGACCTCTAAACGCTGAACAATGGCAAGACCTTTACCAAACCATTCCCTTAACCCCCTACCAGGTAGCCAACATATCTCCATATAGACCGTGGAGATATGAATGGTGAAAATCCTTTATTTTATATAGACAGTAAAATAATGCCAAGACACCACGGACAAACGATAAGGAAAGATCACCTTCAACATAAGTAACTAGTTATTAAAGTCATTAATACAAAACCAAATAAAAAGTGCAAAAGATTAGAAATAAAAAGTATTATACTAGACACTTTGTCTTCACCAAGTGATGTAAGAGACTTAGGCAAACATGGCCTTGATTGTCAAGAACTCTTACGATCAATCTTGGATCCCGAGATGACTCACACACTCTATGATGGACAATGGATGATGGTGGTGGATGATGGTGTTGTGATGGTGGTGGGTGGTGGATGAAGTGTGAGAGAGGTGGTGTGCCAAGGGATGAGATGAAATGAATCCAAGCACTCCTATTTATAGGCTGAACAGAGAGCTGGACACGGCCCCGTGTCCGCTGGGCACGGCCCCGTGTCCGTCTGACACTCTCTCTCCTCATTAATTGTAATTCGCAATTACAATAAATGCGCCTGCTGTACTTTCGACACGCCCCCGTGTCCGCTGAGCACGGCCCCGTGATGGGCAATAGAAGCTTCTATAGGTTTGTCTTTTCTGCTGCTTCTTGGGCACGGCCCCGTGCTGGCTGAGCACGGCCCCGTGATGGGCAATAGAAGCTTCTATAGGTTTGTCTTTTCTGCTGCTTCTTGGGCACGGCCCCGTGCTGGCTGAGCACGGGGCGTGTTTAGTCTTCTGTTTTCTCTATTTTTGCTTTGGAAGGTGCCGTTGAGGGTTCGGGCAGTCCACTAATATTCCTTTTCTTGTATTTATGTTGGATTTAGCTGTCTTTTTGCTTCTTTTGCGTTTTTGAGCTCATTTAATCCTGAAAATACAAAAGGAAGACAAAAACACTCTTTTTCCAATATTAGTACTAAAAAAGGATTAGTTTTATACCTCATTTGATATAATTTATATGTTGCATTTTACACACATCAAATACCCCCACACTTGAACTTTTGCTTGTCCTCAAGCAAAACTCTTTAATATGTGGCTTACACTCCCAAATGGAATAGGTAGAAGAGAAGGTTTTGGGCTTGTCGTAGAGTGTCGGGATTTCCAAGATCTTTTTGGGTTTTATTTTTATTTATTTACACTCCTATTCGTAATGATTTATTTAGAACTTTTCATAAAAGAAATTACTTATTTGGGCATAACATGCCTTTTTAAAATTCTATTTATATACAAGTTCACATACCTCGCGGGGAAATCACTCACACTCGGCCGAAGGTGTATTTTTAGTGAATCACTCGAGAGCGGCATGGAACTTATTCCTACCATAGGCTTGCCAAGAAATCAATCCTCCTCCTTTTTAACTTTTATACCTTTGTAGATATCAAGAGGACTTTGCGGGTTAAGGGTTAGGCTAGGGTTAAAGGTAGGTGGTTGGGTTAGTGGTTAGAAAAAAAGGCTAAAAGCGTAACAAGTGTCGGTTTTCGTATTTTTGCAACTTTTTATTTTTGATGAAGCTTTTATTCAAACTAAGTTATTTTTTTGATTAACTTGTTTGTTTATTTTCTTTTTGCTTCATCATTATCAATTTTTTTTTTTTTTTACGAAGAACCGAACTTGTTACTAAAATAAAGGGTTAAAAATGAAAAAGGTTTTGGTGGGTAAAAGGGTTTTTTGTTTGGGTGATGAAACGAAAAAGGTTTAGGCTCAAATGGGCTAACTAGGGGGATTTTTGGGTAGGTGGTAAAAGAAAAAGAAAAATAATGGTGTAGAAATAAAAAAGGGTTAGTCCTAATGCCTCCATCATTTACTTACTCGGGTTTAAGTTGATAAGGACCGGGAATGTATTGTCATGGCAAGTTCTAGAGTCGTAAGAACCAAGCGGCTATTCACACAAGAAACGAAAAATGAGCATTTAGTCAAATGATATGTAATTTGTGTGCTCAATAAAGGCTCAAAACTCACTTTTGTGGGAATGAGTTTTTATGTGATCAAGTATGTATAATCAAATTTTAAATAAGTGTGCTATGCCTTTTCATAATTTTCTTATGTTGGTTCTTTTTATCATTACGCTATCGGTTGTAAATTCGTAAAAATATAACCTTTTTGAGAACTTGAATTTCCCGAGTTAAACCTAGACAAGTAAAAAAAATGAAATTTTTGAAAAAATTTGGGGTGATTAGCGGTTCCAATAGAGTTTTGTGTAAGGCTTGTATTTAGGACTTGCAAAATTCAAGGTTTTAGCATCCCCCCCACACTTAAATTACACATTGTCCTCAATGTGTCCCAAAAATAAATTTTTAGGTTGATTAGATGTGTAAAATAGTGTTTAAAAAGCAAAAATTTGTGTTACTGGGCACTGAACACGGCCCCGTGTTGAGTGGGCACGACCCCGTGTTCAGGTGCCAGTAACAAGAACTTACAGAAGGTGGACACGGCCCCGTGTCCACTGGACACGGCCACGTGTCTGACAAAATTCTGCAGAACAGAAGCCATACAGCAGGTCTGGGAGGTGAGCACGGGGGCGTGTTGGCTGGACACGTCCCCGTGTGGACAGTCTGAAAGCTTGAAAACAGGTTTCTTTCTCCGGTTTTTCCTTCCTGGCCCTATAGGTGCTGAGGCTTAGCACCCCAAGCCTTGGTTTGTACCTGTTTCATCACTTAATACCACACCAAGCAATACAAACATCCTACATTACCACAGTTAATTGTTCCAAGCATAAAGTAAAAGAAAAAAATAAAACGGAAAATAAAAGTGTTTAAGGAAAGTAAATTGTTCAACTTCTGGCACGCAGGCCACCAACTGTTCGATAGATAAAGGGACTTAAACCTGTGGGCTCGCCATCAACCCGCTCCTGCTCCTCCAAACCCTCTAATCCATATCTTCATCGCTATCATCACCTCCATCCCCATGTCCCGCCATATGCTCCCGGATGCTGCTGATATCGTCTTGTATATCGTTGATGTTGCGTTCAATAGCTCCGACCCGGTGGTATGTGTTGTTGGCGAGGTTGTAGGCGTTCCTGGTACACATAAGGTTTTCCTGCATAAGATCATGTAAGCTTTGAAAATTAGGAAAACCGCCTCCTTGTGAGGAGGATTGACCCGGATCACCATGGGGTGGATACTGGTGGTGGGGAGGTGGTGCGTGAAGAACTAGGGCTTCCTGTGGGTTCCATGCATAGCCTTGCGTTCTTTGGAAACTCACTGTTCCGTCTTCCGCCTCATAGAGTAAGTTCATGGCTCGGCAAATGTGGTAGTCAACCCGTCCCGACCATGGGCTTCTTTCAAAGGCTCTTGGAATTCGCGTGTAATGCTTAAAAAGACGGTACACCCAACCTCCGTAGAAGATGGGCGTTGGAGCTCGAGCAAGACGGTTGAGATGCATGTTTTTCAACAGGAGATATGGAACATCAAGAGGTTTTTGGTTGTGGATACAGTGGAGGACAACCAAATCTTTCAACCCTACAACACCACTACTGTCGTGACGTTGGTTTAGAGAGTAGGTGAGGATCCTATGAATGTAGCGATAGAGCGGATCCCTCAGCTTTGTACTCTTGGTGCTACGAGGGTCGTAGATTCCTTCACCGATTTGAGCCCATGCGGCTTGTCTTTCATTTACCTCCAAGTCTCGTAATCCCCCGGTATTTTCTTCGTTTCCCGATTCCTCTTCTTGATATAGACCTATTATGGCTCCAAACTGTGCCATGGAGATCGAGTACATTGTTCCTCCACATCGAAATACAACCCCAGTATTGACAAATGGGTCACACCTTGAATCAAATTTGAAGGTACTGTAGAACTCCATGGTACATTGATGCACTGACTGAAGCCTAGTGTTCAATGCAACAGCTAGTGGACTCGTAACGATGTTGTTAAATCGGTTCAGCTGGTTCACCAAGGTTAACAGATCTGTGCAAGCTCTCCTCGGGTACTCTTCGGGTCTTGTTTGAAGAACCTCATACCTTGCCCTTGCATCAAGCTCACTTGCATTGAACCTTGTGAACTTTGCCATCTGAAAGAATACACCAAAGATTAGCACGAATCAGAAATGTTTTCGGATAAAACTGCAAACAGTGGGCTGGACACGACCCCGTGTCCAGCGGACACGGCCCCGTGTCCAGAAGTCTGTTACTCAAAAACTTCATTTTTCGACCCGGTTTCGAAAACTTGAAAATTTTTGGTCCAATAGGTGCGGTTTCCCCCGAAAATGAAACCCTAAACACCGTTTTTCCCAAAATATCCCGTTTACCTTATCAATTTTGTCTTTTTCGGTTCAAGAGCAAGGGTTTGGGGTTTTTGTAAGAAATCGGGTGAATCTATGAACAATCTAAGTGTATTTACTTCCCTTAACACTAATCTAACTAAATGCAAACAAATTTAGGCAAAAAATTTAGGTTCGATTCGGATGAACATCAAGAACCCTAGATTTTCCCCAAATTTGTGGTGTTATAACTACATGCAAGTAACTAATCTAACTACTAAGAGTGATAGAATCATACCTTGACGTTGTTAGATCGGTGAGAGACGTTGAAAATTTGCGAAAAATCGCCTGGAACCAGAGCTTTTGTGGGGAAACGGGGCGTGTGGAATGAAGAAACAGTTTTAGAAAAGGGGTTTTATCCCGTCTGCAGCGCGAACACGGCCCCGTGTCCAGCGGACACGGCCTCGTGCCGAGCAGTTTTTTTTTTTTTTTTTTTTTTTTTTGTGCGCGTGTGAGTGCCCCTTTTTCCCATAAGCTATGGTTTAGAAAACTTACCGCTTTATTTTGTCGTCTCAATCGTTCGTAACTTACCAGGCATGATGTTTTTATTCTTCCACGGTTTGAAGCGAGATCTCTTCTTCCTCATCCTCAATAAATCCTTGATAGAGTTTCAACCGTTGGCCATTGACTTTAAATGGTGGCCCATTTCGAGGTTTAATTTCTACTGCACCGTGTGGAAAAATATGGGTGACGGAAAAAGGCCCTGACCATCTAGACTTTAATTTACCAGGAAACAATCGAAGTCGTGAATTAAACAAAAGAACTAACTCTCCCACCCGAAATTCATTAGGTTTAATATGTTTGTCATGCAAATTTTTCATTCTTTCCTTATAAATCTCGGAGTTTGAGTATGCATAATTCCTAAGTTCGTCTAATTCATTTATTTGACAAAATCGATTTTTACCAGCAAATTCTAGATCTAAATTTACATTTTTGATTGCCCAGTAGGCTTTGTGTGCAATTTCTACTGGCAAATGACAACTTTTTCCATAGACTAGCTTATATGGGGTTGTACCTATCGTTGTTTTATAAGCAGTTCGAAAAGCCCATAAAGCATCATCTAATTTATCAGCCCATTCCTTTCTATTTAATCCTACGGTTTTTTCGAGTATTCGTTTTAACCCTCTATTAGTCACTTCGGCTTGTCCGTTTGTTTGAGGGTGATATGCCGTCGAAACCCGGTGATAGACCCCATATCTTGTTAAAAAAATTTCAAGTTGATGGTTGCAAAAATGGGTACCTCTATCACTTATTAAAGCTTTAGGTGTGCCAAAACGAGAGAATAATTTTTTCAGAAACCTTACCACTACTCTTCCATCATTTGTTGGAAGTGCCTCGACCTCGGCCCATTTAGACAAGTAATCTACTGTCACAAGTATGTATTTGTTTCCTTTTGATGGTGGGAAAGGTCCCATAAAGTCGAGTCCCCATACATCAAAAATTTCACAAACAAGAATGCCATTTTGTGGCATTTCGTTTTTGGAAGAAATATTACCTGTTCTTTGGCAAGCATCACATGTCTTTACAAGATTTTGGGCATCTTTGTAAATGGTTGGCCAATAAAATCCTGAATCGAATACCTTTCGTGCGGTACTGGCAGCACCATGATGTCCTCCGTATGGACCTTCATGACAATGGCGGAGAATTCTTCGTGCTTCACTACCATGTACGCATCGCCTGATGAGTTGGTCGGCACACATTTTGAAAAGATATGGATCTTCCCAAAAATAGTGTTTCACATTGGCAAAGAATTTTTTTCTTTGATGATGTGGCCACCCTTTTGCGACTATTCCGCTAGCTAGGTAGTTAGCAAAATCGGCGTACCATGGTTCTTCCTTATATTCCACCATTTACAGGGATTCAGTTGGAAATTTTTCGTTGATTTGCTCGTCCCTGGTTGCCTCCAAAGCTGGGTCTCCTAAGCGTGAAAGATGATCTGCTGCGGTATTTTCTGCTCCTCTTTTGTCCTTGATTTCAATGTCAAATTCTTGGAGGAGTAGAATCCACCTAATCAAACGTGGTTTTGCGTCCTGCTTCTTAAAGAGATATCGAATGGCTGCATGGTCTGTATAGACTATAGTTTTAGAAAGAACAAGATAAGAACGAAATTTATCAAAAGCAAATACCACAGCTAGTAACTCTTTTTCAGTTGTTGTGTAATTTTCTTGTGCATCGTTAAGTGTTTTACTAGCATAATATATTGGGTGGAAATGCTTTTCTTTTCTCTGTCCCAAGACAGCTCCAACTGCAAAGTCACTAGCATCACACATGATTTCGAAAGGAAATTTCCAATCAGGTGCTATCATGATAGGCGCATTGACTAACATTTCCTTTAGGGTTAGAAATGCTTGATTGCAATCCTTGTCTAAGATGAAAGGAGCATCTTTTTCAAGTAATTTTGTTAGAGGCCTTGAGATTTTTGAAAAGTCTTTGATAAACCGCCTATAAAATCCGGCATGCCCTAGGAAACTTCTAATAGCTCTTACGGAGGATGGAGGAGGTAACCTAGAAATGGTATCTATTTTGGCTTGATCCACCTCCATTCCTTCGCTTGAGATTTTGTGACCGAGTACTATTCCCTCCGTTACCATGAAATGGCATTTTTCCCAATTAAGGGCGAGGTTAGTTTCCTCACATCGGGATAGCATTCGTTCAAGGTTATCGAGGCATTGGTCGTATGAATCCCCAAAGATAGAAAAGTCGTCCATGAAGACTTCCATTGTCTTTTCTATCATGTCATGGAAAATGGCTACCATGCAACGTTGGAATGTTGCAGGGGCATTACATAGACCAAACGGCATGCGTCGATAAGCAAAAGTTCCATAGGGACATGTGAAAGTTGTCTTTTCTTGGTCTTCGGGTGCTATCGGGATTTGAAAGTAACCTGAAAAACCATCCAAGAAACAGTAAAATTTATGACCGGATAATCTTTCTAACATTTGATCGATGAAGGGTAAAGGAAAATGATCCTTTCTTGTTGCTTCATTTAATCGTCTATAATCTATACATACTCTCCATCCTGTGACGGTTCTCGTTGGTATTAATTCATTCTTTTCATTAGTAATTACCGTCATACCTCCTTTCTTTGGAACTACTTGGACGGGACTTACCCAAGGACTATCGGAAATAGGATAGATAAGTTCGGCGTCAAGTAATTTGATGACTTCGTTTTTAACCACTTCTTGAACATTTGGATTTACGCGACGTTGTGGTTGGATGACCGATTTGTAGTCATCATTCATCAAAATTTTGTGTGTGCACATAGAAGGACTAATTCCTTTTATGTCAACAAGTTTCCAAGCTATTGCATTTTTGTGTTTTTTCAAAAGATTGATTAGTTTTTCTTTTTCTAAGTTATCTAATTTAGACGAAATAATTACAGGTAACTTACCATCTTTGTCTAGAAAAGCATATTCCAAACCTTTTGGAAGTTCTTTGAGCTCAAGTGGTGGGTCTTTAGGAGACTCCTTATTTGGTTGCTCGTTTCGATCAAGAACCTTAAAAGTTTGTTCTATGGTGACCTCTTCTTCAACAAAGTGGTCAATCTCTTCACTTGTATCGGGTGGTTCATCTTCATCTTCAATTAGGGGATCATTATTGCCGAAGGGATATTTCATTGATCGTTCGAGATCGACACTTCTTTTAAATGCCCCTAATTGAAGAGGTAAATTACTGAACTTCCGGTTTTTCAAAGCTTCGTGAGTTTTTACAAATGGTCGTCCCAACACTAGAGGAGCGTCATCGAGGATGACAAAGTCGGTTGGGATTACCAATTGATTTGTTTGAACCAAAACGTCTTCAACTATACCGATTGATTTTATTACTTTTCGATTGGATAGAAAAATGGGTATTTGAAGTGGAGAAAAATCACTAATACTTAATTTTTCGAAAATGTAGTTAGGCATTATGTTAACACAAAGATCTTTATCGATTGTGACATTACTAATAAACGAATTTTGAAAGAAACATGGAACCGGTGTAATGTTAATTTCAAATGGGTCTTCTTTTATTAGCGAGGTTTGATCATTAGTTAACTTAACACTTACCGTTTCATCAATTTTAGTGTTAGTGTTTAACTCTTTTAAAAACTTAGCATGAGTGGGTACTAAACAATGATTTTCGAAAGAAGGTGTCAAGAGATTAATTTCTTCAAAATTAGACTCTTCTTGGATTTTAACGTTATTGGACTCACCTTTTTCGTTGCTTAACTCATGTGTCGGTTTTTCACTTATTTGTTCTTCCATTTTTTCATTTTTAGTTATCTCTTCCTTTTTTAATTCTTCTCTTGCGCGGGACTCCTCTTCCCTTGCGCGAGCTTCTTTTATACATCGATCGATAACTCTAATGTGTTCTAATATCCTATCGGTCACTTCAGTTATAGAAAAAGAATCATTATTTTCTAAGCTTGATTCCGGTTGTTCGACCCTTTGTTCCTCATAATACCCATATGAAGTCGATGGTTCGCACCATTGTTCTTCGTTGTAAGCATATGATGGATAAGGTTCATAATTTTGTTCTTCATAATACTCATATGAGGTGGGTTGTTCACGCCAAGGTTCCTCATAATAAGCATATGAAGGTGGTGGCTCATATCTTGGTTCCTCAAAGTATGAGTAAGAAGGCTCATACCTTGGTTCATCAAAATATGAGTATGAGGGAGGAGGTTCATACCTTTGGTCTTCATAGGATGTGTATGAAGTTGATGGCTCGTACCTGGGCTCCTCATAGTAAGCGTATGAATCGGATGGTTGATAAGAGTGATTATTTTGAATCGAACGTGTATTATAACAATTAGTGCATTAATTACCCCTATAATCATCCTCATCATAGGTGTAGTTGTAACCTCCTGAGTATTGATCCATAAGAATCACTCAGCAGACCACAACTGAATCTCGGGACCAGAAAACGAAAACAAAGACTGAAACAGAAGGCTGGACACGGCCCCGTGTCTAGTGAACACGGCCCCGTGTACAGGATCTGTATCTGGGCGTTTTAATTAAAGTTACTGGTCACGTTGAGCACGGGGGCGTGTTCAGTGAGCACGTCCCCGTGTTCAAACTCTGTATCTGGGTATCTAACTAAAAATATGCAGCACGGGGGCGTGTTCAGTGAGCACGGCCCCGTGTTCAGGCTACTGTAAATGCAAACTAAACTAAAATGCAGAAAAATGTGCGCGCGTTTTGAAAAGGTTTTGAAAAACTGATTAGGCCATTGATTTTAAACTTTCTCAAAATCCTTGTGTCCCCGGCAACGGCGCCAAAAACTTGATGTGCGTGAAAGTGTTGTATATTTTAGGTGTATATTTTAAGCCCTTTTTAACACTTATTTTAGCCAAGTTTTAAATTTATAAAACACGATATTTTACTAACACTAAACACACATATGGGCAAGTGCACCCATCGTTGAGTGTAGTATAGCGTTGGTAAGATACCGAGGTCGTCCAAGGACACAAGAGCTTTTAGTACCGGTTTATCCTCAACGTCTAACCAAAATAAAAGTTTATGAAAAATGTTTTAAACTAAGAAAAATAAAACTAACTAAAATGTTGAAAATAAAATAAAAATAAAAACAGATAGACAAGATGAATCACTTGGTTCCGACTCGTATCTAGTATAACCTTTGATTATTTCCGCACTTTTGCACATAATTAAGAGATTATCTTAGTTATTGTAGTAGGCCCCTCTTTTGAAGGCGACGTTACCCTCACCCCAGTAGTTTGAGTCAGCAGGGATACAATCCTAAAAGGGTGGATTATTGGAAGATAATGAATTAAGTTATTAATGCAGTATTGTGGTAGGCCCCGCTTTTGGCGGTGACGTTACCCTCGGCTAAGTAGTCTGAGTCAGCAGGGATACAGTCCTAAATAGCCGGGTTATAGTATTAATAGTAGTTAACTTATGAGGGGGTCAAAGAGTTTGGACCCCCGCCATCCAATACCGTGAAGTATTGAAGGAGGTCCTACTAAATTTGACCCAGGTCCATTGCAGGACCTCTAAACGCTGAACAATGGCAAGACCTTTACCAAACCATTCCCTTAACCCCCTACCAGGTAGCCAACATATCTCCATATAGACCGTGGAGATATGAATGGTGAAAATCCTTTATTTTATATAGACAGTAAAATAATGCCAAGACACCACGGACAAACGATAAGGAAAGATCACCTTCAACATAAGTAACTAGTTATTAAAGTCATTAATACAAAACCAAATAAAAAGTGCAAAAGATTAGAAATAAAAAGTATTATACTAGACACTTTGTCTTCACCAAGTGATGTAAGAGACTTAGGCAAACATGGCCTTGATTGTCAAGAACTCTTACGATCAATCTTGGATCCCGAGATGACTCACACACTCTATGATGGACAATGGATGATGGTGGTGGATGATGGTGTTGTGATGGTGGTGGGTGGTGGATGAAGTGTGAGAGAGGTGGTGTGCCAAGGGATGAGATGAAATGAATCCAAGCACTCCTATTTATAGGCTGAACAGAGAGCTGGACACGGCCCCGTGTCCGCTGGGCACGGCCCCGTGTCCGTCTGACACTCTCTCTCCTCATTAATTGTAATTCGCAATTACAATAAATGCGCCTGCTGTACTTTCGACACGCCCCCGTGTCCGCTGAGCACGGCCCCGTGATGGGCAATAGAAGCTTCTATAGGTTTGTCTTTTCTGCTGCTTCTTGGGCACGGCCCCGTGCTGGCTGAGCACGGCCCCGTGATGGGCAATAGAAGCTTCTATAGGTTTGTCTTTTCTGCTGCTTCTTGGGCACGGCCCCGTGCTGGCTGAGCACGGGGCGTGTTCAGTCTTCTGTTTTCTCTATTTTTGCTTTGGAAGGTGTCGTTGAGGGTTCGGGCAGTCCACTAATATTCCTTTTCTTGTATTTATGTTGGATTTAGCTGTCTTTTTGCTTCTTTTGCGTTTTTGAGCTCATTTAATCCTGAAAATACAAAAGGAAGACAAAAACACTCTTTTTCCAATATTAGTACTAAAAAAGGATTAGTTTTATACCTCATTTGATATAATTTATATGTTGCATTTTACACACATCAGCACACGAACTAGGTCAGTAACTAATACAGCATTTACGATAACTCACGAGATAAAAACCCTCACAACGAATGACAAAGTGCAATACTTAAACATCCATCGAATTCACGACGAATGACAAAGTATAACCCAAGTTTGAGCAGCACTTAAACATCCATTGGATTGATTTCTATCGATCGGACATTAAATCGTAGTAGTGATTGCGTTATTACCCTGTTATCGTGGCAGAGTTTTAGGACAGTGTGTGTTTTTGAAGGAAACAGCGTATAACTAAACGTACGTAAATAATTTTTTCGTCGAAACATGCAAACTGATCAAGTCCCAAGCCCCTGAATTTATAGCCTGATTTGGTACCTCCCGCGTGTCGTGACAGGATCTCCCGCACCTGTCGCGTGTCGCGGGGAAACCCAAAGTAGGATGGGCCTGCTTTGTCACCTACTTAGCCCTGCTGAGTTGACGAAATTCGAAATTACGTGTTTTAGAATCGTTTTGAGCAGATAAACATAATTTAGGGAATACCCCCCTTGAGTTTAAGAGGCCCTGATCCTGATTTCAACTGTTCTGAAATTTTTAGGGGTCATGCAATATCACTTGGGTGTCTTAATTAGGGTTTCCTATTAGACAAAATAAGGTAAGAAGTGGTAATTTTAATGAGAGTTGTTACATTCTCCCCACCTTATAAAAATCTCATCCTCGAGATTTACTAGAATAAGTGAGGATACTTTCGCTTTATCTCCGATTCCAGTTCCCAAGTGTACTCAGGCCCTCTTTTCGAATCTCATTTGACTTTAACTAGCACTAGTCGCTTGTGCTTGAGAAACTTAATCTTTCTATCTTCTATTTGCAGTGGCTTCTCAACAAACTTTAGTTTTTCATTTACCTCTACATCTTGAAGAGGTATTACCAAAGATTCGTCCGATAGGCATTTCTTGAGATTGGATACATGAAATACGTCATGTATTCCGGCTAGTTCCTCTGGTAGTTGTAAACGATAGGCAACTGGTCCTACTTGCTGTATTACTGGGAATGGTCCTACGTACCTTGGACTTAGCTTTCCTTTCTTACCAAAGCGAACTACTCCTTTCCAAGGAGAGACCTTCAAGAGAACCTTGTCTCCGACTTGAAACTCCAAGGGCTTACGCCTATTGTCTGCATAGCTCTTCTGGCGATCTCGAGCCGTCTTTAATCTATCCTTGATTTGAGCGATCTTGTCAGTAGTTTCTTGCACAATCTCGGGACCTGATAATTGACTTTCTCCTATTTCTGCCCAACAAACTGGAGTTCTGCACTTACGTCCGTACAGTGCTTCGAAAGGGGCAGCTTCAATGCTTGAATGATAACTATAGTTATAGGAGAATTCAATTAAAGGTAGGTGGTCATCCCAGTTTCCACCAGAATCTATCACACATGCCCTAAGCATGTCTTCCAGGGTTTGGATTGTCCTTTCACTTTGTCCATCTGTCTGAGGATGATATGCAGTACTTAGATTTAGTCGGGTTCCCATTGCTTCTTGGAAACTTGTCCAGAAATGGGAAGTGAAACGACTATCCCTATCCGATACAATGGAGAGTGGGACTCCATGTAAGGATACAACTTCATCTACATACAACTTGGCTAACCTTTCCATACTAAAGGTTTCTTTCATGGGTAGAAAATGAGTTGATTTGGTTAATCGATCCACAATTACCCAAATCGCATCATTACCTTTTCTGGTTTTGGGTAACGTAGTAACAAAATCCATGGTTATAAGTTCCCATTTCCATACAGGCATTTCTAATTGTTGTAGTAGACCTGAAGGTTTCTGGTGTTCTGCCTTAACTTGTGAACAAGTAAGACACTTAGAAACATATACACCATTTCTTGTTTTCTTGAATAACTGGCCAATTTCATTACTGAAATGAATTTCATTGGCTTTCGTGGCTTATCTCCTGTAATCACCACTAATTCTCCTGATGGTGTATGAATTTCTATGGCATTTTTATCACAAAGAATTCGAGCATGGTTGGCTACTAACCAATCCATTCCTAACACCACATCGAATCCGGCTAAATTCATAGGTAACAGGTTTGCCGAAAATTTATGACCTAAAAGTTCTATCTTTTCTTCTCGCACAACCTTATTTATTTTAACAGAATTTCCATCTGCCGTTTCGACTGTAAAAATCTGCTTAAGGTTGGTTAAAGGTAAGTTAAGAGCTTGGCAGAATGAAGTATTTATAAAATTTTGGTTTGCACCAGAGTCAAATAATACTTTTGCATAAACTTCGTGAACTAGGAACGTACCAGCTATTACATCAGGAATTAGCTCTGCTTCCTGAGTAGTCAACTGGAAGGCTCTTGCGTTTCTCTTGGTAGTTCCTTCTGCAGGTTTGGCTTTGTTGTCGGCTGGTTTGACCAGTTTTGGGCAGTCTGGCATAAAGTGTCCAACTTCTCCACAGTTGTAGCAGACTGTGGCTTTCTTCTTCCTGCAGTCTTCTTCTTGGTGCCCCGGGATTTTGCAGAAATTGCAATATTCTTTGCATCTTCCAAAATGCTTCCTTTTGCATGTAGTGCAAAATGGAACAGTGGAAGATTGCCCAGTTCCCTTTCTCTTAAAGTTGTTACGGTTACCCATACGGAATCCCTGGGTAAGCTTTTGGGCCACTTCCTTCTTCCGGGTTTCTACTCGCGTTCGCACCAGTTCGTCAGTTAGAGTATTGGCTAATTCCACCGCATCATCGATAGTGCGGGGTCTCGCAGCTTTGACAATATTATGGATCTCGCTAATTAATCCCCAAACATAGCGAGAAATAAGTACCGGTTCTGGCGAAGCCAGGGTAGGTACAACTCTAGCATACTCGAAGAATGTCGAAGTATACCCTCGACAGTCTACATCCACCATCCGGTGGTTCAGGACCTTATTTGTCATTTGTTCCTTTTCATATTCGGGACAGAATTTTCTTTCTACTAAACTTTTAAATTCTTCTCAGTTCATGGCATAGGCCATATTTCTTCCTTTAGCTTGTAGAACCGTATTCCACCATTCTAGCGCCCATTCTTTAAAAAGATGTGACGCATACATGACCTTGTCTTCTTCGACACATTTACTTATCATTATTACTGCTTCGGTTTTCTCCAACCAACGCAGCGCCATAGTCGCCCCTTCATTTCCTGCAAATTCTGCTGGTTTACAGGCAAGAAATTCCATATAAGTGCAACCAGGTGTTGCAGCTTTCATTCTTTTGAGAGTTGGGGCTTGCAGTATATTATCATTATTGTTATTGTTGTTGCCGCCTCCATTTATACTATTACTGAAATTATCTTCATGTGTACGTTTGCTAGGAATAATTTGAGGTTCAATTGGATTTTGAGCAGCAGCAAGTATTGCTGGAATAGCATTGGCTATTCCTCGAGCAACGATATTTTCGATATCTTGCCTATTCAGAAATTGATCTTCATTGTTATGCTCAGATTGATTAACTTCATTCTCATGATCATTACCAGCGTTTGCCATCTGGTAATTAATTTATATAAGTGATTAGTGTCACACCCCAACCGATGGCGGAATCATCGGGGCGCGGCACTAGGCGAATCAGATTGCTCAAGAGAATCCATAACAACTATATTGCGATAATATTTAATACATTCGTTATCCCATACTAACAAATAATACAATCACATAAGTTATCACAGATTTCTTGTCCTCTCGAACAATACAAATCCGACAACCTAGATTTTAGTTGAGTTTCTAGACTCCCTAGCTTGATTTGATACAGTCTGCGGTCTAACCTGCAACATACGTTAAAATGTTTGTCAATACAAAAGTATTGGCGAGTATACAGGTTTGATAAGTATAGCATAATAGATAAAAAGTGTAGCGAATTTCCATATGCATAAACGTAATACACGACATATATACTCACAAAACTGATACTACCAACTAAGTCCTCGATGCTCGAATGTACGATGGCATAACTAGACCCCGTCGGGCGCAATAGTACTATACTAGTCGTGGTGGGACGTCGCGAGTATAAGCCCTAGCACATATGCAACTAGCATCACGTATATCTATGCATAACAGTTATTCGCAAGTGATAATTCGATTGATTGAATAATCCGTTTGACAAGTTCGATTTGTTAGAAACGTATGTTACACCCAAAGTTCGATTAAAAAGGGGTCAAGTATACTCACAGTGCGTATTTAGCGAGATTACAACTTGATTGAGTCGGTTACGAGTTGTCTGTAATGATCCTTGAAGAAATAGAGTAAACGAAATATGGTTAAGCAAGATTAACTTGAAAAGTTACTCGTTTGATTGAATTGGGCCTCATCCGTGCGGATGGCAAGTCATCCGTGCGGTTGGTATGGTGGTACGTGCGGATGGGCCTTGCTTGTGCGCGCGGATGAGCTGTACGCATGGTTGGCTGGTGCGCACGGGTGACATATCATCCGTGCGGATGACATGTGCGTGCGGGTGACATATCATCCGTGCGGGTGACATGTGCGTGCGGACTGACATGTCATCCGTACGGACTTGTGTCATCCGTGCGGGCTGACATGTTGTCCGTGCGGACTGACATGATGTCCGTGCGGACTGACATGTTGTCTGTGCGGACGGGCACGTCTGTTTCGCACTCTGAGCACTGTTTCGAGTGTTTATCGGAAGGAAAAATACGTTCGTTTTTACTAGGGTAGTGTGATTTCGCACTAACACTTGAAGTTCCGTCAATTCCGACTCATTCTAACGGCCGGGAATCACCCCGTTCCATCAGATCTGACCGTTCATGGTGGTTCTTCATGGTTAACTCGAAATCACACAGATTTAGGTGAGGCTTTGTCATTAAAACATGTGGAAATCACCCGGATCTGAGTCGTTTATAGTGAAATGAGACCCCAACTTGAAGTTCATAAGAACTCTTGGTGACATCACCTCAAAACGCCTCAAATCCGTAGATTTCACGGTTAGAATTTGAGTTTCGAAAGATGGAAGGATGTAGAATCGAGTGTAGATGGTAGAAGTACAAGTTTTAGGTTGAAATCTTACCGGAATCGCAAGGAATCGAGGGAAAAAGGGTCTTGGAGCGTGTTTGGTTGAACAGGAGCTGTCACATCACTTGAACAGTGATGTGACATGGTATTTATAGGCAACAGAGAAGAGGAAAAGAGGTCTGGCCCGGATAGCCCATCCGTGCGGATGGCCCATCCGTGCGGATGGCCCATGCGTGCGGATGGCCATCCGTGCGCATGCCCATCCGTCCGGATGGTCTATCCGTCCGGATAGCCATCCTGACGGGCCGGACTTCTTTGTTTTTGATTGATTTGATAGTTTTCGAAGCGTGTAATGACCATAATTAGTTTATATTATCAATATATTGTTATTATTATATTATTATATATATATATATATCACTAGGGTCGTATTTACATATCCATAATCCAAAGTTTCGATACTTAACAATCGGTTTCCGTTCGAGTGTGCGATGAATAGCGACGTTTCACGGCCATCAAGGAGGGTAGTATAAGTCCTCTCTCGACGTCCTCGTGAACGTTATTGCGAGTTGTGCCACAAAGACTGACGGGGTACCGTTTACTCGTATTGTCATCATCGTCATGACGACTGGAGCTACAGCACTCACCCGAGAGTCCTTGTTAGCGTTAATTGTTTAAGTTCGACACATCACGGCCACTGAGGAGGGTAGAATAGGTCCTCACTCACTGCCTCCGTGAGTGTTAGTGTGATAATAGTGTAGTATAGTGATATTGTATTTCGAAAATATGCGATTATCCTTCGAATAGCGATATATACGATATGGTTACATTATGATCCGAATCTCTGGTGCTAGGCGTAACGAGTATAACGAGTAGTAACAACGCACAAAAATGCGGGTTGTTACAGTCTCCCCAACTTTAGGAAATTTCGTCCCGAAATTAATCCAGTAGGTAGACTTCTAAGAGTTGATCTTGTATAAGTAGCGATACAGCGAGTGATTTGACCGAGAGTTGACAAACAAGAGTGTTTCGAATAAGAGAGATCGATCACAATAGTGAGAAAGTGACGTAAAGACGAAAGTAATATCCCACGAGTTGGCATTCCAACGTGCCTTGCCTTGCGTAGAGTTCGTTAGTTCGATGCGATTGTAATTCGAAGGGTTTCTTATGACGTAGGGTTAACTGAGTCGATCGTTAACCAACGTTACAAGAAGCGTTCGTTTAGACATTAAAAAGGGATTTAGGGTGAAAATCTTTGAAAATTTTCCTTTTAACGTGCGGCCAACAGTGTCGATGTTAACCGATGTTGCAAGGAAGTTTAAAATATTTTAAGGAACTCGGAGATGAAAACTAGGGTTACGAAAACACTCCTATGACATGGATCCAAGCTGAACTCGATGTCGAACCAATGTCCAAAGAAGGATTTCTATTTTTGACGTTGTAAAAAGTTTAAGGAAGAACTGGGCTTACGAAGCTTTCCTTGGACATGGAGTTAAACTGATTCGATGTTAGCTCCACGTCGTGAGAAAATTTCACTTGTCCCATGGTTTTAATGAAAGTTTTATAAAAATCAGTTTTAACCTTTTGAAAAGAGTAATTTGGCATCAAGCCCCACTTGGCACCTTCCCACGGAAGTTCGTTAATATGTTTAAAACACTTATATATAGGAATTACCAGCGGCGTATCCACCATGTTTTGCCCATATTACTTCCGTTTCGTGAGGCAGTGTCAGGTGTGCCGATATGACTTGGATAGAAATGCGTTTACTCGGCCCAATCGATAGAAAGTCGGACCGAGCATAAGATAGAATCGAATAGGTTAATCCAGCGAGTTGATTTGCGAGCGTAGCTATAACGGCGTGCGCGAGTGGCCTTGATGACACAAAACATTTATGTGTCGTGTCTGGGTAAGCGTCGAGTGATAAGTAATAAGCGAGTAGTGCATCTTTGATTAGGTTCCACATCAAACCCACATGGCACGTTTCCACGAGAGTTTGCTAACATGGCGAAACACCATGTTTAACCAGGTTAGTTTTGCCTCGTGAAGCGGTGTCATGTGTATTGATACCACATAGTCTGTAACGAACACCAACGAGCGAACAAGCGATAGTCTAAACACGATGAGCGATAAGCGATTAGATGATTAAGCGTAGAAACACAAAACACTAGTAACGACGGCGACGATAAACGAATTACGATAAGCGGCGGTTGTTGCGTGCAAGCGATGAAGGTATACGGTTCGATTTACGCGGTTCGATTTGATTGATTGATACCACGGAATTTAACTATCATTAGACCCCACATGGCCTTTTTCCACGAAAGGTCGCTGATATGACTAAAACACCCTGCTTCAACCATATGAGTTTCATCTCGTGAAGTGAGGTCATGCGCGCTAATATAACACGAATATCACAGATAGCGGTATATCGATAGATTAATACACGGCAAACGATGTAGATTCACATAATAAGCGATTGAGATTGCGAGAGTCACATGATAAGCGATTGCGATTCGTCGAGTATCGTTTCGAATAAGCTTTACGTCACGTTGCGACGCATCACGGTTATCGAGGAGGGTAGAATAGGTCCTCACCTGACAACATTGTGAGCGTTAACGTGCTTGATGAGATCGATTGCTATAGACTTTCGACCCGTCTTGCGTCGATGCAATTGTCCTGCGAGGTAGACTCCCCAGAGTCCATCGATGAGGCGATTGCATTGCGTTTGCAGACTTACGACAGGTCTTGCGATGATACGGTTTGTTACGCCTTGCGATTGAGTGTAGTGTGTTGAAAGTAATCAAAATAGTATAATAGGTCTAATAACGTTCAACTCCACGTGGCACTTTCTTCACGGAACTTCGGTAGTATGGTAAGGCATTCCTCGCCCGACCCCTACTACTTTCATCCCGTGTATTGGTGTCACCTTTTGTCAAACGCTATGGCACTTTTAGGATTCACTACGATCACCGTGCACTGAACCAAATAATCCCGTGTGCACCCGCGATTAATCGTTCCTTGCACGTTTATCGTACCTCGTTCTAGAAGTGTAGTGAGGGTAAAACACATTATTCCGTGATATAGTATATAGTATGTGTGTGAATCTAGTCCAAGTGCGACGATTAAAGAGTGAGAGAGAAAATGGAGACGAGAGTTAACGTTACGCATAGAGACAATATCGAGTAATAGAGTAGGTTCGAAATATAGAGGTTAACGTTGAAAATCGTATCATTACAACTTTATCCTACACTTGCTAGATGTCGGATGCTGAAGACTTTTGCTGGAGCTGTTGTTGTCATACTCAAGTTCACGGTTCGATGCGACAGTTGCGGGTGAAGTGACCGTAACGGTTGCAGTTATTGCAATAGCGACAGTCAGCCCCAACTGGATGATGATAGGTACACGAGTAACACTGAGGATGAGTTCCAGTGTAGGCTCGTTTTGGAAACATCGGAACTGTTCGAAGGTCCGGTTGCAGCAGTTCGGTTGTTGGTGAGTTCGGGCTTGAAGTCTTTCGTTTGCGGCAGGGTTCGTCGGTGTCTTGCGAAGAGATGTCGTCGTTGGAGGGTTCGTCCGAAGACTCGCTTGCAGAGTCTTTGGCTGATTTGTCGGAAGATCTATCGGCAGATTCGTCAGAAGAATCGGCAGCAGATCCGTCCGAAGAATCATTAGCAGATCCGTCAGAAGAATCGTTAGCTGATTCATTAGAAGAATCGCCAACAGAGTTGTCAGAAGATTCATCAGTAGAATCATCAGAAGATTCGTCAACATGTTCGCCTGAAGGATTACTGGCGATTGCTTGATGAGCTTGCTTGACAGGGTTCTTTGAGAATAACCCTTCCACGAATCGTTTGTTGTTGATTTCTGCAGCTAAGCGGTAGGTTTCTTCGATGGTAGCAGGCCTTGCAGCTTCGACAAAATCACCCACACACTCAGGCAAGCCACGAACGTACTTCGCAATGGCCTTCCCCGGAGTGTTGACTTGACTTGGGCAGATTATGCTAAGCTGTTTGAACCTTGCGGTGTAGCCAGTATTGTCACCTTCGGTTTGCTTGATTCCCCAAAATTCGTTTTCTAGTTTCTGGATTTCATGAGGAGGACAGTATTCTTTCTTCATGAGTTCCTTCAGCTCATCCCAAGAGAGGGCGTAAGCTTCGGAGATCCCACGTTTGTTACGTTCGGCGGTCCACCAGTCGAGTGCTCGCGATTGAAATACTCCGGTGGCGTAAGTAGTGCGGAGGCTATCGGGACACCCACTTTGACGAAGGGTGACTTCGATAGAATCGAACCACTGGAGTAGTTGAGTCGCACCTCCTTCACCCGTGAATTCCATCGGGTCACAGGCTTTGAAGTGCTTGTAGAGAAAAGTAGATTGCGGCTCTCCTGTCTTAACGTCTTCCGAAGCTCGAGAGTGGCTGCGAGAGTGCACTCGAGCGGCAATTTGAGGACTAAGCTTACTCACTTCCTTGATTATAAGTGAAGCAATCCTCTTCTCGGCGCTTCGTTTGGCTTTCCTCTTAGCTACTCGTCTCGAGGTAGAGTTGTTGGAAGTCATCTAGACAGGAAGAGACTTGGAGTGAGATTCGATCATAATGATTTTCGAGTTTTGCGTTGCGATTGAGCGTGTTCAAAACTTGGTGCGATAGTATAGTAATAAGAACCACATAGGAGCCACGTAGGAAACACGAAATTCCTAAGTTCTCACACAATGACTTGTTTGCTTATACGTATATATATATGTATTTATATAGATGTAATTTGTAATCATACACATACATGTCGATTTAGAATAAGCGAGGTCGCGTTGAAGTGAGAAAACGAGAGCGAATGCGATAGATTATGCATTAGTTTTGTTGCGAACATTCGGATTTCGTTTTAGATTGCGATGACTGTGCGAATCGTGCGTTTATAAAGTAGGGAGAGAAAATCGTTACATCGAGAAATCGATAAAGCGTAAAGTTTCAAAATGTAAATAAGTTTCCAACCAGTTGTAAGGTTGGCAGGTCGTATGCTAGAGTGCCTTGGGTGTTTAGGCGTTGACTACCCAAGGTAACCCAACTATGTTCAACAAGTTCGTGCGCGCGCGTTGACCTAGAAGACTCCATGCTTCCACTGGGATGCAGCTCATGGCATTCGTCTCCCTAGTCATCGCGTGGCTCGAGTTATTGCAATAGTCGAGTCCTTGGTGAGAGCTTTTGAAAACCAGTTTATAGAGAGTGGAACGACTTATTAAGGTACGGGTTTCACCCCTGTCTTAACAGTTTCGTTCCTAATTGTGGTTATGCTCTCGAATGAATTCGTGAGTTCCACTAGATTTAGAAATGGAGACTTTTGTCGAGATGTGGATGTCACTCCTAACTCGATGAAAGGTTCTCGTGCTAGAAAAATGCGCTGAGTGAGCAATCCTACCGAGAGTTCTTGGTTTTCACACCTGATCTCGACTGGATCGCTCGGTTTCGTCATGCGAGTATTTTCGAAAACGTGTGTATTGTGTCGGCCTTAGGAAAGGCTAAGTAGCAATTTAGCCTTAGGAAAGGCTTCTTCGTGTGAAGTTGTAGTATGCGGTGTTCACACAAAGTTGTAGCTTTTAGCAATTTCGATCGAGAGTATCAAGTAAGCCCAATACAAACCCCACTGGGTTCGTACGAGTCGGCCTGTTGGTACTTAGACTATAGACTAGGTAAATTTCTAAGACGTCGACCCGGACTAGGTCGAGTCTTGCCTAATTCCCTATAGTTATGGCTCTGATACCAATCTGTCACACCCCAACCGATGGCGGAATCATCGGGGCGCGGCACTAGGCGAATCAGATTGCTCAAGAGAATCCATAACAACTATATTGCGATAATATTTAATACATTCGTTATCCCATACTAACAAATAATACAATCACATAAGTTATCACAGATTTCTTGTCCTCTCGAACAATACAAATCCGACAACCTAGATTTTAGTTGAGTTTCTAGACTCCCTAGCTTGATTTGATACAGTCTGCGGTCTAACCTGCAACATACGTTAAAATGTTTGTCAATACAAAAGTATTGGCGAGTATACAGGTTTGATAAGTATAGCATAATAGATAAAAAGTGTAGCGAATTTCCATATGCATAAACGTAATACACGACATATATACTCACAAAACTGATACTACCAACTAAGTCCTCGATGCTCGAATGTACGATGGCATAACTAGACCCCGTCGGGCGCAATAGTACTATACTAGTCGTGGTGGGACGTCGCGAGTATAAGCCCTAGCACATATGCAACTAGCATCACGTATATCTATGCATAACAGTTATTCGCAAGTGATAATTCGATTGATTGAATAATCCGTTTGACAAGTTCGATTTGTTAGAAACGTATGTTACACCCAAAGTTCGATTAAAAAGGGGTCAAGTATACTCACAGTGCGTATTTAGCGAGATTACAACTTGATTGAGTCGGTTACGAGTTGTCTGTAATGATCCTTGAAGAAATAGAGTAAACGAAATATGGTTAAGCAAGATTAACTTGAAAAGTTACTCGTTTGATTGAATTGGGCCTCATCCGTGCGGATGGCAAGTCATCCGTGCGGTTGGTATGGTGGTACGTGCGGATGGGCCTTGCTTGTGCGCGCGGATGAGCTGTACGCATGGTTGGCTGGTGCGCACGGGTGACATATCATCCGTGCGGATGACATGTGCGTGCGGGTGACATGTCATCCGTGCGGGTGACATGTGCGTGCGGACTGACATGTCATCCGTACGGACTTGTGTCATCCGTGCGGGCTGACATGTTGTCCGTGCGGACTGACATGTTGTCTGTGCGGACGGGCACGTCTGTTTCGCACTCTGAGCACTGTTTCGAGTGTTTATCGGAAGGAAAAATACGTTCGTTTTTACTAGGGTAGTGTGATTTCTCACTAACACTTGAAGTTCCGTCAATTCCGACTCATTCTAACGGCCGGGAATCACCCCGTTCCATCAGATCTGACCGTTCATGGTGGTTCTTCATGGTTAACTCGAAATCACACAGATTTAGGTGAGGCTTTGTCATTAAAACATGTGGAAATCACCTGGATCTGAGTCGTTTATAGTGAAATGAGACCCCAACTTGAAGTTCATAAGAACTCTTGGTGACATCACCTCAAAACGCCTCAAATCCGTAGATTTCACGGTTAGAATTTGAGTTTCGAAAGATGGAAGGATGTAGAATCGAGTGTAGATGGTAGAAGTACAAGTTTTAGGTTGAAATCTTACCGGAATCGCAAGGAATCGAGGGAAAAAGGGTCTTGGAGCGTGTTTGGTTGAACAGGAGCTGTCACATCACTTGAACAGTGATGTGACATGGTATTTATAGGCAACAGAGAAGAGGAAAAGAGGTCTGGCCCGGATAGCCCATCCGTGCGGATGGCCCATCCGTGCGGATGGCCCATGCGTGCGGATGGCCATCCATGCGCATGCCCATCCGTCCGGATGGTCTATCCGTCCGGATAGCCATCCTGACGGGCCGGACTTCTTCGTTTTTGATTGATTTGATAGTTTTCGAAGCGTGTAATGACCATAATTAGTTTATATTATCAATATATTGTTATTATTATATTATTATATATATATATATATCACTAGGGTCGTATTTACATATCCATAATCCAAAGTTTCGATACTTAACAATCGGTTTCCGTTCGAGTGTGCGATGAATAGCGACGTTTCACGGCCATCAAGGAGGGTAGTATAAGTCCTCTCTCGACGTCCTCGTGAACGTTATTGCGAGTTGTGCCACAAAGACTGACGGGGTACCGTTTACTCGTATTGTCATCATCGTCATGACGACTGGAGCTACAGCACTCACCCGAGAGTCCTTGTTAGCGTTAATTGTTTAAGTTCGACACATCACGGCCACTGAGGAGGGTAGAATAGGTCCTCACTCACTGCCTCCGTGAGTGTTAGTGTGATAATAGTGTAGTATAGTGATATTGTATTTCGAAAATATGCGATTATCCTTCGAATAGCGATATATACGATATGGTTACATTATGATCCGAATCTCTGGTGCTAGGCGTAACGAGTATAACGAGTAGTAACAACGCACAAAAATGCGGGTTGTTACAATTAGTATAAAATAATTAATAATCGAACATAATAAAATAATTGCACATAATCACGTAAACAAATATAGCCAAAATTGTCGATCTTTCGACTTTCGATATTTTATATATATTAGGCATCCGTACAAACTGGTTATCTTACAAAGTTTTATTTTTGAGTTATTTCACATAATTATATTTTTATGATTATATTACAGACTTTATTTTTATTATTATTATTATACAACCACAGCTTCATAACCACACTATCCCTCGTCCGCTTGTACCTCAGAAGCGACGTTCCCTCTCGTCGTACTTCCAGAAGACCTGTTCTCCCACTTCCCTGATTCTATTCCCTGCATCCACCAGCTCCTCGCCAAAATGGCGGAGTTCAGCTAAGTTCTCATTGCTCATTGGTGGATTTGGTACGGGTTCTGGGTCAAACTGAGGGAAAAAGGTATAAGGATTATTTAGGAGGTTTTGGAACTGCCAGTCGTTGGTCCACCATTCGTCCATTTCTCCTAGAGGTTGGGTGTTGACAAGGGGATCTGGAATAGCCGGTTCCAAATTTATTGGAAGTTGGGTTTCAGCAGGATAAGGGAAGATGTTTTCATTAATAGGCCTAAGGATATCACAACTTGCCAGTATGCGATCTAATTCCTCCTGTAGTGGCAATTCCTTGGCTTGCCTAGAACTTTCCCCAATTTCTATTCCTGTTTGCTTAAAATTTTCCCCAATGTCTATTTCCTTTACCTTATCCAAAGGATTTTCTATCTTGGGAACTCTCCTAGTCGCTGGTTTCCTTCTGCACGCACGCCTCCAACCCACAAATCTTTTTTCTTTTCTTTGGCTTTTGTTTCTCCGGAGGTGGAACTTGGAATTCCATAGGTTCCTCAACATCGGCCATGTAACCAGTAAAGTCTCTGGAAACTTCTACTTTCACGGGATAGAGATTGAGATTCTGAAGAGCTTCAGACAACCCATTCATGTTGTTTAGCATATATGCAAAATGCACACAAAATGCTAAGTTAAAATTTAAAAATTTCGTAGACGAATATTTAGTATAACTATTCAAATTTTATTGCACACAGTGCGACTTTTACATATATGTTTACTACAAAGTACAACTGAAATTTTAAAATATATAGGGGTTGTGCATTTATTATATTTTCTCTTACTAAGTTGTTTATCTAATGGACAAAGTTTCTTGTAGGTGATATGAGTGCTAAAACTGGGTCAGGGTATTTAAAAGTTAGCATTTACTGCTGTGGTGGCTAGCATATAAAGATCTACCCATTTTTCATCTAATTCATCTTCCCATGGTGGGTTATTGCCCATTTCCTGGGTTTCCTTATTACTCATCACTCATTTTGGTTGTGACTTCTTTATTTTCTCTTGAATTTTTCTAATAATCCAACTTCTTTTATTAGGGATAAGTGGTTTCTCATACTGTGCCTTACGAACAAATATTCCCTCATCAGTATCTGCTGAGTATCTTGAGGATGAAGTTCCTTTTTCTTTCGGTAAATTATCTATTTTATGATAGATGTCCGAAAGTCTTTGCATACCCATACTGTAAACAAATACTCAAATAATAAAACATGTAATCACAAAATGGCAATCAGTAAAAATTAAGTATTTTCTTAAATACTTAATTGGCTTAAATCAGTGGCTATGATACCACCTTTTCCTGTCACGGCCCCAGCCCCGGTTTAACCCGATCAGGAGCCGCGGGACAGGAACCCGTGGTATCTAAATGATGCGACAGCGGAAGATTTTGACAGGATCTTTTAAAACTCGGCAATGCCCGATTATTTTATTTCATAATTCGGGATAAACCCCGTAATTTACAATAGAGGAATTTTACTAGGAAATTCCCTGATTTATTAAAACATGTTTATTCATTTTAACTGAGCCACCTCTTCAAGCTTGTTAGTGCTCCGTAGCACGTTTTTCTTGATTTACAGCAGGTCGCCTGAAACATGTTTTAAAAATATTTTGTCAGCGGGGAAATACTGGTGAATCATTCATTTTGATAAAATGACACATAGTTATAAATTACAGCATAAGAGCGATTACAATGGCTTCTATCTTATTTTTATCTGGCGCCGTGTCATCTGGTGACGATGGTCATACCACTATTGGGTCTTTCCCCAATTAGTGACGTTTATCACTGTTAGGATTTATTAGCCTAACTGTGAGAAATTAGTAATGTGTACAATACCCCACTAGCCAGTGATTCAAGATAGCCACGACTTAATCCCTGTAATTATAACTTTGAAAATGGTTTGGAGTATTGTAAAACATAATTGATAAAAAGAGAATGACTCACATTGCAGATTTGTACGGGCAGAATTTAGCTTACTGATTAGCCTTGTAACCTAATTTAAATAACAATGCACACGAACTAGGTCAGTAACTAATACAGCATTTACGATAACTCACGAGATAAAAACCCTCACAACGAATGACAAAGTGCAATACTTAAACATCCATCGAATTCACGACGAATGACAAAGTATAACCCAAGTTTGAGCAGCACTTAAACATCCATTGGATTGATTTCTATCGATCAGACATTAAATCGTAGCAGTGATTGCGTTATTACCCTGTTATCGTGGCAGAGTTTTAGGACAGTGTGTGTTTTTGAAGGAAACAGCGTATAACTTAACGTACGTAAAGATTTTTTCCGTCGAACCATGCAAACTGATCAAGTCCCAAGCCCCTGAATTTATAGCCTGATTTGGTACCTCCCGCGTGTCGCGACAGGATCTCCCGCACCTGTCGCGTGTCGCGGGGAAACCCAAAGTAGGCTAGGCCTGCTTTGTCACCTACTTAGCCCTGCTGAGTCGACGAAATTCAAAATTACGTGTTTTAGAATCGTTTTGAGCAGATAAACATAATTTAGGGAATACCCCCCTTGAGTTTAAGGGGCCCTGATCCTGATTTCAACTGTTCTGAAAATTTTAGGGGTCATGCAATATCACTTAGGTGTCTTAATTAGGGTTTCCTATTAGACAAAATAAGGTAAGAAGTGGTAATTTTAATGAGAGTTGTTACATTCTCCCCACCTTATAAAAATCTCGTCCTCGAGATTTACTGGAATAAGTGAGGATACTTTCGCTTTATCTCCGATTCCAGTTCCTAAGTGTACTCAGGCCCTCTTTTCGAATCCCATTTGACTTTAACTAGCACTAGTCGCTTGTGCTTGAGAAACTTAATCTTTCTATCTTCTATTTGCAGTGGCTTCTCAACAAACTTTAGTTTTTTATTTACCTCTACATCTTGAAGAGGTATTACCAAAGATTCGTCCGATAGGCATTTCTTGAGATTGGATACATGAAATACGTCATGTATTCCGGCTAGTTCCTCTGGTAGTTGTAAACGATAGGCAACTGGTCCTACTTGCTGTATTACTGGGAATGGTCCTACGTACCTTGGACTTAGATTTCCTTTCTTACCAAAGCGAACTACTCCTTTCCAAGGAGAGACCTTGAAGAGAACCTTGTCTCCGACTTGAAACTCCAAGGGCTTACGCCTATTGTCTGCATAGCTCTTCTGGCGATCTCGAGCCGTCTTTAATCTTTCCTTGATTTGAGCGATCTTGTCAGTAGTTTCATGCACAATCTCGGGACCTGATAATTGACTTTCTCCTGTTTCTGCCCAACAAACTGGAGTTCTGCACTTACGTCCGTACAGTGCTTCGAAAGGGGCAGCTTCAATGCTTGAATGATAACTATAGTTATAGGAGAATTCAATTAAAGGTAGGTGGTCATCCCAGTTTCCACCAGAATCTATCACACATGCCCTAAGCATGTCTTCCAGGGTTTGGATAGTCCTTTCACTTTGTCCATCTGTCTGAGGATGATATGCAGTACTTAGATCTAGTCGGGTTCCCATAGCTTCTTGGAAACTTGTCCAGAAATGGGAAGTGAAACGACTATCCCCATCCGATACAATGGAGAGTGGGACTCCATGTAAGGATACAACTTCATCTACATACAACTTGGCTAACCTTTCCATACTAAAGGTTTCTTTCATGGGTAGAAAATGAGCTGATTTGGTTAATCGATCCACAATTACCCAAATCGCATCATTACCTTTTCTGGTTTTGGGTAACGTAGTAACAAAATCCATGGTTATAAGTTCCCATTTCCATACAGGCATTTCTAATTGTTGTAGTAGACCTGAAGGTTTCTGGTGTTCTACCTTAACTTGTGAACAAGTAAGACAGTTAGAAACATATCTAGCTATGTCCTTTTTCATTCCTATCCACCAGAAGTTATTTCTTAAATCTTGGTACATCTTGTTGTTACCAGGATGCATGGTATACCTAGATTTATGGGCTTCTTCTAGAATCTTATTTCTTAATTCTCCTTTTTTAGGTACCCAAATTCGTTTCTTATGGAATCTCCAAATTCCATCACTTCCTTGTTCTAGTTCCTTTATTCTTCCTTTCATTCCTTCAGCATCATCCTTGATTGCTGTTTCCTGAATGCTTTTCAGTTGTTCCATTAAGTCTAATTGTAAACTTAATCTAAGAGCACGAACTCGTCGTTGTTTTTCATGATACTTACGACTTAAGGCATCAGCAACTGCGTTTGCTTTTCCTTCGTGATATTGAATATCACAGTCGTAATCACTTAAGATTTCCATCCATCTCCTTTGCCTCATGTTCAATTCTTTTTGCCCAAATATGTATCTTAAGCTTTTATGATCTGTATAGACAGTAAACTTACTTCCATACAGATAGTGTCTCCAAATCTTAAGGGCAAAAATTATGGCTCCTAATTCTAAGTCATGAGTTGTATAATTTTCCTCGTGCTTTTTCAATTGCCTAGATGCATATGCAATTACCTTCTTGAGTTGCATTAATACACATCCTAATCCTAGCTTAGAAGCATCACAGTAAACTTCAAAATCTTCTGTTCCTTCTGGTAAGGCTAGAATTGGAGCATTTGTTAATTTCTGTTTTAAAATCTTAAAATCTTCCTTTTGCCTAGGCCCCCATTCAAACTTAACTGTTTTACAGGTTAGCTTAGTTAACGGTATGGTTATCTTGGAAAAATCCTTAATAAAACGTCTATAGTATCCAGCTAACCCTATAAAACTTCTAATTTCCATAGCTGACTGTGGGACCTTCCATTTGGTAATCGCTTCTATCTTAGAAGGATCTACGTAAATACCTTCGTGATTCACCATGTGTCCTAAAAATTGCACTTCTTGTAGCCAAAATAAAGTAAGGCACAGAAGCACAGAGGCACATAAGCATGTAATCACAAGAGGCAGTCAGAATACCGAAACCTATCATTCAAAGTCCGCGAGCGTTCGAGAGTAGTGATAACATAGAGAGTAATATAGATCAAGCGTATAACGTAGCAAGCAACCTAGCGTACGGTGATTCCTCATGGTAGTAGCGATTTGTCAGCTTTTTGAGGTAAATGAGCAGGGCGAGTCGTGTGTGTCGATCAAACGAATAGCGAAAATCGAATAAATGACCAAAAATCGAAACATGTAAACATGTAAATCACATAAAATACACAAAATCCACATAAAATTGACAAATATTAGAGTCGGCAGTAGCGAGCTCATAATCGAAACTCATAAAAATCGAGAATAGATTGTCTGCGACTAGTTAGACATTGACTAACCAAAGTGATTCGACTATTCACCAAGACTCTTGGTACACACTTTGGCCTTCGGGATTGTGCTCTCGCCTCGAATTTAGGCGATTGGCACACATCCTTTCAGTCATATCGTGACTTCGAGTCGTTGGAGTCCGTCGAGGCTTTGGTGAGAGTTTTGTAAAACCCAAAATGATATCAGAACAAGTCGCCAAGGTTCGGATTTCATCCCAGACTTAGCAACTTTGTTCCTGTTTTGATAAAAATAAAGAGGATTTATGCGCCAAAGTATGGATTTCACTCCTGATTCGGCACAATTCCTCTTGTTTGTTGGAAAAATACAGGTTGAACAAGTAATTTAGTCGAGAGTTTGCGGTTTTCACACCTAATCTCGACCTAATCGCTCGTTCATATTTGAAAAATAAAGTGCAGCAATAGTGTAGCGTAGGTGAGAATAGCGAGAAGTAGCAGGTAAGCTCGTACATAATCCCTACAGGATATGCACAAGTCGGTGTGTTGGTTCCTAACTATAGACTAGGTCGTTTCTAAGACATCGACCCGGACTAGGTCGAGTCTTGCCTAATTCCCTATAGTTATGGCTCTGATACCAATCTGTCACACCCCAACCGATGACGGAAACATCGGGGCGTGGCACTGAGCGAAACAGATTGTCCAGAAGTTTTCATAACAACTATAATTACCAATTAATTAAAGCAACATATCCCATACCATGTCATAAAAGATAACATAATTATTACAGACAAAATCTAGTCAAATTGTCCTGTTCCGACAACTCATATTTCAATTACAGACAATTGTTTATTTGTTTCTAGACCTTTCCTAGCCTCGATTTCACAGCAATCCAAGCAAATTAACATCTTAAGCACCTGTCACATACGTTAAAGTAAAAGTCAATACACATGGTGTAAAGGTGAGCATACAAGTTTGATAATAGCATATAGAGTTCGAAATCGTTTACGCATAACCGGCACGTACACAGTGTGAAATGAAGCACGTAAGTTATCGACATGAACCTATCAATACCAATGACTGCGGGTTGAATGCCCAAGGCAGTTCGTAATACACTCTCACCACTGTGAGCCATGTAACAAATTGTCCTTAACAACCCCTGAGTGAACAGGTGCTGAGTCCAAACTATAGTACTATCGTTACTAAGGCAGGTAGACAGCATTCTATGTGTAAACATAACAAACAAGCATTCATTACGTCACGTATAACATGCGGTAATGGTTAGCGTTAAAGTATTGCGTAGTGTGTTCGATGTGATTTAGTATAAGTAACGTATGTAACACCCAAAAGTGCGTAAAGCAAAAAGGGTTCGAGTATACTCACAGCGATTGATGGATTGAAGGGAGTGCTAGAGAGTAAGATTAGCCTGATCAGAACGATAGCATAGACGATAAGCGGCGCGTAAAACGATACAAGTGTCAGTGGATCGAACAGCAATCCGATCGGGTGGCAATCCGATCGGGTGGTCACTCGATCAGATTGTCACCTCGTTTGGGATGGATGTGCTTGTGTATGATGACTTGTCTTTTGAAGTTTTCGTTGTAGCATTTTGAAAACAGAGAAGTATCTCTACCTTTCAGGTCGGTCGGACGAACGATTGTTCGATCGGACAGCAATCCGATTGGCGAGGCTTCTCAGGTTGAGAACAAATTCACAGCAGGACGGTCACTCGATCGGATGGCTATCCGATTCGGGTGGCAATCCGTTCGGAGTGAACATGTTGAAAATTATTAAGTCCCTAAACGTCACTCGATCGGACGGTTACTCGATCGGATGGCAATCCGATCGAGTGGTAGTCCGTTTCCACGTTCAGATACTTAAATATTTTGAGAAAATGGTTTAAGTGTAGAACCAAGTGCAGCCCGATCGGAAAGTCGGTCGATCGGGTGGCAATCTGATCGGGTGGTAACCCGATCGGACGGTAGTCCGTTCCGACGGTCTGATCATTCTAACACTGGTTTCTATTTGGAGTGTTGTAGTTTTGAATGAGGCGTTTTGATGTCTTGTTTGTAGAACGGAACCCTTATCTCGTCCCAAGTGAGCTGGCCGGACAGGAATCACCCTGATCCGAACAGTTCCCAGTTCGAGTTGGTTGTTCATGTTCAAACCCGAAATCAACGTCTCGTGGATAGAATCCAGATCTTGAACCAACACATCAACACGAAAGAGTAGAAGGTTAGAACAAGCTCTGATTCTATCGGTTTTGAGTGCATTGAGTGTAAAAGAGTTGAAAGAAGGTTGGAAAACCATCTTTCAATCCTTTTCACCATGAATATGTTCAGATCTATGAAAGATCTTTGTTTATTTGTGTGGAAATCGTTCAAATCTAAGTTGTTCTTGGTGGATTGAAGCCAAAACATGAAGTTCATACGAACACCATGATGACATCATCCTAGAACACCTCAAATCTAGTGGTTTCACGGTTAAAAGTTAAGATTTAAAAGATAGAAAGGTGTAGGAGTGCGTGTAGATCAAGAAAGTACTAGATTTAGATGGAAAACTTACAAGAATTGCGAGAAATCTGAAGAAAAGTGGGCAAGAAGCGCTGGTCAGACGAGAGGTGCAGAAAAGGTAAGTTTGTGATGTTGACAGGGGTATTTATAGGGTTTCCATAAAAGGAAAGGGGCATAAGTGGCTGGTCAATCGGGTGGCTGCTCGATCGAGGGGCACCTCGATCAGGTGGCAACTCGATCGGGTGGCAGCTCGATCGGCTGGCCACTCGATTGGAGTGAACGGCGCGACGAGTTTTGCGATTTCGATTCGCGTGCTGAGCGTTGCGATGCGATAGAGTTTCCTATTCAAATTACTTTTAATCCCAACTACTATATCAATATACAATCATCCTTAATTGACCTGCGTTTAGCGTTTGCGATTCGATTGCGATTGAGTTTCGATTGCGTTTCGATTAGTCACCATCACATAAACATAAATAAACATGCACAAGTAACACATAAGGCACACATACACATAAGAACAGTAACCAGAACGCGTAATTCGAGTTGCGATTACGATAAGCGATAGGCGATAAAGCGATAAAACATGCGATAAATATCGAATAGTCTTCAATTATTAATAAGTACTCCACATAATACAACTAACGTAAAGCATAAAAGACTATATACAAGTCAAAGAAGTCAAAACAGAATTTGAGCAAGGAGTGACAGATCGCAATCAGCAATCTTGTCTCCCTTTGACTTCAATCTTGACTTTGACTTTGAGTTTTGAAACACGGGGTGTTACAAGGGGAACCTCGGACACCCCTGTTGTTTCCTCTTTGAAGTGTGATTTTTACTAAAAATTAAATATGTATGGAGTCAGACCCCTTCTATTTTTTTCTTTAAAACTTTCGACCCCTATTTCAACCACCACTACGTGATACACGAGCATAAAAGAATGTCATATGAATATAAGTGTGAATGCATGAGACAAAGATGCAAGGCACCCACTAATGTCAAGTTGCAAACGTTTAGCTAGGCCTTACAAAAATACATGTGAGGTCCCCTTCCAAAATACATGTTAGGCTTCCTATTGGTGTAGGTTTAGTTATGACAACCAAGAATTTAACTTTGGTCTTGCTAGGTACACCCATGAACTTTTCTTCTAAATTTTCAATGAACATTATTTTTTTTCCCTTTCTAGAAAATATTATATTCAAGTTTTGCAAATAATATGTTTGTTAAAAATTCCATTTTTTGAGGATTTATTTGGCGGGCATGTCTACGCATGTTAAAAAGATTTCGGTTATTTGTACGTGATATGAAACTAAGCTTTCCTTATTTCAAATTTGTCATAGATCACTAATATGTTTCCTGATAAAAAAGATTATATGTTAATCATGACTATCTCCGAATCGATGAATCATTTTACTTTTGTAGTCATGATAGTTGCCATATGCTTCTGATAGATGTTTGATTTTATGAAGCATATAATCATAATCACTTTTTATATGAATCGAAAACTTTTCGTTATATTATAACACATGTTCATAGACATTTGGACTTTAGACAAGGAAACACAATATCACCAAACTTGGCATCCATTGTTCTTCTTTCTTGGCAATGACCGCCATATGATCGTAGTACGATATATGTAGAACATGAGTTGCATGAGACTACCAACCATGTAAGTTGTAAATTAGGATATTCTTTGTCAAATGTATAGTTCATTAATAAGTTATCTCCTTTGGCTCGTTTTGTCTCTTTTTAGTCTCCACTAAAATAAGTCCTAGATCCGTTACTAGAATGAGTTTCTAATTATTAAGATATAGTGATATACAAACACTCCAAGAGGATATTAGTGTTTATAGAGAAGGGTTGAGGGATACCCCTTGATCTTTGTAGTTGAAATATAATTGGGACGATTGTTGGGAATATTTTCAAACAGACAAATATAAAATATATGTTTTCACTTAACTTGGGATAAGAGATAAAAGAGTTCGGGTAGTTAGTGTCCCACACAGGAACAAGATGAAACTATAAGGGCCTGTTTGGTTGACAGGAATCCATAGGATTCCAAGTGAATTGGAATTGGAATTTGAATTTCATTCCTTTGTGTGTTTGGTTGAACAAATTATTTGAAGGGAATTGGATTTTAATTCAAACAAAATCCCTTATTTAATAGAATTCAAATTCCTTCTAAATTTCAATGTAAAGTTTAAAAAACCACGGGAATGTTTCCAAAGTTACGGAAATAACCCCTTATCTCTTTCATTTTTGTCTAAAAACCAAAAAATAATAAAAAAATAATAAAAATTCTAAAAAATCCAAAAAATTCAAAAAAATCCAAAAAATTAATAAAAAATCCAAAAAATTAATAAAAAATCCAAAATATTCTAAAAATTAAAAAAATAATAAAAATCCAAAAAATAATAAAAAATCCAAAAAATTCTAAAAATTCTAAAAAATAAAAAAAAATAAAAAAAAATCCAAAAAATTCTAAAAATTAAAAAAAACTCTAAAAAATAAAAAAATAATAAAAATCTAAAAAAATCTAAAAAATCCAAAAATTCTGAAAAATCAAAAAATTCTAAAAAATAATAAAAAATCCAAACTATTCTTAAAAATAAAAAAAATAATAAAAAATAAAAAAATAATAATAAAAATCCAGAAAATCTAAAAAATAAAAAAATTCTAAAAAATAAAAAAAATAAAAAAAATAAAAAATCCAAAAAATTCTAAAAAATCAAAAAAACTTTAAAAAATAAAAAATCTAAAAAAATCCAAAAAATTCTGAAAAATAAAAAAAATTCTAAAAATCAAAAAAATTCTAAAAATCCAAAAAATCTAAAAATAAAAAAAATAATAAAAAATCCAAAAAATTCTAAAAAAACAAAAAAATTATAAAAAATCCAAAACTCATAAAAAACAAAAAATTCTTAAAAATCCAAAAAATAAAAAAATCTAAAAAATTAGAAAAAATATAAAAATTAATAAAAAATCTAAAAACCCCAAAAAAATTTAAAAATAAAAAACAAAACTAAAAAATCAAAAAAATTCAAAACAATAATTTTTTTATTTTTTATTATTGTTTGGATTTTTTTATTAATTTTTAGAATTTTTTTTAATTTTTAGGATTTTTTGGATTTTTAGATTTTTTTTTATTTTTTAGAAATTTTTATTATTTTTTAGAATTTATGAACTTTTTTTATTATTTTTTAGATTTTTTTTGATTTTTTAGAATTTTTTGGATTTTTTATTATTTTTTAGATTTTTTTGAATTTTTAGGATTTTTTGAAATTTTTATTATTTTTTAGAATTTTTTTGATTTCTTAGAAATTTTTTTGGTTTTTTAGAATTTTTTGAACTTTTTATTATTTTTTAGATTTTTTTTTATTTTTTAATTTTTTTGATACTTTTGAATTTTTTTGTATTTTTTAGATTTTTTTGAATTTTTATGATTTTTATTTTTTTTTGGATTTTTTAGAATTTTTTTGAATTTTTATCTAAGATAGTGTTTTTAAAACTTTTGCCAATTGTTTATAACTAGGGGTAATTTTGTCTTTTTAGGTATTTTTTAAATTCTAATTCTATTAATATATTTATCAACCAAACACATCTATGGATTTCAAAGGAATCCATCAAATTCCAATTCCCATAGGGATTCCAATTCCAATTCCTACACATTCCGCGAACCAAACGCCCCATAAAGGTTTTTTAAGTGGAAACCTTGTATGGTTATAAATTCAATAATTAGAAGAATATGTGGGGCCCCCACCTTTACACGCAAGCGTGTGTGTAGTGACAATTGGCAATTTATTATTGTGACGACACACTTCACACACTAGAATGGCAATGAGCTACATTTACCATTTTGGATTATGTACGTAGCAAGGTTGGTGTTGCTAGGATTGAGTTCGGTGTGGTTGGTACCGAATGATGCCGAACAAAATCTTTGATTTTGCTCGCTGATGGTGCTCAATAGTTGGTTGGAGGTTCCAAGGAGTCATTGGTTTGTGTGGTAGTCCATGTGACCTTATGGCGTATCAGGATGGCTTTAATGGTAGTTACTTGCTAAGGCTTGCATTGTTCGTGTGGTTCGAAAGGCTATTCGATTGTGGTTACCAACGAAAGATCAGGACGGTTTGAAGATTTGTGGCTCATCACCAAATAGCCTATATATACATTGACCTATTCATTGGTGAAGTGCACTTCAAATTCAAGAATCCTCTCACATTTGTCTACACACATACAAGCCCTTTAGTCACTCTGGAAAACTCATCGTCGTAGAAATCACTAGAAGAAACATGAACAACGATCGGCTACATATTGTCGCCAGGCAATTCTGTTGGTTCAACCAGAAATTAGTGATTGAATTAACGACACTTCAATTGGTAGTTGATTGTGTCAATAATTGCTACATAAACAAAAAATGGTGTTTTGATTATATGTTTGGTTGTCGTAAGGCCACAAGTAACCTATTTAGTTATAAATCTTTTTCAATTCTCATGTATACTAGATTGATAAACATTCATGCTAGTATTCGTGTTGTTTGGTATAGAGAATGATCTTTGAGTAGGGTTTGAATTGTATTGAGAGAAAAATTGTATTGAAGTTGTACAGAAGTAGGGTTACACAAAGATGGAGTTTATATAGAACCCCATATTACACATTAGCCCCTACACTATTTTTTCTTCTTTCCGACACTCCCCCTCAAGTTGAGTAGTGGGGTCACCAATACTTAACTTGCTCAAACAGCTACTAAAAGCGTTTACGTTGACTGCTTTTGTGAGAATATCTGCGAGTTGATCTTTTGTTGATATATACGGGAGCTCTATGATTCTTTTCTCCAGTTTTTCCTTGATGAAATGTCGATCTACCTCCACGTGTTTTGTTCGATCATGCTGAACTGGGTTTTCTGAGATTTGTATTGCAGCCGTATTGTCGCACATAATTTTACTGGGTTTCGCCCTTTGGGAGAAACCAATGTCTTCTAGGAGCTTCCTGATCCAAAGAACTTCACTTAGCCCTCGAGCTATACCTCTGAACTCAGCTTCTGCACTCGACAGAGCGACCACCTTCTGTTTCTTACTTCTCCAGGTAACGAGGTTTCCACCAACCAAAGAAAAATATCCTGATGTTGACCTTCGGTTTCCCTTATCTCCTGCCCAGTCTGCGTCAGTATAGAGCTCAACATTTAAATGTCCATTTGTTTTGAACAAAACTCCATGGCCTGGAGTTCCTTTGAGATATCTTAAAATTCTCTGAGCAGCTTCCATGTGGGCAACTTGAGGTTGATGCATGAACTGACTCACCACTCCAACAACATAAGCTATATCAGGGCGAGTGTGAGAGAGATAAATTAACTTGCCCACGAGCCGTTGATACCTTTCTTTGTCTGCAAGTTCTCCATTGAGTTCCATGTGAAGATTGTGGTTCACTACCATTGGAGTATCTGCTGGTTTACAATCAACCAACCCAGTTTCTGCTAGGAGATCAAGGACATACTTCTTTTGGCAGATGAAAATCCCTCGTTTAGACCTGAGAACTTCTATCCCGATGAAATACTTGAGATTCCCAAGGTCTTTCATTTCAAACTTTGAAAACAGATTTCTTTTCAGCCGTGCTATTTCTTCTATATCATCTCCGGTAATAATCATGTCGTCCACATGTATGATCAAGCAAGTTACAAGACCGTTTCTTCTCTTGAGGAACAGAGTATGATCAGCGTTACTTTGGTGATACCCATACTCTTTCATGGCCAAGGTGAACTTTCCAAACCATGCCCGAGGAGATTGCTTTAGCCCATAAAGGGACTTTTTCAACCGACAAACTTCTCCTTCTTTAAAACCCCATGAGAACCCTGGAGGTGCTTCCATGTAGACTTCTTCAGTTAGGTCTCCATGGAGAAAGGCGTTTGTAACATCAAACTGGTGAAGAGGCCACTCCTTATTGGCTGCTACCGAGAAGAGAACTCTGATGGTATCCATTTTTGCAACCGGGGAAAAAGTCTCAGAATAATCGATCCCATACGTCTGAGTGTAACCCTTGGCTACAAGCCGAGCTTTGTATCGTCCAATAGAACCATCTGGCTTATACTTGATTGAATATACCCACCGGCATCCAACTGTTTTCTTTCCTTTAGGAAGAATGCACTTCTCCCATGTGTTGTTTTTCACAAGAGCACGCATTTCCACTTCCATTGCTTCTTCCCAGTTCTTCTTACCTTGAGCTTCCTTTACGGAATTAGGTATTTGTTCAGAGTATAGTGAAGTAACAAATGCTTTCGCACTGTTAGATAAGTTCCCGTTGACCATATTAGCTACAGGATACCTTGAATTTCTGGTTTCCCTCTCTGGGGAGTACCGTTTTGGAGGAACCCCTCTATTGGCTCTAGGAGGAAGAGAGTATCTTCCGGTAGTCTCTGCTGCACCTGGTGCAACCTGTTCAACAACTGGTTCAACCTGTTCAACAACTGGTTCAACCTGTTCAACAACTGGATCAACATGTTCTGTAGTTGTCGGTTCTATGTGTTCCCCTGTTGTCTCATAGTTATAAGACGTAGAACATTCAGAGTTCTCAGTATTTCTTACCTCAGGCATCACGTTGGATGGACTTTCTTCAGTGGTACTGTGCTCCGAGGATTGTGTGTCTGTGTTTGAAGGACTCGCAGTACTGTGATAGTTTTCTGTGTTGACTTCTTCAGATGAGGGAATTTGGGTTAACCAGCTCAGAGTGTCTATACTGTCATTCTCCCCCTGACCACTGAGTTGGGTGTTATAAAAGTATTTTGTTTCAAGAAAGTCAACATTCATTGTGGTGAACATTTGACGAGTTGTTGGATTATAACACCGGTAGCCGATTTGATCGATTCCATAGCCGACAAATACACATTTTTCAGCACATGGACCAAGCTTGTTTCGATTGGTTTTGGGTATATGAACAAATGCGGTACACCCGAAGATTCGGGGTTCAAGTGTAAGGGGATGAGGGATACTGGCAGACTTAGACAGACAATCTAAGGGAGTCTTAAATTTGAGAGCTTTTGTGGGAAGCCGATTCAGCAGATACACAGAGGTTGCAACTGCCTCCGGCCAGAAAGATTTAGGGACCTGAGATTCGATCAAAAGGGCTCGAGTCATTTCAAGAATAATACGGTTTTTCCGTTCGGAAACACCGTTTTGTTCGGGGGTATGAGCACAAGAGGTTTGGTGAATTAATCCTTTGGTTTTAAAGAATTGTTTCATAGATGTATTGACAAATTCCCCCCCATTGTCGGATCGAAGGATTTGGATTTGAGTTTGAAATTGAGTTTGAATCATAGCATAAAAAGTGACAAATTTTTCGTAAACTTCGGCTTTGGTTTTTAAAAAATATACCCATGTCATGCGAGTGCAATCATCCACGAACAGTATAAAGTACCGAAGACCCTGCCCCCCATCACAGGAGCAGGACCCCACACATCAGAATGTATTAGTGAAAAAGGTGAAGCAACTTTCGTATTGCTAGGTTTGAACGGTTGTCGATGACTTTTAGCGCGAAGACAGGTTTCACAATCTGTTTTTCCATTTGAAGGGAACAGTTTTGGAAACAAAAGGTGCGAATAACCACTGGATGGGTGTCCCAAACGTCTATGCCATAGCCAGGCTTCCCGGTTTTCTGTTCCATGTGCCAACATCACAGTGCCCTGTTGAGCCACTTCATCCACATAGTACAATCCGTGGCGCTCAGTACCACGTCCGATAATCACACCCGTCCTGATATCCTGTAGGAGGCAGAAAGTAGGGTGCATTAGTACTGTGCAATTTAATTCTTTGGTAATATGACTAATTGAGAGCAATTTGTGTGATAATGACGGAACATAGAGGCAATTTGATAATTTCATAGTTGGTGAAATTTCAATTACTCCTCCTCCTCCTTTCACTTGCATCGTTCCGTTGTTTGCTGTATGGATTTTAGTTTTTTGAGGTTGGCTCATTGAACGTATGTCCAATGGTTCAAACGTCATGGTGTCAGTAGCACCAGAATCAAATATCCAAGCACTATTTTTTTCATGATTGATTTCCATTTTTTTTTAACTTCGCTGAAACCCGTAAACCGCGTTCAAGACTTATCAAATTCGCCGGTAACTGAACTGGGCGACTTAAATCCGCCAACAAAACGACGCCAGAGAATGACGTTCGCTTACCGGCGTATTTATTAAATACACCGGTAACTTGAACTTGCGTTCAAGGTTTAAAGTGGATCCCGAATAATTCCACCCGAACACCTTCGCTGGTTCAACAAACAAAACAAATCCGCTATCTTGCTGATTTCTCTGACTTCGCTAGGGTTCGCTGACAATCTCCGCCGCCACCTCCAATATGACTTCTGAACAGATCGGTTAATGTCGGCCCTTGTCGGTTCTTGTTGAATTTTGCCGGCCCTTTGAAACAAAAGAAACACCAGCCTCGTGATGTTGATGATAACTTATAGTTGTTGATAATTAATGTCCTCCACAAAAAAGACAAAGACCACGTGATGTTGATGATAATTTGGATTGTTCTTGTTGACTTTTGTGCTTTCTTCTTTGTTTCCCCTCTGCCGTGAGATGATGATGATGTCAAGGTTTTAATTTTGATTTGTTGGATTTTTTCTGGTTTAAGTTTGGATTGAATGGGTTTTGAGTTTTTTTTTTTTTTTTTGGTTTTTGAGATTGAAGAACAGAGTTTTCAAGGATCATAACTCTGCTCTGATACCATGTTGTTTGGTATAGAGAATGATCTTTGAGTAGGGTTTGAATTGTATTGAGAGAAAAATTGTATTGAAGTTGTACAGAAGTAGGGTTACACAAAGATGGAGTTTATATAGAACCCCATATTACACATTAGCCCCTACACTATTTTTTCTTCTTTCCGACAATTCGAACACGATTTTTTAGGTACTTGAAATCGTTAATAACTCAGTAGTTCAATCGACTTATGACCATGAAGTGCAATATTGATAAGAGATTTTACATGTGTGCTTCCTTTATCTTGGAAAGCGAGTCATCATGAACATGAACAACATTTGATTTAACATTGTGGGCAAAATTATCAAGGAATATAGTTTACTAGCCTTGAAACCATAAATAGTAGACAAAATTGTTGTTTTATAGTTTTACTTAATAAAGTAGACGAGTTGTTGCTAATTCTATAACCATGGACTAGTTAAACAAATCCACTTCAAACCAATGAGTATCATAAAATTATCCCAAATTTCAATTTTTTTAATAGTGTTTTAATGATATTGGTTACTTATATAGTTATATAAAAAGAGAATGTGTGCCATGTTGTTCTTTTTATACTAGATATTTTTTGTCATGCATAAAACAAAAAAATGGAAACGTCATATAGAAGAATATACCAGTACAATCAACAATTGTGAATATTTTTTTAATATAAAACCAATAATAAAGTCTCTCCTACCACTAATATCCTATTTTCGTGTACTTTTGGCCAACCAAAAATCACTTGTATGTAACAAGTAATTCAACTAAATCACCAAATCTTCAACTCCTAATTATTCTCCTTTTCACAATTCAACCTTTTTAAAATGGAAATGGCTTCAGAGTAGATAGTACGGGTTTTGCCGGTAATTTTACTGTCGTGTCTACGGGTGAGTGGGTTACCAGGTTTTCCCTGGAATTGGTGGTGGACTTGGGTTACTCTCGGAGTACTCTGTTTGGTCCAGTTGATGCCCCGAGAGTGCTCGGGATTGATCTGTTGGCCGTTCAAAAAAAAAGTACATAAGTGATCAAAAGATGCTATGGTGTTTCCAAAAGATGTTGTTACCCTTTTTAAACCGCATCTTGTGTCTGTTTTGAAAAAAAAAAGCATAGATCAAAACATGCGGTTCTTATGTAACTACATTTTATAGATATTTTGAAAAAAATCAAGAGACAAAAGATACGGTTCTCATGTAACCACATCTTATGGATGTTTTGAAAAAAAAAATCAAGATTCAAAAGATGCGTAACTAAAACCGCATCTCTTGATATAACGGTAATAAATAAAACTATTAATAAAGTATTCAACATTTTTAAAATGGAAACGGCTTCACGTATAGCGAACTTTATTTTACCGTTATTTTTTTATTTAGTTTATCTAAAGTGCATATTAACTTAATACAAAATTACAAGCTATAGTGTCACACATGTTTGTTATACTATGTTAATTTGGACCATGAGCTTGATTGCTTAGATTATATATAATTTTGTGGAATCATATTTGTTATATAAAAAATAAAGTAAGATAAAAAGAATAACATAAATGATATATCCTTAATCTTCAACAACAATTCAATTGAGTTATTTCAATTAACATTATAGATTTCTTTCTTTTATTTATATATTTTTGATTTGATGTTTTATTAGCTCACGAGAGTTTAAATAAAGACTTTTGCCATTTTAAGATACATATGCATTTATATTGCAATGACAATTAGCCAATTAGGTAACAAAAATAAGTAATATTGATGATTCCACATGATTGAAATCATATGGTATGATACATCATATATATATATATATATATATATAGGTAGAGGATCCTGTAAAAAAGACTAAAAGTGTGAGAAGGATAAGAAAGAATACACACCATTAGATCTTTGATCTAATGGTTTAGATTAATAGGGACCAAAATGTAAAATTTGTTTTATTTTTTGGGCTGAATTGAAAATTATAGGGGTAATAAAGTCTTTTACATCCATTCAAAAGAGGTAACTGTAATTAAAATCCCTACAATCCCTCTCTCTCTCTCCAATCGAACTACCAGACAATCTCTCTCTCTCTCTCTCTCCAATCGAACTACCAGTGAGTTCTCTCTCTCTCCAATCGCAGAAATCGTTGATAACATGAAAACGAAAATCGGATTTCAGCAGTTGATCTTGTGAATCGGATTTATGTAGGTCATCGATTGGAGTTTTTTTTGTGGTTTTGATCCGATTGATGAAGATCGCATGTTTATTGATTCGGATGACGGATGCGAGCGGCAGCGGCGGTGGTGGTGGTTCGAGCAGCGGCGGTGGTGGTGGTGCTGGATCGGCAGTGGTGGTGCCGGAAGTGGCAGTGGTGGTGGTGCCGGAAGTGAAGAAGATGATACAGAGGCGGTGGTGGTGGTGCTGGATCGGCAGTGGTGGTGCCGGAAGTGGCAGTGGTGGTGGTGCTGGAAGTGAAGAAGATGATACAGAGGTGTTATATTTATTTACTGAATGGTGTTTATTTTATTTTCTGAATGGTGTTATTTTTTCTGAATGGTGTTATTTTGTTTATTGAATGTGTTATTTTGTTTGCTGAATGGTGTTATTTTTGTACTGAATGGTGTTATATTCTTTGTACTGAATGGTGTTTTTTTTTTTTATTTACTGCTGAATGGTGTTATTTTTGTACTGAATGGTGTTTTTTTGTTTACTGAATGGTGTTATTTTTGTACTGAATGGTGTTATATTCTTTGTACTGAATGGTGTTTTTTTTTATTTACTGCTGAATGGTGTTATTTTTGTACTGAATGGTGTTATATATTCTGAATTGTGTTATATTTAAAACACCATGTATGAACATGATCTGAATGGTGTTATATTTTATGGACGGTTATAAATCCTAAAATCCAGGTTTTTCTCTCTCCAAATCCTTAAATTAAGGATTACCATATTTGAATTTGTTAATGCATTTACAATCTTACCCTTTTCAATTAATTTAGATCTAATGGTTGAGATTCTTTCTTACCTTTCTCACACTTTTGGTCTTTTTTACAATAACTCCACCCTATATATATATATATATATATGTTTTGGTATTAACCCTAGCCTACCTCAAATTGGCAACCCATGTGTACCATGTCTTTTTAGACAATGACTATTGCTTTAAGATAGTCTTGTTATTAATATGTACTTAGCATATTTATTTTGGTATTAACCCTAGCTTACCCCACCCCATACATCATACACCTACCTATAGCAATTAAGTATTGGAAATTAAAAAGTTTAAACAAAAACTTATGGTGGTGGTTGATTTTGATGTCAAATAAAAGGCCATGATGGTTGATGTAGTTTGAGCTCTTTTTCATCATAGTAGCTAGACATGTTCAAATTGGGGCCTATGGAAATAAATACATGGACAATACCTTTCCAAAAGATGTGACATGATGAACTAAAATATCTACATACCCTTGGGTTTTCTTTAAATATCATTACATACCCTTGAAACTTTTATGAGTTTCATTTGGTATCAAATGTTGGAGTAAAAGGAAGAAACTTGTAGGTCCATCTACAAATTATTGATATTCCACATGGGGTAGCTGTATGGCATAGAAAAGGTGTTTATATTATATATATCAATTACAACCTTAACAAGATAATGAAAGAAGGGGAGTTAAGAGGTGATTTTTAAACGGATAATGTTATAGTATCAATAAAATATAAAAGTTTGAAATGTATGATACAAGTAACTAAAGCATATATGAAAAAAGGGGAGTTAAGAGTTGATTTGTAAATGGATAATGTTTATAGCATACACAAAATATAAAGTTTCAAATGTATGATACAAGTAACTGAAGCGTACAATCAGGGGCGGACCCAAGCCCACCTGGACCCAAGCCCACCTCAAGGTGGGCGGGCGCACACCCGGGGAAAAAAAATTAGGGCTAAATTCTGTCGAAAATCCCGTCCGCACCTCTTGGAATTTTTCGTCCGCACCCCTTGGAATTTTCGACCGCACCCTTTGAAATTTTTCGTCGCACCCCTTAGGTAAAAAGTGTTATCAATTTATATTTTAAATTTTTTTAGTAAACTCTTATTTTAAAAAAAAATATACTACCTAAATTATATAACTTTTAATACCTAACCAACTAAACCCAAATACCCATACATTTACCCACTTATAATTCCTAACTAGCTAGCCCACTAAGTCTTAGCCCATTAACCAAACCCAACAATATTTCAAAATATAATAAAATAATTAAAGCCCAAAACCTTAAGAAATTCTATCCCGCTCTCTCTCTCTCTCTTGCGTCCCTGCACTGCCAACGAACAACATCACCAAGCGACAACAGTCCAGCAGCCGGCGACCACCGTAATCAGCCACCATACCACCGTCGTTCGACACCAAATCTAACCGGAATCCGAACACGGGTAAGTTTATTTGTTATTTTGATGATTTTGGTTGATATTATAGGAGAAAAAAGGGTAATAAAGTTATTAAATATGCTTGAAATTTTGTGTGTTTTGACGTTGTTTATGGTTGTTTAGATGATTTTTAGGGTGATTATGTTGTTTATATATTTTTAGGGTGATTACAACTTACGTTATGATTTCTAGGGCTTGAATAGTTGAAAATTAAAATTGAAACATTATGTTATGGAGCGATAAACTTATGTTATATAGAGAAAGAATTGCTTAAGAAATTAGCTGTAGATGATGTTTTGGATAGATTTCAAAAAATGAAAACCCGTAGGGCTTCGACGTTTTAATTATGTTTGTAACAAGGTTTGACATGTTTTTGATGATTATATAAATTTAGTTTGATGTTCGTTTGTTTTACATGACCCGACCCGACCCGATACGAACCGATTTTTTTACTTATACACCTAGGGGCCTAAAATTTTTAAAAATGTTCCGCACCCCCCATGGAAAAATTTCTGGGTCCGCCACTGCGTACAATTTATATGTGCAAATCACCTATGAGATGGGAACCGTCTACGTTCCATCTACCATCCCAATCTCTCAATATAATTACATAAATATTAGTGATATTAAGTTATGCAAAATCCGGTTCAAAACTATACATGTAGGGTGACAACCTGAGAAAGAAGTAGTGGTGTAACAATGATCAGAACCGTTCCCGAGCTACTCGAGATCAAATCGATAAATGCTTGAATAAAGTCAAGCAATAACAACTTGAGCTTTGCTTGAATAAGTAAGCTCAAGACCCATCTTCATATGCCGAGCTTATCTAGACTCAATAGACGAAATGACTATATTATTTTCACACATAAGTTTTTTAAATATAATATATATACACACACGATAAATATCATTATATATATATATATATGCGAGCTTTTAAAATTTGTGATAGTTGACACCCTTTAGAATTAATTAATTAATACTTATTTTTTCAAATATCCATCCATTTAAAAACAAACAAAACTGTTTTGATGACGACACTGCGAGGAAAAACAATCTGGACCCTTGAATTGACTTATTATGGGGTCAAGAATACCATTTAACAAAAATCTCGCATTTAAAATTCACAAACTTAAGTAATAGCCATTTACACAACTCTACCATAGGATATACAACATATACCCTAGTCTATGTGTTACGGTTATATAAAATGTGGAACAAAAGCACAACATGTAGCTAGTGGGTGATTCCACACTTACTAATCATGTGTTATTGTAATGTAAATGTCGTTGGGCAAGTGAACTTAAATTAAATAAAAGATAAATGAAATTTAAAAAATGATTCAGTGAGGTGGAAGCTTCTCATTGCCTAAAAAGGTAAGACGAAGCTTTAAACGAGGGCAACACCCATGGGGCACTCACAGTCACAACCAAATGGACAACCCAAGGGTGGTGTTCCACGTCCCTCCGTTTGCTCCATAGCACAGTCTTACGACGCAGAAATTATTATTTTGCAAGTTATTTTGGTAATTGGATTATAGCCTAGTGGTGTCAAGGAGTGGAAATAGTAATGTTGTTTTTTAAATAGTGAAGGTTTTAATTTCATATTGTAAATATCTGAATTTCTCATTAAAAATATATTGTTTTGGTGTTAATATGTTTTTACCCTTAAAATACTTTTTACATACACAATATGATATGACCCGTTGATTTTTTTAGGCTCTTTGATTAACATTGAATTTGTTTTTCTCGTCTAACTCTTTAATATATGTTGTTTTATATCTTTAAGCACGTTGTTGTATTTTCTTTATTTCTATCTACATTTCAATATAAACTTTGTAGTGGATGGCACCGTAATATATATAAAGTTTGAAAACCTTATTGAGTTGAGAAAACTTTGAAAACTCAATCTTCACCATTCATCAAAAAAATGTATGATTGAGATTCAATGTTACATAAAGTAATTTTTCTGAACATGTAACAGACTGACCAAAGTACACGTAACAACTTTTGCTTTTTCAGATTTTGACTGACACAATGATATTTAACAAGTTTGTCTGTTACACTAATTTTACATGTAACATGGTGTAAAATGTGATATTACATCTACATAAACGGGCGAAAGAGGTGTAACATATCAACTTTCTCTCTCCTGACAATGTTGTTACATGTCGGAATCTTAAAAAGTGATGCAAGTCATGTAACAAGTGACAACTTGTGGTCCATTCATTGAGTTTCTTGCGTTTTCTCATGTTAATGTATTTTTCCTCTATACTTCCCCTACACACACATTTATAATTTATCAATCTCGGTGTTTTATAAGATTTAAATAGAAATATAAATAAAAATAAATACATTACTACAACGTACTTGAATTTATATTTGAAATAGCGATACGGTGACAAACCGAGTCATAACCGACCGAACTATATTAGTACCGGTTTCGGTGTTATCAAAACCGCTATCAGTATTCGTTTTTATGCGTTTTGATCAATGTAAAACACGCCTTTATTTTTTGAGTTACATTATACAACTTTTGTGTACTAAAACCAATGTGTGTGTGTGTCGTCGAAGACAGCCTTACAAATGTTAACATCCCGCCATAACGCGTGAGTTTACACTTTCACCTAGTGGTATTTCATTTTTGCACCACTCGAATTATCTTTAGATTTTTTTTTATTTTTTGTTATTTTAAAACCTTAGACGGAACTTTAGCCAAGACAAATAATGTGACTAACCCAATGATGACAATAAACCTACACAAGTAATGTGCCTAGTTTACTCTAATCTTCAAATATGTTGCATTTAATTAAACAATGACGGTCACATTACATATGTAACTTCTCAAACCTAAAATCGTTATGAAGACATTCTAAAGGACCATGAGTGCAATTCTCGCTATTTATTTAATAATTTTAATTTGGATAGTTTTCAACAGTGGCGAAGCTTGGAAATTTCCATCAGGGGGTCGGAAGTCACCGGACCTAAAAGCATATACCTAAAAATTCTTTTTTTATAAAACCAGAGGGTCGCAAACGTATATAATTAAAAAATTCTATACAAAACGTACATACATAAAACTACTGAGCGAAAATTTCGGGAGGTCGGACGCCCCGGCCAATTCATAGCTTCCCCCTGGTTTTCAAGACATTAATTAAAAGAGTCGATGATGAGGACATAAAGTTGTTGATATATGATGGGTTTTGTCTTTGTCTCACCCTTTCCCCACACCATAAGAAAACTTTAGTCATTGTGTTTTACTACTTGGGTCCCCTTCTTTCTTTTGTGATCATGTACCGTTTATACCGCATAAACCATAAAGTACAAATAAACGATTATGATTATTATTATTATTATTATTATTATTATTATTATTATTATTATTATTATTATTATTATTACTACTACTATCATATTTACACCTCATCTATTCCTAATCTCTTATGATGAACATCTCTATATCCATATTTTACCATAAGATTTTAATCTTTACTTACAAACAGTGACTTACAAACAGTGGCAGAGCTTGAACGAAAACTCCGTAAGGGTTGGACTCTCAAAATCCAAATCGTTGGGGCCGAACTCTTAAAAATCTAATATTTTACACTAAAAAAAAGAAAAAATTTAGAAATTTTCGATAAAATTAACACTTAAGCGAAAAATCGGTGGGGGCTGCGGCATCCTCGGGGTACAAAAATTTCGTCAAGCCTTTGGGTGGTCATTGAATCAAAATTTGGGTTTATCGGGTTCCTCTAATATGAAACTTTTGAAAGTAGATTCAAATTAGATTTAGAACTGATTCAAATGGGTTAATCTTATACGAATTAAGAACATAATTATAGGTAAAGTAATTTGATTTTGATTCAAGGTACATAGACTCAACAATTTAGGGTAGGGTCAGAGAGGAGCTGTGAATGAGACGTGACGACCCTTATTTAGTGTAACGCTCAAACCCGTTTAAGTAATTATCTTAATAAATACGGATAATAAGGTCCCAGATTTTTTTACAACTAACTTACTCGCCTGGGTTAACCAATAACTCAGACTAACCGACAAAACGAATTATTAAACTTCATCTACATTATACAATATTGAAGCTTTTAAACCCGAAAGCTTCGGCATGCATGATCATTTTTTTAATTATCCCGAATGGATCATTTATGTTTAATATTGTTGTTACTTTTTTTATTGAATGGCAATTTGTTATTTTATAAAAATAAACTATGAGAATTTATATTATTTTCAGGAAAAACTGTTTTCCTTTTCAGAGAATAAAACTTTTACCAATTTGTTATTTTAGGAAAAAGCATCTTTTTCCATCAAAAAACGGAAAAGAAGATGTACAAGCTGTGATCTATCATAGTAATCTTTGCAAACAAGGAATCAACACTTTAATATTTGTTTATCAAAAACATAATATTATTATTTAACTACGTAGTAAAATGCCAAAATAGTTTATTAGTTGAAGCCACTTTTGTCATTTCAATTCAAAAATGAAAGTTTTTGTATCTACGTCTCTAAAGTTTCATTTTTGTTGTGATTTTCATTCAATTGGCAAATTGAGTTACAATATTATGTTAACTTCTTCTCTTTTTAGTCATTTTCCTCATTTAAATGAACACTATAATCGTCATTGTATGACATAATATATTTTAATTAAATGAGAAAAACGACAAAATGGAGAAGTTAACAGAAAATTTTAAAACAGTTTGCTAATTTGATTAAAATGTCAACAAAAATGAAATCTTAGGGACCTAGATACAATGTTTCATTTTTAGACTGAAGTGACAAAAATAAGCTAAACTCAGAGTCCATTTTAACATTTTACTCACATACTCATAATTTTATATGGTAGTGTATATATATTAAACTACGTAAATAAGTTAAAATGTACTTATTTTATTCTCGTAAGCTGACATATTCCTTTCCAAATTACAGTACACTGCCCGCTTTTTAACCATTTCCAAGCACGTAAAATTTTAGTCGTGTGCATAAAATATTTAATCAGTTATATTATAAGAATAATATTTGTAAAAGTCCAACATAGGTGTTTATATGTATCACAACTTCACAAGACATTTATCAAGGTTAAGAAAAGTAAGGTTTCAGTAAAAATGAGTCTTAACGTAAAATGTGAAGAAAATAAAAAAAATAGGTATTTATATATATAAATTTCGTTTATTTATATCAGTAGAATAATTATAATTACTTTAGAGTAACTTAATTACTCTACTAGAGTAAATACATAATTACTTCACTAGAGTGAATATACGATTATTTATTTATTTATCTTTTTAAAATTTTCAACTGAACATCATACTTAAGTAGAAGGAAAAAATTTAAAAAAAAAGATTATTCACTTTATTTGTATTTGATCTTTACACTAAGAATATATAACAGATACGTGAAATTTTTCACGAATATTATAACTATAGAAATAAAATCTCATTTGACATATAAATTATAGTATAACTATACCTAAAAGGTTAAGATATTACAAATTCCTAACACGTTAACTGATTACAGTTCAGGGAAAAACGATTAAACACAGTCGTTTGTAGTGTATGATTTTTTTTAATTTTTTTTTTTTACAAATTCACTATTTTTTTGAACGGCAAATTCACTAATTAGTTCGAAATAGCAGTATAGTGATTTATTTATTTACAGGTAGTTACTTATTACATAAAGTTATTAAAAAAACTAGTTTTTTTTTTACATAAACAAGTAGACAATAAATACACGAAAATATACCTTTAAGATGTTACGTACGGGAATAAAGAAAATACATGAGGTTGGTTTAAATTTTAAACTTTGATGTAGTCCTTGAATTATTAGTTGAAACTTGTGGGCCGTTGTGTGGGTCCAACATGGCATGATTATAGGCAAATATGGTAATCTAAATGATGCATAAAACCCATCAACATAATTACTATTTAAAAAAATAAAATAAAATTTAATTTCATCTTGAGGTTTGTAACGTTTTGGGACCATTGGAGTGGTTAAGTGGGGACAAACTTATCTCACTCGCCCTTCAATAACTTCTGTTTAATATAAACTAGAATTACGACCCGCCGCAATGCGGCGGGGATTCTTTAGTTATAACTAAGTCGATTTAGGACGCGCACGTTATGTTGGACCTGAGCCCCGCTTGCGATCTGCTCATATAATGTAATATATGTGTGGGCGCTCGGGGGGGCAAAAGCAAAAGTGCACTAATTTTTAACGTTATTTTACTAATTTCGTGAAAATAACGTTAAAAAGAGGGGATCGTTAATCAGGCATCATGTGGTGGCGTTGATAGCCGAAAGACAAGGGGGTACATGCACCAATTGGCGTTTGTCTCAATTGCTGAGTGTTATGTGCCTTATGTCCAAGGCTTGATGCAAAACCACAATCGAGCCGGGGGGTCTCATTGGAAGCAGCCTCTCTATTCCTACGGGGTAGAGGTAAGGCTGTCTACATCCCACCCTCCTCAGACCCTACCTTAGCTTTGCTATAGGTGGGATATACTGAGTACGATGATGATGATGATGATGACGTTATGTTGGACCTGTCAAACGGGAAAAAATAGACGATGTAAAAACGTTCACCCACACACGCACGTTGCGTCGTGTTAATTCGAAAAGTTTAGAACGAAACGTGAAAAATGCTAAACCATAGACGCACGTTGCGATGTTTTAAGTCATAAAATTCAGAACGAAGCATAAAGCGAAAAATTTGCGGAAAATGAAAACTATAAAGGACCAAAGTTGAAAGTAAAAAAGTTGTGAGGATAGATTGCAAAAGATAAAAAGTTTTGTGTTAAAAGTAAAAAAAAAAAACAAATAGTTTTGGGTTAAAAGTAATTTATGAAATACTTTTGGGTGAAAAGTGAAAATCAATTTTTTTTTTTGAAAAAACCTCAAAGCCAAGGTTACAACAACCATATGCATAACCATTTTTTCTTTGAAAAACCCAAAGCCAAGATTACAACACATAAGTAAAAAAAATCAAAGTGGTTAAACCGCAAAAGATGGAAACGTTTGAATTAGAAGTAAAAAATCAAATTAATCAAAGAGGTTAAATTAACAAAGATTAAAACTTTAAACTTAAATCGTCAAAGATTATAACTTTAGGGTTAAAAAGGAAAGAAAGATTAAAAATTTTAAACTTAAATTGTCAAAGATTAAAATTTTAGGGTAAATTGTCAAAGATTATAACTTTAGGGTTAAAAAGGAAAGAAAGATTAAAAATTTTAAACTTAAATTATCAAAGATTAAAATTTTAGGGTAAATTGTCAAAGATTAAAACTTTAGGGTTGAAAAGGAAACAAAGATTATAAGTTTAAACTTAAATTGTCAAACATTAAAACTTTAGGGTTAAAAAAGAAAATTTTCATTTTTTTTTTGAAAGACTCCCTAAGCACATAGTACAAGTAACATATGCACTAACTTGTTGCTTATTTATAAGGTACTAATAAAATAATAATAATAAATTACATTTGACTCGTTTTTTAATATTTTATTTATGAGGAATTCGCTTGTAATAATCTCATCTAGACCTTGTAGGTAATTAATAATTATATCTCAAAATATTTCCCACACCAGTCCCACATTTCACATATTTTTCCTACAATGGTCACCCGTTAAAAAAACTTAACGGAGTTAAGTTTTTTTTTTTTTACAATGGACTCGTATCATCGTTCTGATTAAAAGCCCTAAAAAATCTGTTTGTAATTTGGAAAAAAAGCTTAACGGGGGGACATTGTAGGAAAAATAGGTGAAATGTGAGACTGGGGGGGGGGGGGGGGGTTATTCTGTGAAGGATTATTAATGGACAATAAGGTCTAGGTGAGATTATTACAGGCCAATTCCCATTTATTTATTAAAACCATATAAATTTCGGTTAATCTATATAATGATATCATAAGAGTGTTTCAGTTGAGGATTTTCTTTTAATTTCTCACAAAAAGTTTCCGATTCAAAGTAGAAATTGATAAGAGGGGTGTATAAGTTGGTTTGGTCATGTGTTAAAAAATATAAATGAATCCATAAACTTTTTTTTTTTTTTAGTTTTTGATATTTCATAATCAACTAGTTCTGTTAATTTGGCTATTGGAAAATATGATTTGGTTAACTATCTCGATGTAAATTCATAACATGATAAATATAATTAAAAACATTATGTCATCGGTTAAGACTTTTAAATGTGGGAGGATTTAAGCTAATTTCAATTAATAAATCTATTAATATATCTGGTCTAATGAAATATCCGTCATCATTTAAATTCATTAACAAAAATATGTGATGACTAATTACAAATTTCTTATTTTGAAAAAAAAAAAAACATGACAACTTTTGTAACATATAACATATGTTATTTATAAAATAAGCTATATTAACGTTGGGTTTGATGTAGATTCGGTTAATTCAACTAATTATATACATATAACCATAACCATAATCGAATCATACAAATCATTTATCAAAAGAATCAAAACCGATCCATTAGTATCTCAACAGGTTTATCCATTTTTAAATATATTTTTTGTTATTTTAATATTTTAATTCTAGTTTGATTACTAGATTCTTAACATGTTCCTAAAAATTGTCGAAAAATGTTATTAAGAAAACAAGTTGATTTTATGTCCGCGCGTTGCGGCGGGGACCCAATGACTGCAAAACGTGTGTCAGCAATGATAAGCAGTTACCGAATATCAAAAAATAAATAAAAATGACATGGTAAGGATAGTCACTCCGTTCTAAAAAAAGATTTTAAATAACCTAATATATAATAATAGGACCCCACACATCCTACACGTTGGAAATTCGGTTGTTTTCAGTTCAGTTATTTTGGTGCTAACACGTTAAAATATAGATGAGCTCGGTACCGGTAACGGCACCGAAAGTACCGATCCGGAAAATCATCGAAATAAGGTACCTGCACCGAAAATGCTCGGTACAATACGGTATGGTATTTGAAGGTAAAAATCAATAAATACAGGTATGGTGTTAGACCGGTGTTGAACCGAAAGTAACGATTCTGAAAACGCCAAAAGGTGGGTACCAAATTGGTGCCGAAAATGATTTGGTATAGTAAATTTGGTACCGATACGATACCGGTTTGATTACAGGATTTGATACGATTTGCTCATCAATAATCTAAATATCCAAGTTAATTTTACATGCTATAATTCATTCATTACAGAAAAAGACAAAAAAGGAAGCGAAATAAGTTGTTGTGTATATAAAACCTCATTCAAATGAAATACAATTTACTTACTGTGTGTATGAAAAGTAATCTAAACAGTGCAATTACTTGCATTGTTACGTTGCTACAGGATTTGATGAGCTCGGTACCAACCGGTACCGAAAATACCGTTACCGAAATCCCCAAAAGTGGGTACCGGTACTGAATATACCTGGTACGGTACGGTTCGGTACCGGTCGATACTGGTACGACACCGGTATTTAAGGGTAAAAACCGGTGAATACCGGTGCCGAACCGGTACCGAAAATACAACCGGTTTGCTAAATTTGATATCGGTACCGGTACCCGATACCATTTGCTCATCACTTAGTGATGTTACTATTGATTATTTCTATTTTTAATATATAGGCCCAAAAGTGGGTACCTATGAAAAGTAATCTAAACGGTGCAATTACTTGCATTGTTACGTTGCTACAGGATTTGATGAGCTCGGTACCAACCGGTACCGAAAATACCGTTACCGAAATCCCCAAAAGTGGGTACCGGTACTGAATATACCTGGTACGGTACGGTTCGGTACCGGTCGATACTGGTACGACACCGGTATTTAAGGGTAAAAACCGGTGAATACCGGTGCCGAACCGGTACCGAAAATACAACCGGTTTGCTAAATTTGATATCGGTACCGGTACCCGATACCATTTGCTCATCACTTAGTGATGTTACTATTGATTATTTCTATTTTTAATATATAGGCCCAAAAGTGGGTACCTGTATCAAATATATCTGGTACGGTACGGTTTGGTAACGGTCGGTACTGGTACGACACCGGTAATTGAGGGTAAAAACCGGTGAATATCGGTGTCGAACAGGTACCGAAAATACACCCGATTTGGTAAATTTGATACCGGTACCGGTACTCGATACCATTTGCTCATAATCATTATTATTGTATTAATATTATAAAATCACTATTCATTCATTTGTATTATTATCATATATGAGCCCAAAAGTGGGTACCTGTATCAAATATACCTGGTACGGTACGGTTTGGTAACGGTCGGTACTGGTACGACACCGGTAATTGAGGGTAAAAACCGGTGAATATCGGTGTCGAACAGGTACCGAAAATACACCCGATTTGGTAAATTTGATACCGGTACCGGTACTCGATACCATTTGCTCATAATCATTATTATTGTATTAATATTATAAAATCACTATTCATTCATTCGTATTATTATCATATATGAATTCCTTAAAATAGCCAAATGACCATTAATGATATCTTCGATTTTTATTGGAGGATAGACAACAAATTTTAAAGGGGTCGTATTATTGGCACACATTTGGGGATTAAATCGACACCCGCAATAAGCATCGTATATGTCTATACGATGCGTATTGAGGTGGGTTCAAACTTCTATGTCTGCCAAATGCTGCCATTGTCCCCTACCAAAAAGTAATACGCATCGTATAGGCCTATACGATGCGTATTGAGGGTGTCGATTTAATTTTTTAATTTTTGCAAGGTAGCTTCTTGTCACGCGGTAGCTTTCCGTCACGCGAACGAATAAGTAGCACTTTGGACATTTGTTGGTCTTCAAACATCTAGGAAACATTATTTGAGAATACCCCTTAATTTATCGAAGCTGTCGAATGAGATCCTCCACTGTTGGGTTATCATCTTTTAACCCCATTTTCCCTAAATTTATCGATTATGTTTTTCAACAGGGATGTAATGAAATGATTCCTCTCAATTGAATAGACCGACACTTGCTTCATAGGACTCACTTGAATCGTCTCGGATGTAATAACAATACGTTTAGCATCCGTGCCTGCTTGAATTGCAGAAAGCAAAGGATAACGAAGATGAACATTGTATTTATCACGAAAGTACTGAACAACCGAGATAACAACTCCGGTTTCATCAACTGCAATTGGAATTGATCTTGGAACAACATACTCTTGTTACCATCAATAATCTTGGAATTGATCTTGGAACAACATACTCTTGTTAACAACGGTTCTCCAATTCCAGATCAATAAAGGTTGCGGTTTGCAGATTCAATCTTCATTGCTTCATTAAAATTAACAAGCCGGTCTCTTTGCTTCGTCCACTAGAACTATTTGTGTATGCATTCTTAGGGTTTTTATTATTTGATCAATGGAAGTTGAAATCGGCTTTGAAACCGGACGGAATCTACGAAGAAACTGTTCGATTTCACGGTTTGTTTGAGAACCTGATTCAGATACACAACGGTCTCTTTGCTTCGTCCACTAGAACTATTTGTGTATGCATGTCACACCCCGATTTTCACGTGTCACCGGTGGGGGAGTATCGTGACGTGGTTGGCAACATAATAGTCAAACAACACAATATTTAAATGCACAGCGGAAGCAAAAGAAAGATATATTTCAACCGAATATAATATTGTAATATCGTGTATCACAAAAAGTTGAAAGTTTATCCACAGACGGATCAAAATAACTAGGAAATAGTAGTTCAACAGACGGTAGGCATATTAAGCCTGCGAGACTCTTTATTGATGCTAAGGAGAGAATCCAGCCTATTACGCTTAGTACCTGCATTTAATCTTTTTGGGAAAATACGTCAGTTTACACTGGTAAATACAATCAACTGACTCATTTTAAAAATGATTAAAAATTGATTTGGATGCACGTGGCATAAACATTTTATAACTTGGGATAATTATTCAAATGTATAATCTCATAAAAGAATTACATGTTCCTTATGCGTTCAGTAGCCCGGATCGTGCCGGGTTAAAGATCAATAGACACACCACATCAGCTATTTATGCACTGACGAGTGTACGCCTACACTCCGCGCTTAGGTCGTGGCCATTTCGTAAAATGATGCCAAGGATATCCGGGACATGGTCATTAACCTCCCAAAGGCTTTAAGTAAACAAAACAATTTAAACGGGCCGATCAAATATCAATTAGCCACCATATGATCGAAGATTTAATGCCCGACCAAGCGGTATTTTATATACCGTACCCCAAGCCCGTATAGGGAAAATAAGTTAAAAGTATTTACCTGAGCAAAGTAATAATCACAATAAGCAAATGCAAGTAGCTTTTACTGGTCCTCCTAATCTGGAACGAAGGTTTATAATAACCTATTAGAATCCTAACGGGTCTTTAATTAAGCCTAAACTTAGACCGGTTAGTTTTAAAGGAATATACGGTTCAAACGCACGATTAAGCGAAGACCGGAATAGAATGTGTTTCAAACCCGACAAGTTTGAAGACTTGTATATTATGGGTAAACTAAACACATTCTGGATTTTGAGATAAAAACGATAAGGTTTGACCCGTTTCGGCTCATTTATGTAAACTAGTTACATAAACCGAACCGAACGCGTAAGATGCGTAACGGGTAACCATAAGGGTCCTAAACAGGTTTCCTAAGTTAATATACCTTAAACATGTTGTGATATCAGTAGGATATCTTCCGTTATGCCCAAAACGAGTTTAATCTTAATTTAAGCCCCGTAGGGGTATTTTGGTCATTTTAAAGATTATAAAAGGGATTAATTAAACTTCTGTGACTCGGGTCAGAATACATCAGTAAAATGACTTAGTTCAACAGGTTATATCAGTTGGTAAAAGATCCTAAGTGACAAAATGGTTTTAAACCCAAACTATGCGTTTAATACGCGTATAATGCTGTTTTAAGCGATTTACGGTTTGAAATAGGATTCTGAGTTTTCTGATCAGTTCAACAGGTTCAAAACACTTCATTTATTATTTAAAATCAGTAGCGATTGGATTGGTGTCAAAAGGACTTGTAAAACTCATTTTATAGCCTAAAAGGGTATATTCGGTATTTACCGAATTAAGGCGATAATCCTAGCTTATGATCAGTTTAAAATAATTAAAATCTTCAAAAATTCTAAAATATTATATTACATCAGTGGGTAAAAAGTTTGATGCCAAAAATTGGGTTTAGATAGGTTTTACGCTAATGACGCCTTTTAATTAATAAAAAGCTTTCTAATTACGTCATTGTGCCTAACTCCTAATCTAGACCTCCAATTGACGTGAAAATTTACGGACATGCATATTAATCAGTAACAAAGATTATTGTTCTTTCATATCTCCAAAATTCTCGTTTTATGGACATAAGGGCAATATGGTCAACATTGGGTAATTAACGGAAACGTGCAAACGAATTGGACAATCCATGAACCAACCACAGAGGGTTATACCAACATGTAACTAGATCATAATAGAACTTTAAGGCATGTCTAAACCTATCAAAACCGGGTCAGAACCGAAGTCAAAGCAAAAGGTCAAACTATGCGCCTTTCGGTTCCGAATCGATCCTAAACTGAAAATTGTCGGATCAAACATGTTTAGATCTGTTCTAACATTGATTACCAAGTTATATTAAGGTTAAAACAGGTTACACGCCTCTCACATTGTTAATTATGCATTAAATCAAAGTTTACATTTCTGTTGACTTTTTATCATCATATTTGACCCGACAAACGACATAGTTAGGACGGGAATCAGAGGGTGCCCTTTTAAGGGTTTAAAGCCCACATAATTACCAACTTATAACTACCTTAAGTTTGACTAATCGCTGGACCAATAGCGATTAATTAATAAGTCAACCGTTAATTACGACGGTTTGACTTTAAGGCTATAAACTAAGCAAAACTTAAACAAGGAAGGTTGAGGATACTTACACAAGTCCTATGAACGATTTGGAGTGTCTTGGGTCTGCACTTGAGTTCCAGAAATGCTCCAAAGATGAGTTATGATTGTAAGAACAAAAGTTGCAACTCATGGCCCTTTATATATGCATTTTGATTGTCCAAGATTGTGCCATCTATGTCTATAATTGTTCCAAGATGAGTACAAGTGCCCTCTAGTGCCTAAAAACCATTATAGGAAGCCCATGGTATGCCAAAATGGCATTTTGAGTCGGTTACAAGGCTGGACAGACACCTGTCTGTTGTTTCTGCATCTGGACATCGCACGCGGCCCGCGTAAGATACTTACAAATCTTACGCGACCCGCCTCAGACCTGCTGTCAGGTTTTGCATTTCTTGTTTATTGCATTTTCAGTCCCCGGTCCTTCTAAACGTCGCTTTCACTTCCATTCTTGCATTATGAGCCTTTAATATTGACATATAAGGACTCCAAGACTTATACCTATTTTACAAAGTCCTTAATCACTTTGTGTTTACCCGAAAAGTCATAAATTTCCATGTTGACGCTTCTAACCCCTCGCACACGAATTTTATCATAACTTTCTCATACGATAACGAAACTTGGTGAAATTTTTATCACGCATTCTAGTGAGCATAATTAATCGTTACAAGGCTTTGGCTTTGCTAAAAGGTCACTCAAAGGTATAACTTAAACATGTTGACACATTTAACCCCTGTAGTCTGTAATCTCTCACTTTTAGCTTCGTATGATCCATGATTTATTCGTTTGATGCTATAAACATCATGTAGGGTTAATGTACGATATATTTATTCACTGTTGACATTTAGAACTTGTATATTCACATACTTTCCATGATTGTCAACTTTAGTCCTTCTATAACATTCTTTCACACGTGTCAACACATTATAGGACGTGAATTTTCGAGGTGTTACATCCTCACCCCCTTAAAATAAATCTCGACCTCGAGATTTACTGAAATAAATAAGGGTATTTTTCTTTCATTGTGGATTCAACCTCCCACGTGTATTCGGGACCTCAACGGGCATCCCATTTTACCTTTACAATAGGCACATGCTTCCTTCGAAGCTTCTTAACCTGTCGATTTTCAATCGACAATGGTTTTTCCACAAATTTTAAGCTCTCATCTATATGCACATCTGTATGTGGTATGACCAGTGATTCGTCAGCGAAACACTTCTTCAGATTGCAGATGTGGAATACATTATGAATACCACTGAGCTCTTCAGGTAAGTTTAACTTATAGGCAACTGATCCGACTTGTTCGATAACCTCGAAAGGTCCTATGTATCTCGGGCTCAACTTGCCTTTCTTACCAAATCGCATCACTCCCTTCCAGGGTGATACTTTAAGCAACACCTTGTCACCTACTTCGAAGTGAAAAGATTTACGCTTTGGATCTGCGTAGCTCTTCTGCCTATCTCGGGCAGCCTTGAGACGGTCACGAATCTGGACAATCTTGTCCGTCGTTTCAAAGTCTATCTCCGGTCCTGATAATTGGACATCTCCAACTTCCGCCCAACAAACGGGCGTTCTACACTTTCTACCGTTAAAATACTCTAAAATACGTCAAAGTATGCGACTAACGATATTTCCACACACGTATACATATAATACGGCACTATGGAGTACAAGTGGATTTCAAACAAAACTGTAGGTAATCATAGAATACGATATTCGCACGCAACCGAACGGCACCGAAACGACTTATGTTGAAGGTATACGTAATAAAACGACAAAATATGCGAAAGTTCGGCAAAAAAGAGACGTATACGCGTCGAACCGAGGGAAACACGATAACACTAAATTTGAAATAATGCCATATATGATCGTATAGGCCTAGGTTGTATCGTATATTAGCTTAATACGAATCGTATAGGCCTATACGATTAGTATTAAACTTTGAATTTTCTAAAAAATACCCCTGAATTTATAAAAAACCAGGGGTATTTCAGTAAAATCATCGCTTAATAGGCATCGTATAGGCCTATAGGATGCGTATTGAACTATAAATTTCTCAAAAATGTTTTTCAAATCAAGGGTTCCATCATTACAACCACTTGTTTTCAACAGGGATGTAATGCAATGATTCCTCTCAATTGAATAGACAGACACTTGCTTCATAGGACTCACTTGAATTTGTGGATTTCGGTAGGTTCAGAAACTTAACAAGAGAAGCAACTAAAAAAGCGTTTGGTTCAGAAACTTAACAAGAGAAGCAACTAATTCGAAGATCCTTGCGTTAGACACAATTTGTTGGAATTTGTGGATTTCGGTTGGTTCAGATCTCTATTCGGTCATCTTTCCTCTCAAAGAAGGATGAGATATCGGCAGTTAGCTCGAAGAAGTTTCTCTCAATCAGGTGTTCCATTAGATTTTCCCTTTTAACAATGTCCTGTTAATTGTTGGAAATTTGTGGATTTCGGTTGGGTCAGACAGACACATTTTGTTTTCAACGGGGATGTAATGCAATGATTCCTCTCAATTGAATAGACAGACAGTTGCTTCATTTTTAGAAGTTTTCAATAAAATTTCATTCTGCTGTGAACTTGTTCTCTATGAAATGTCTCACTTAATAAGAGAAGCAACTAAAAAAGCGGTGAACGGTATTTACGTACACACCTTGAAGTACTGAATCAACAGAAATAACTGAAATAACACCTTCGGAATCTATTTAACCCACAATTTGTTGGAATTTGTTGACAGACACTTGCTTCATAGGACTCACTTGAATCGTCTCGGAAGTACTGAACAATAGAAGGATGAGATATCGGCAGTTAGCTCGAAGAAGTTTCTCTCAATTAGGTGTTCCATTAGATTTTCCCTTTTAACAATGTCCTGTTAATTGTTGGAAATTTGTGGATTTCGGTTGGGTCAGACAGACACAATTTGTTTTCAACGGGAATGTAATGCAATGATTCCTCTCAATTGAATAGACAGACACTTGCTTCATAGGACTCACTTGAATCGTCTCGGAAGTACTGAACAACAGAAGAATGAGATATCGGTACTTACGAGATTCTTCGAGAATTAGAAAAGGAGAAAATACGGAACGGCAAGGGTAGTATGAGTCTGAGTCCATTGTGGTTCGTGTTAGGTTTGTATTTCCCATAGCCACCGTTTCCGTAGTAAAAAACGGTTGCGGTTTTCCACATGTGATCAAATGTGAAATGTGATCAAACTTGGACATCAGACGTAAATCTTGAAGAAACGGAACATAATCCCAGATTGTCTAAAGAAGCGCTTTTATCATATGTGACTCAAGAAAGTCATTAGACTGCCGCCGATGAAGTCAAATGTGATCAAACTTGGACATCAGACGTAAATCTTGAAGAAACGGAACATAATCCCAGATTGTCTAAAGAAACGCTTTTATCATGTGTGATCCAGAGGTCGGTCTCGGGTGGGCATAAGATCCGTGGGCCCTATTGTCGGATATGTGACTCAGGAAAGTCATTGGACTGCCGCAGATGAAGTCAAATGTGATCAAACATGGACATCATACGTAAATCTTGAAGAAACGGAACATAATCCTAGATTGTCTAAAGAAGCGCTTTTATCATGTGTGATCCAGAGAAGACGTATCGGGTGAGTTGTGGTTGATAAAAGCGCTTCTTTAGACAATCTGGGATTATGTTCCGCAAATTGGGAACCACATATTCGTGTGTAAAAGCTTGGAAAGATAACCGAATAGAGATCTGTATACACCCTTGGTATTTGTTTACCATATGACACATGATAAAAGCGTTTCTTTAGACAATCTGGGATTATGTTTCGCAAATTGGGAACCACATTGTAGACTGGTTGGCTTGAATGGTTTTAATAATACTTGAAAATGGAAATAATCGTGTCAAGATCTTTATCAATCATATCATCGACCAACTGTTTGAAATCCCTTTCGTTTCTCGGGTTCACATTCGACACAACACAACAAAAAATAAATTCAAAAAAATAGGGGGTTGATACGCATCGTATAGGCCTATACGATGTGTATCAAGCCCGCCGCCAGACACAACCTGCACCTGTCAGTCTGCCATGTTTTTTACTTTAATTCAATACGCATCGTATAGGCCTATACGATGCGTATTGAATTCAAAAAGTGTGTAGATAGACAGGAGGGTGTGCCATTAGAAAACCCCTTTTAAAGTGTCCACTTCTTTTAAAATAATAGTGTTTTTAAGGGTAAATTACTTTTTGAGTCCCTGTGTTTTATGAGTTTTAACTAGTTGAGTCCAAAAGCAAAAAGTTTAACGACCTGAGTCCCTATAAGCATTTTCCTTAACCATTTGAGTCCAAATTTCTAACACTGTTAGAATTTTTTGGTTAAGTATCGTTAAATGACCAAAATACCCTTATAGTTAAAAAATAAAAGAAAATATTTCTCTCTCTTATATCTCTATTTTTCTCTAAATTCTGCATCTCTCTCATCTTTCTCTCTCTCATCTCTCTCACCTTCATCCCCCAACCACAAAACAGAAATCCAGAATTCAACCTTCATATCTCTTTGTTTCTATAAAAATGGCTAATCGAAACCTATTATCATCATGTAACAACACCGTATCTCTCATCTTCCTCCTCCTCCTCATCATCACCATATCATCATCATCAATGGCAGAAACCGATTCATCTATTCCTGCATCTGTATCAGCACCAATAGAAGAAGCAGCAGTCCATATCGTCTACACCGATCGACCTCAACACAAAGAACTCGAAGATGATCACATTCGCACGCTCTCTTCGGTCCTCGGAAGGTCTTGTTTCTCGTCTCTCTCGTTTTATTGATGCTTTATGTGTACAAAATTTTGTTAATAATTGAATTTTTGTGTAGCTTTTTTAAAATTGTGTCATTTGTTTGTGTAAAAGTTATTGTTAGTAAATTTTTTAAACGAAGGTGACTAAGGCGATTTTGGTAGGTGAGATTTGGGAGAATCAAAAACAATTTTTAACATCAGATCTTCAAGAACAAGATTTTCAACGGCTTCAAAAACAATTGCAGCTCTGGAATTTTGTAGATTTATTAGAGGAATTTGGTGTTGGATTTGGAGTGAAGAAAGTCGTTCATACAATTGTGGGTAGATAGATGTTTGAGCATCAATCTGACTTTTTGGTTGTTCAAGCCCTAATTTTATTTGTAAAATATGACTTTTTATTTTGCTTACTAATACAAGTTGTAAGGATTTGATGAAGATGAAGTAAAAGTCATATTTTGATGATACTGATGAAGATGAAGTTGTAAGGATTTACGGATGATACTGACTTTTTATTTGTAAAATATGACTTTTATTTCGTCTTCAACAGATGGGGATAATTTATTGAGCCGTTTATCTTTTTTGTTTCTGCCTAAAGAGTTTTGTGGTGGTGGAGGTGGAGTGGTGGGGTGGGGGTGACGGTGGAGTTGCAGTGGTGGTGATGGTGTTTTGTGGTTGAGGGATGGAGGTGGTTTAGAGAGAGAAAGAAAGATGAGAGAGATGCAGAATTTAAAGAAAAAGGGAGATACAAGAGAGAGAGAAAGAAATCTAACAAAAAATTAGTTTTTTTTTTTACTTTTTTAACTATAAGGGTATTTTGGTCATTTAACAATACTTAACCAAAAAATTCTAACAGTGTTAGAAATTTGGACTCAAATGGTTAAGGAAAATGCTTATAGGGACTCAGGTCGTTAAACTTTTTACTTTTGGACTCAACTAGTTAAAACCCATAAAACACAGGGACTCAAAAAGTAATTTACCCTATTTTTAATTATGACTTACATTACATGACATAACCTATAGATAGGCCCTTGGTGAAAAAATGAAAAGAATAGATGAAAGTGACACCTCACTTTTTTTTTTTTATGTGAAGCGTGATCGCTAAGACTAATGGGTATGGTTAGGGTAGGCTTGAATGGGTTGAGCCGCCACGTAGGCGCCACGTAGGCGGCTCGTGGGGGATGAGCCTCCATCATATTTGAGGGGGATGGAGGCTCGTGGGGGATGGGGCCCCACCTTATTATTTTATAATTTTATAAGTTTTAATTTATTAACTTAATAAAAACTTTATAAAAATTAAAAAATACAACATAAAACAACATAAATAATTTCATTTCATAACATAAAAAAAAATTACATTTCCTAAAAAAAAAAAATTACATTTCCTAAAAAAAAAAATTACCGAAAAATAAAAATAAAAAATTAGATTTTCTAAAAATAAAAAAACAACCTACGACGACCATTTTTTCATCACTTCTTCTTTCATCTTCTGATAAACCACTCGTTCCGCCTCCGGAACCGAGTCGAGATCCAACCTCATAATCCTAAAATCTTCCGCTCGAGCTTGGTCGGCCGACACGGTTTTCTTGTGAGTGTATTTTTCGGCCGCAAACTGTTTGAACTCACGGAATTCGTTTATCAAGTCGTCCATTTTCTCCGATGCCTTCGAGCCGCCCCCTCCACTCGAGCCGGCCGCTTTGCGCTTTCCGGCCGCCTCTTTTTTTGCTTTGTCCCTCCCGGGGGGACGTTCCGCCTCGTCAATGGGCAACACGTCCTCGTCATCTTCCGGGTCGTCGTTTATGTTGATTTGACAACGACCGGTGGAGCCTCCCGCACTATAACTTCCGGAATCGGAAGTTTTAGTCCGTTTGGCGGTTGCTACCTCATTTGGAATCGGCGCCCATTTTTGTTGATTCTTTACTACGTTCCATGCTCGGAAGTGCGGGAAAGGCTTTGTATTTTGAGAGTCCCACTTAGCGATAGCAAGGTTAAGAAAGTCCGCCTCGTTAGTCCCGCTAGGAGGATTCATACGAATTTGGTTATAAATTGCGGTAAAGTTATTGATGGTCTTGCTCATTTTACGCCACTTGCCCGAGACGGCTTCTACATCACGATCCGAGCTATGCTCCATAATCGCATGAAATCTAGCCGTTGCCTTCCTCCAAAAACTATCACCCTTTTGATTGTTTCCTACATTTTAAAAAACAATGCATTAGTAAAAAAAAATATAAACTTTTAAAAAATTAAAAAAAAAATTAAACTTTCGTTCATACCGACTATCGGGTTAGTAGAGGACTTAGTAAACGCTATTGCTAGCGCCTCCTCCTCTACTTTCGTCCACGGTCTCCCCTGTTTTCTCGAACCGCTTTTTGACGCGGTTTCGGGTACGTTTTCAACCTTCTTCCCCTTCCCCTTGTTTTTTTTTCGGTTGAGCTCTTGCGGTGGCGATTCGGGAACGACTTCATCATCATCATCATCAAGGTTAACCGGTTGGGAAGTTGGCGGTTGCGCTTGGAGTTGTTCAAACGAGTTGCGTTGCATCATTTGTTGTAGCGCTTGGTATTGTTGGAGTTGTTGAACTTGAGACATTTGTGAGAATGCGTTGGGTGTTTGTTGGAAACCCGAAAAAGGAAATTGCGGAGCACCCCACGAATTATCCATACTCGGATTGTAAGCGGGAGTCGAAAAAAAGTTAGGTTGGTTCGGGTTTTGATTATTCGGGTTGGGGTTGTTCGGGTTGGGGTTGTTTGGGTTGAAAGGATTCATGATTTAGAGAAAAAGGTATAAAAAATATGGAGTGTTTTTATAAAAAAGGAAGAGAATTGGAGAAGAATGGGAGTAGAAAGGATAGAAATGTATAAAAATGGTTGAGGTATTGGGTATTTAAATTGAAAAATGATTTTTTTTTTTTTTTTTTTTTTTTTTTAAAATAGCCGTTTGGGGGTAATTGGCAACGGATAGTTTCAAAGGTGGGGCCTCGACTGAATCGGCGCATGTGGGACGTTTGGGCCGGGCCGAAGCGGAGGGGGGCGGTGTGGGGGCTCGGCGCCGGAGCTAGCCGGGGCTAGCCGACCCCCATACCCATTAGTCTAATACAAGTTATATTTATTTTCTTTTACATAAATTTAGCGAAACAAATTTGGGGCAAGTTTTTTTTTTCCCCATAAGTTTTTTATATTACATTGTCGTTTACTTCTTGTAATCCTTAGATCGTCAACCACTTGAAACGAATGAAAAACAATTTGGTTATGACATTTAGTTGAAAAACTTTATTTTCATTACTAACATAAACTATCTTATGTGTTTTCATGATTTTGTGTATTAAGAAACTAGGTTATAACCCCGTGTATTACACGGGGTTAAATAAATAAATTCTATATACTAAATAATAAAACAATATCTCTTTAAAAATCTCATTTATTGTACGGGTTGAATAAATATCATTTTATATATTAAATAATAAAAGATATATCTATAAGAACCATATTTTACGGGTTGAATAAATTTAATTTTATATACCAAATAAAAAAGTTATATCTTTAAAACCACGTGTATTACACGGGTTGAATAAATGTAATATTGTTTACCAAATAATAAAAAATAAATCTTTAAAAAAACCTCATTTATTACATGGGTTGACTAAATGTAATTTTATATACCAAATAATAATAAAAAATTACATCTTTAAAAATATGCGCATTACACGGTTTGAATAAAGGTAATTTTCTGTACTAAATAATAAAAAAAATTATATCCTTTAAAAACCCTGTGTATTGTACGAATTGAATAAATCTATTTTTATATATCAAATAATAAAATGTTATAACTTAAAAAATCTCATGTATTACATTGGTCGAGTAAATGTAATTTTATATAGTGAAAACAAAAATATTTAATATATTAATACAAAGTTTGGTTTTCGTGATAAAAATATATTATTCTGTTGTTGTAAAATTTGTTAACAAAGTCTCAGTAAATTTAACTCTTTATTTAAAACTCCGTAAATGTATAAATGATAAATAATATTAGTTAATTTTATTTTAAGTTTCGTAAAATCTATTTGATACCAAACTAAACAAAACGTCCAAATATAATTAATTCAAATAAATAATATTATAAATGAGAAGGAGCTTAAACTAAAAGTAGAGGGTGGTGGGAGCCAAAATGAAAGTTGGGAGTGACATTGGCCAATTTTGCTTAGTTTAGGGTGATAAAATTCATTTCCCCAAAAAAATAATACAAAAAAAATCACAAGTCGTTAAAGATTTCTTTATACACCGCATTTGTTGTTTTAATTGTAGGTTTGTCGTCTTTGTCTAATATTAGTAATTTGACTTCATATATGGATTTTACTTTTGATAAAGCGATAGACAATTAGACATGGGTGAAAACAGGTTGTTTCATATACAAAGCAACTCAATAGCAGGTGTCTTTAGTTTTTGTTGATTGTCGATCGTTATGAAACATACAGTTAATGGATTGTGTTTATATCATTTATAATTAAAGATTGTAATTAAAAAAGGTGATGGCATTTATTAAGTGTTTGGGAATGATAATTTTAAAAAAGGAAACCAAAAATTAAGATAGTAAATAACGAAATTACAATTTAGTTACAGAAAATGACTTGATATAAAAGAAAATATTCTCGAATTCAAAGTAAAAGATCTAATACATATAAAAAAATTGATTTAATTAAATTAAAAATGTAATTAAGAAACTAATAATATTTAGTATGAGAGTTATCTATAATATAAGATATTAAACTAAATAATATTGTGTAGAAGGGTTATCTATAATTAATTAGAAGAAATTAAATTAAAATAATAATTATCTATAAGAGATGGTCTAATATGATGACAAGTGTCCCTAAAGTGGTTTCTTTTATTATATAGTATAGATTCTAAAATTTATATTTTGTAGAGTTAATTACATAGTTAGTCCCTGTAGTTTGCACAAAGTAACATATTTAGGTACTAATAGTTTAAAATAACATTCTAGGGTATTAACTTTTCATTTTGTAACGTTTGGGGGTATTAAGCTTATTTGTAGGCTTAAAATCACATTCTGTTAGTACCTAAGTATGTTATTTTGTGCAAACCACATGGACTACCTATGTTATTACCTTAGAAGTTAATACCTCCAAACGTTACAAAATGAAAAGTTAATACCCTAGAAGGTGATTTTAAACTATTAGTACCTAAGTATGTTATTTTTTGCAAACCACAGGGACTAACTATGTAATTAACTCTATTTTGTACAAGTTTTTTTTTTTTTTTTTTGACATGGAAGATCACATATAAAGCAAAGAGAGAGTTCTAAGTTTATTATGTATATAGCTCTATATTTTAAAAATATTATTTCAGGAACAAATAAAGCGAAGAGAGAGTTCTAAGTTTATTATGTATATAGCTCTATATTTTAAAAATATTATTTCAGGAACAAATAAAGCGAAGAGAGAGTTCTAAGTTTATTATATATATATATATATATATTTGAAACATAGTATTTTAGGAACAAACTAGCTATTAGACCCGCGTGCGTTGCGGCGCATGTATATTGGAGACATCAAATGGATTCAAAGTTAAGCAGGTATAAAATAGAGTAATAATACGAGTAAAAACGTAAAGTTTAAAACTTGAAGGGGTGGTGCCAGTAAAAATTGGAGTAATAGTGCAAGGAGTAAAAATAGAAAGTTGAAAACTTGAGGGGCGGGGGGGGGGGGGGGGGGTAGTGGCGTTAAAAATGAAGTAATAGTGTAAGGCGTAAAGAGCAAAGTTTAAAACTTGAGGGAGGGGGTAATAGTGCAAGGAGTGAAATCACTGTTTAAAATTGAGGGGGTGGTGGCGTTAAAAATAGAGTAACAGCGTAAAAGGTAAAAACACGAAGTTTAAAAGTTGAGAGGGTGGTGTCGTAATTCAAACTTGAGGGTTAAAATGACAAAACTCAAAGGTTGAGGGGATGTAAAATGAAGTAATAATGCACGGGTTAAAATGCAAATTTTAAAAGTCGTAAAATAAAGCAATGGTTTAGGGTTTAAAATTGTAGTTTTAAAAGTTGAAGGGAGTAAATATAAAGTGATATTACAAGGGTGAAAATTAAATGTTTTTAAAATGGAGGGACTTAGGTGGTAAGTGTACCACCGACTTTCTGTTTTAAGAGTTATAAGAATGTTTAAAGTCCTGCATTTTAATTGCAAATGTTATAAAAGAGATAATGAAAGATAACACTAATTTTTTTAGCCAAATCAATAATCGCCTTACATTTCACTAAAAAACTTGCAAAGTTAAATCAAAACAGAAGACAGACGAGCATTGGCAACAAGCTGCGCCGCCACCCTTTTCTGAATTGCAAATCCTAACCTTGCAAAGACAAAACTCACCAAAATTGCATTCCATTTATCCTCTTACTTACACATGCCTATCATTTAATAAGCACGAACAAACTTCTTTCAAGTACATAAATTATTACATGTTGAAAAGATATAATATTATCCTAATAGAAATATAATAGTCCCATAAATATTGCAAAATTAAATATAGACTATTATATGTCATTTCATATGCAACTTGCAAGTCTTCTTTCATCATCTATAATGGACGTTATGCTTCTAATGGATTTTGTTGATTTTGATAAAATAAAACAATTAAGTTTATAAGATGATGTTGATATGTATTAATTAATCTAACTTAAAATAAAACACTAAAATAATGTAAGTTCAAGTAATATTTGAAAAAGTCAGTTATGATTATTCAAATGTAAAAATCTATAAATTTTATTTAGGATACATTCTTTACTGAAATCCAAGCACGCCAAAAGTACTTGACCAAGCCAAGATGATTACCAAAGACTTTAAAGTTTCCATCCAACTACTTGGTTTCAAGAAAATGATTGTGTGTTGAATTGGGACTAGGCCCTAGGGGTGTTCATGATTGTATTATTCGGTTTTTAGATATTCGAAAATTTCGGATGAATTTGGATATTTAAACGGATACCCGAATTCATAAAAAAATTCAAAAAATTCGTTTTGTGCATAGATTAAAACAAAACATATATTCGATTTTTCAAAATTTTCAACGTTAAAAACAACGAACTTTTATAAATCCACATCCGAATCCGATTATTTACTATTTTTACTATATTTCAAACTAAACATAGTGCTCATATACTATATATTAAAAAAATAGTTTTCGGATATCAGATAATCTGGTTATCCGGAAATTTTAGAAATCTACATCCAAATCCAAATTCAAAAATTCGGATCATCCGGTTTTCAGATATTTCAGATTCGGTTTCGGATCCGGATTTTTTTGAACACCCCTAAATTGGACTATATTATAATACTATGAAATAATTTTTCAACGGTAAATTTGGATCACTGACGGACCACTAGAGTATCATTGTGTCACAAGCGGAACCACTTGATCATATCCATCTTCACTATGCTATAATGCCTATACACCAATTTAGAAGGAAACCCAATAAATTTGAGAAAAATCAACTTGTTGGAATCAAACCCAAAACCTAATGGTCACTGAGTCATGTTCCACCAGAAAATGCCATTAAACTGTCACACCCCGATATTTCCACGTATTACCGGTGGGCCCGGTGGAGAGTATCGTGACGTAGTTGATATCATCATAGTCAAACAACACAATATTTAAATGCACAGCGGAAGCAAAAGATAGATATATTTCAACAAAACAAATTGTAATATTAAGTATCACAAGATAGTTGAAAATAATCCGCAGGTGGATCAAATAAAAAGGAAACATTGTTTAACAGTTTTATGTCATCCAAGCTTGCGAGACTTATTGTGGATGCTAGGAGAAAGCCAGCCTATTTCGAGTAGTACCTGCACTTAACCTTTTTGGGAAAATACGTCAGTTTACACTGGTAAATACAATTAACTGACTCAATTTGAAAATGTTTAATAAAATTGATTTGAATGCACGTGGCACAAACTTTTATAACTTGGGATAATTATTCATATATAAACTCGCAAAAGATTTACATGTTTCTTATGCGTTCAGTAGCCCAGGTTGACACCGGGTTAGAGCTTAATAGACACGCCACATGATATAGTCCCGCGGTGGGTTATTCCCGAAACTGGCGGTTATACCTTATTATTTATATATGCACTAACGGGTGTACGCCTACACCCGTGTACTTAGGTCGTGGCCATTTCGTAAAATGATGCCAACGATATCTGGGACATGGACATTAACCCCCCAAAGGCTTTAAGCAACAAAACAATTTAAACGGGACATTTCAATAATTTAACCTTCATACAATTAAAAATTCAATGCCCGACCAAGCGGTATTTTATATACCGTACCCCAAGCCCCTATAAGGGAAAATAAGTTAAAAGTATTTACCTTTGCAACTAATAATCACAACAAGCAAGTGCACGTAGCTTTTACCGGGTCTCCTATTCTGGAACGAAGGTTTATAATAACCTATTAGAATCCTAACGGGTCTTTAATTAAGCCTAAACTTAGACCGGTTAGTTTTGAAAGAAGATACGGTTCAAACGCACGATTAAGCGAATACCGGAATAGAATGTGGTTTAGACCCGACAAGCTTGGAGACTTGTCTAATATGGGTAAACTAAACACATTCTGGATTTTGAGATTAAAATGATAAGGTTTGACCCGTTTCGGCTAATTTATGCAAACTAGTTACATAAACTGAACCGAACGCGAATAACGCATAACGGGCAACCGAATGAGTCACTAACAGGTTTCCTAAGTTAATATGCATTAAATATGTTGTGATATCAGTATGATACCTTCCATTATGCCCAAAACGAGTTTAATCTCAATTTAAGCCCTGTAGGGGTATTTTGGTCATTTTAAGGATTATAAAAGAGATTAATTATAATTCTGAGATTCGGGTCTGAAATAATCAGTAAAACCACTTAATTTAATAGGTTATATCAGTTGGTGATAAGTCTTATATGACAAAATGGTTTTAAACCCATACTATGTGTTTAATACGCGTAAAAAGCCGTTTTAAGCGATTTCCGGGTTTAACAGGAAATATGAGTTTTCTGATCAGGTTATAAAGTTCAAAATACTTCATTTATCATATAAAATCAGTGGCCAAAGATTTGGTATCAATTGGCTAAGTAAAACTCATTTTATAAGCAAAAGGGTATAATCGGTAATAACCGAATCAAGGCAATAACCTTAGGTTATGATCAGGTTAAAAATAATTAAAAATCTTCAAAAATCCCAAAATATTATATTACATCAGTGGGTAAAAGGTTTGTTGTCAAAAATTGTGTTTAGATAGGCTTTATGTTAATTACGCCGTTTAATTCATAAGAAGCGTTCTAATTACACTATTAAGCATAACTCCTAATCTAGACCTCCAACTGATGTGAAAATTTAGAGAGATGTTTATAAATCAGTAAAAAAGATTATTGTCCTCTCACATTTCCAAAATTCTCGTTTTACGGTCAAAAGGGCATTATGGTCAACATTAAGCAATTAACGGAAACGTGTAAGCGAATCGGACAATCAACGAACCAATCACAGAGGGTTATACCATCATGTAACCTGGTCCTAAGGAAACTCTAAGGCATTTCTAAATCATGTTATTACGGGTCAGAACTGAAAGTCAAAGCAGTGGTCAAAGGATGCGACTTTCGGTTCCGAACCGGTCCTAAACTGAAAATTGTCGAGTCGAACATGCTTAGACATGTTCTTACATTTATTACTAAGCTATATGAGTGATAAAATAGGTTACACGCCTTCTACATTGCTAATTAAGTGTTAATTTGAAAAATATAATTCTGTTGACTTTTTCGGATTAAGTTTGACCCGACATTCGACCTAGTTAGAGCGGGAATTAGAGGGTGCCCTTTTAAGGGTTTAATACCCACATAAATACCAACTTATAACTAATTTTAATTTGGCTAAACACCAGACCATTGGTGATTAAACGATAAGTCAAACCTTAATTACGACGGTTTGACTTTAAGCTAATTAACTAAGTAAAACACGATTAAGGAAGGTTAAGGATACTTACCAAGGTCCTAATTACGACTAGAGATGCTTAGGAAATGGCATTGAGCTCCAGAAATGATCAGAAGTTGAGTTGGGAATGAATGATCAAAAATGAAACAATGTGGGTCTTTATATAGTGATCTTGATTGCTTGTGATCATGACAAACAACTCTAGGATTGATCCACGATCAATAACAAGTGTCCCTAGTGCCTAAGAACTAGTTTTTGCTGCCCATGGTAGTGAAAAATGGCAATGTAAGTCGGTTAACTCGTTTTAACAGGCACCTGTCAACTTTTCTGCTGCTGGGGCCGTGTTACGGACCATAAGACCAAGTCTTTGCGGTCCGTAAGCCTTTACCAGAAGGCAAAAATTTGTAACCTTTCAAGCTTCGAACAGGCAACTAGATATTACGAATTTTGGGCCTCTATTATCAGTATGGGCCACTTGATCATGCCCTGAACAGTTTAGACCACCTTGCCATGTTTTAAAGTTTTCCTTGGATTCTTTTAAAAGGGCCATAAACGAAGGTTTGTCACACATTCTCATAGGATCCCATTCTTTTAATTTGGATCAATCATTGTTAGCATTAACCGGATTAGGATGCTTATCAGATGTTTATAACACATGTTAAGGGTTGGGATTTATACATAGGTCGCTCAGAGGTATGTATTAACATGTCGACGCTTTTAACCCCTCGTATACGAATTTTATCATAACTTTCTCATATGATAACGAAACTTGGTGAAATTTTTATCATGCATTCTAGTGAGCATAATTAATCGTTACAAAGCTTCAGGTTTGCTAAAAGGCCACTCAGAGGTATACTTTAAACATGTTGACACATTTAACCCCTGTAGTTTGTAATCTCTCACTTTCTTTCACAATTAGCTTCGTATGATCCATGATTCATTCGTTTAAGGGTATAAACATCATGTAGGGTTATTATAAAGTATATTTATCCATTGTTGTCATTTTGAACCCTTATATTCACATACTTTCCTTGTTTGTCAACTTTAGTCCTTCTAAGGAAATCCTTTACACGTTTTAAGCCGGTGACACGTGTCGATATAATTCTGGACATGAAATTTCGAGGTGTCACATCCTCACCCCCTTAAAAGAAATCTCGACCTCGAGATTTACTGAAATAAATGAGGGTATTTCTCTTTCATTGTGGACTCTACCTCCCACGTATACTCGGGACCTCTACGGGCATCCCATTTCACTTTTACAATCGGTACATGCTTCCTTCGAAGCTTCTTAACCCGTCGATCCTCGATCGACACAGGCTTTTCAACAAACTTCAAGCTCTCATCGATGTGCACATATGTATGTGGTATGACTAGCGATTCATCAGCTAGACATTTCTTCAGATTGCAGATGTGGAATACGTTATGAATACCACTGAGCTCGTCAGGTAAGTTTAACTTATAAGCAACAGATCCGACACATTCGATGATCTCGAACGGTCCTATGTTCCTCGGGATTAACTTGCCTTTTTTTACCAAATCGCATTACCCCTTTCCAGGGTGATACTTTAAGTAGAACTTTATCACCAGCCTCAAACTTTAGAGGTTTACGCCTTAGGTCCGCGTAGCTTTTCTGCCTATCCCTGGAAGCTTTGAGACGATCGCGCATTTGCAAAATCTTATCTGTCGTCTCCAGGACTATTTCAGGTCCTGTCAGTTGGACATCTCCAACTTCTGCCCAACATACGGGCGTTCTGCACTTCCTACCGTACAAGGCCTCGAAAGGCGCAGCCTTAATGCTGGTATGATAACTATTGTTATACGAGAACTCGATTAATGGCAGGTGGTTATCCCAACTACCACCTAAGTCAATCACACATGCACGAAGCATGTCTTCCAACGTTTGGATTGTACGCTCACTCTGCCCGTCTGTCTGAGGGTGGTAAGCCGTACTAAAATTTAAGCGCGTGCCCAAAGATTGTTGGAAACTTTTCCAAAAATGTGACGTGTATCTAGTGTCTCTTTCAGAGATAATAGACACTTGTACGCCATGCAGAGATACAATCTTATCTACGTACAATTGGGCTAACATGTCGGAGCTATAGGTCTCCTTAATGGGTAGGAAATGTGCTGACTTAGTCAGTCTATCTACTATCACCCATATAGTATCATTTCCTTTCTTTGTCTTTGGCAACTTGGTGATGAAATCTATTGTCACCATTTCCCACTTTCACGTGGGAAGTTCAGGCTGTTGTAGCAAACCTGACGGCTTCTGATGTTCAGCTTTGACCTGCGCACAGGTCAAACATTTAGCTACATAGGTAGTTATAGACTTCTTCAAGCCTATCCACCAAAAATTTGTTTTCAGATCCTGGTACATCTAGTCAGCTCCAGGATGAACGGAGTATTTAGAACTGTGGGCTTCCTGGAGGATAACATCTCGGAGTCCTCCATAAACTGGAACCCATATTCGTCCATTCAACCTCAGAATTCCGTCCTTGCCATAGGATAACTGTTCTTCGGTTACTCCTAGCTTTTCACCAGGATAGTTAGCTTCCAGCACAGCTTCCTTCTGCGCAGCTAACACCCTTTCATTCAAACTATTCTTTATCTCTATGCTCTTGGCATTGATTCTTATAGGCTTCACCCTTTCCTTTCGACTCAAGGCATCGGCGACTACATTCGCCTTGCCAGGATGGTATCTTATCTCACAATCATAATCATTCAAAGTTTCCATCCAACATCGTTGCCTCATGTTCAAATCCTTTTGGTTAAACAGGTGCTGGAGGCTCTTGTGGTCAGAATAGATCACACACTTGATACCGTATAAATAGTGCCTCCAAAGTTTTAGTGCAAATACAACGGCACCCAACTCCAAGTCATGGGTGGTGTAGTTCTTTTCGTGCACCTTTAACTGTCGAGAAGCATAGGCAATAACCTTGCCTTTCTGCATAAGCACACACCCCATACATGTGTGCGATGCATCACAATATACCACAAACTCTTCTATTCCATCAGGCAATGTCAACACAGGTGCATTGCTTAGCTTCTGCTTAAGGATATTAAAGGACTCTGACTTCTTAGGACCCCAGTTAAACTTAATATTCTTCCTAGTCAAAGAAGTTAGGGGTGCAGCAATCCTTGAAAATTTTTCAATAAAACGCTTGTAATATCCTGCCAATCCCAAGAAGCTGCGAATCTCTGCGGGCGTCTTCGGCTCTTGCCAATTCATGACAGCTTCAACCTTAGCGGGATCTACCTGGATTCCGCGTTCACTAACCACATGTCCAAGAAATTGGACTTCACGAAGCCAAAATTCACACTTAGAGAATTTGGCGTAGAGCTTTTCTCGATGAAGCAGTTTCAGAATGCAATGGAGGTGCTTTTCACGGTCAGCTTGATTCTTCGAGTAAATAAGAATATTATCGATGAAGACGATGATAAATTTATCCATGTAGGGCTTGCAGACGCGGTTCATGAGATCCATGAATGCGGCTGGTGCATTAGTGAGTCCAAAAGGCATCACTAAGAACTCGTAATGACCGTAACGAGTCCTAAATGCAGTCTTATGTACATCTTCATCCTTGACCTTCAGTTGATGATATCCTGACCTTAAGTCGATCTTGGAAAAATAACTCGCTCATTGAAGCTGATCGAACAAGTCGTCGATCCTGGGCAATGGATACCGATTCTTAACAGTAACTTTGTTAAGTTCTCGATAATCGATGCACAGACGCATCGATCCATCCTTTTTCTTCACAAACAGGATTGGTGCTCCCCAAGGAGATGAGCTAGGTCTAATAAATCCCTTTGCCAACAAATCATTCAGTTGAGTTCTCAACTCTTTCATCTCTGTTGGCGCCAATCTGTAAGGTGCTTTTGCAACAGGTGCTGCTCCAGGAATAATGTCAATCCTGAACTCCACTTTCCTATCTGGGGGTAAACCCGGTAGTTCTTCAGGGAATACTTCTGGATATTCAGAGATAATAGGTATGTCTTCGATCTTAGGCTTTGGTTCATCAATGGTTATTTGTGCCATGTAGATAACACAACCCTTCGTCGAACACCCTGATGCCTTGAGCATGGACACTTGCTCAGGCATTCCGTACTTAGTATCTCCTTAGATTGTCAAATGCTCGCCATGAGGAGCTCTGACAACCACTTGCTTCTTAGCACAAACGATCTGGGCTTGGTTGTGAGACAACCAATCCATGCCTATTACTACATCGAAACCGGCTAATTTCAAATGAAGTAAAGACAATGGAAAAGAGTGGTTCCTAATGGATATGAAACATCCATCTAACACGGTTGATGCGGTTTCTATGGTACCATCAGCTAATTCCACCTCATATTTCACACTTAAGGTTTTAACAGGTAAATTTAGCAATTTACAAAACTTATTATCTACGAATGACTTATCAGCTCCTGAATCGAAGAGCACTCTTGCATAAACATCATTTATGAGAAAGGTACCTGTTATCACGTTATCATCCTGCACTGCCTCCTTAGCATCCATTCTGAAGACCCTAGCGTTGGTCTTTTTACCTTCTTCTGGTTTCTTGGCATATTTTGGGCAGTTGGACTTGATATGCCCCTTTTCATTGCAGCTGTAGCACGTAGCGTCCTTGATTTTCTTGCAGTCTAAGGTCTTGTGCTCAGAAGACTTGCAAATCCCACATGCTCTTGGTTGTGACTGGGATTTCGACTCATATCTGCACTTCCCGAAGTGCTGTTTCTTGCAGATCTTACATTTGGGTTTATCACCCGACTGATGACCATCTTTCTTAGATCCAGAACTCTTTTTGTGGTCATTGTTTCCCCTATGTCTCTTATCTGATCGCCGTGAGTTATCATCCTCACGCTTCCTTTTCTCAGCATCAGTGTTTCTCAGTGATCTCTGCCTGACCGCGTCCAGAGTAAGCGATAATGCTATATCGGCTGCAGACCGGAAGGTAGCTGGTCTGGAGGCTTTCACACTGGCCTTAACTTCTGGGGCTAAACCCCCGATGAATACGCTTAGGTTCCGGTGTAACCAGGTATGGAACCAACCTAGACAGGGTATTGAAACTTGTAAGGTAGGCCTGACAGTCTAGGTTTTTCATAACCAGAGACAAGAAATCAGCTTCAATCTTCTCAACCTCATGCTGAGGGCAGTAGTTCTCCTTGATCAGTGACACAAGCTGTTCCCAAGTCATATTGTACAATGGAATTTTTCTTGTAGCTTGGACTAATAATCTCCACCAAGCCAATGCCTCACCTTTGAATGATTGAGACACGAATTTCACCACATCCTTTTCAGCGCACCCGCTGATATCAACCACGGTATCCATTTCATCCAACCATGTCATGCAGTCAACCGCTCCTTTCTCCCCAGTAAAGTCTCTGGGTTTGCATGAGACGAAGTACTTATATGTGCAGGGCTTACCACGCGGTTCCTGCTTAAGCTCGATCTTCTTTGATGGGATACTTTGTTGATTTGAAGAGTGACGATCGTCATCGTCTTTCTTTGGCTCTTCCTTCTTGGAGGGTGGCTTGCTGTGAGCCTCAGAATGAGTCTTAGGCTTGGAATGCGGTGCGGATAGGGTCCTACTTCGAGTCCCGCTATATTCATTATACTGCCGCTCTATTGCTTTTGTAACAGCATTGTCTATTAATGCTTGCAATTCTGCACCCGCTATGTTAATTCGGGTATTATCATGATCCTCCCTTGGGTGACTGTTGATCTCATCCGAGTCAGCCATGTAGTTTGAACTGTTACATAAGATATGGACAATAATTTACTTGGGAGTTTATTATGGAATTGTCTTTTATGGCAATTCATTAACCATGGTAAACACAGACCATATTTGGTTAATTTGTTAGTCCTAATTATTTAGGATTTTTTTATCCTAATTATAAAACAATAGCAGTATTATTAGTAGCACAAAAGGCCTAGTCACAGGGACATTTTTTAAATCATAAGCCATGATTTCCGAGAATCAAGGCATGAAGGTTTGAACATAGTTCTTTACCTTTTTCTGACAGGGAGTCGTAGACTACTACTGTCTTTTGTCTTATATGACAATGAGTATGATCCATAGGCACTATATTACCAATGGATGGTCAACATATGATCATCTTAATTGATGATTTAAACCCATGATTTATAGATCATCAGGTTAGGATAAGAATCTTTTGAAGAATCCTAATATAAGAATGACGTGTGTGATTTTAACGAATCACGTCTGCCAGGAGCGTTAACATGTTTTCAGATGTTAACAGGGATTTGAATCTTTTAAACAGGTCTTACCATCTTGGCCAAATCTTATAATGACATGCAGGCTAGGTTATACCTTTAAGATTCTTATTTAATATTTAATAGGCAGATTATTTTTAAAAGGAATGATTTTGATTTATTTATTTCATACATTTATGTATATAATGACAAAAATGAAATTCATAAACTTAACATTCCATTAAATATCAAAAGGATTACACATTGCCCTAACGGGACTTTTAACATAAACAACTTGCCCACGCAGGGGCTAAATTGATAATACAAGTCTTCGCAGGGACTGATTACTAAGCTAGATGTCCTCGCAGGGACTAAAAGACAAGTCTTCACAGGGACTAAGGAAAGACAAGTCCACGCAGGGACTAAGTACATAGATAAATGTCCACGCTGGGACTTGATTGAAATAAGTAAATACAACAATACATATAGGAATTCAATGATCCCTCTTCTTCTTTCCTTTTAACAAGCTTGCTAGGCCCTTGAGAAATCCTCTGTTGTTCCTACGTTCTTCTTGAAATTCATGTTCCACCCGAATTAGTCTTTGGAGGATTTCCTCCTGTTCCGGTGGGGAAAATCGTGGTGGCTGCGACTGCTGCCGAATCGGAGGTTGAGCAGGTATTTGATACCCATGAGCTAGATATCCCACTCCCCAAGGGGCTCCATATGGTCCTTCGGGATGAAGGGCATTGTAGTTTGCCGCTACAAGGTACGGGTCGGCTACAGCGTAGTTATAATGAGTGTGAGCCGGCTGCTCAAACGGATTGTACGCCGTTGAACCGGCGTATGTAGGAATCGGGTTATCAAAACCCAATGGTGGCGGCGGTGGTGCAACTGGTGCAGAATTCACCTCTGGAACTGGGTTTGAGGGTCCACCCATTTGTGGGTCTTCATGCAGTGGCGGATAGTGACTGCCACTTGAGTGATGGGGAGTGCTAAAGTGAAAATCCCCTCCTCGCGCGGATATTCGTGCGCCTGTTCTCCTACGCCTTGGTGGTTCTGGAGGTGCTTGATGAACTGGCGGCGGTGGAGGCGGTGGCGTGACTGCCACGAAACGCGAATCCTTGGAGGGATCCTGCTGCTGCTGCTGCTGTGGGTTATGAGAGGGTGTAAAATACCACTCATACTGGTTAAACCTCGCTTGGTAACTGTCTGGACCACCGTAGGGTGATCCGTGGAAGGATGATCCATCAGAGATCTCGATGGGATGGTTGGGAGTCCCGGTTGCAGGCTCGACGGGATCCGTGTCCTCGTCCATGTCCATTGCATGGTCTCCCGAGAAATGGTCTTCAGGTCCTAGTGGGTTAAAACCCACTGGTTCTTCAATATAGTTTGCCGGGTTGAACCGGCCCTGAAAGACATGAGTGGGGTCGCCAAAGGAACGGTGCGAAACGGACCGCTGCAACGGCAAGAAGGAATGGCGGGAGTCTTCGTGCTCGTTTTCTGAGTGCGGCCCAAAGGAGTGACGGTAAGGAGGCGTTGAGCTGTGCGAGACAGACCGTCTAGCGGGCTCCAAATGGTTCCTCCAGTTTCCCTGAGGATCGGCACTCATGGTAATAGAAGGAGTTCGCCGGTGTGAAGGCCCGGCTTCGTGATCGTTGGGGGCGTGGATTGGCCCCTTGCCTCGTCCGCCTCTTCAGAATCTTGGTGGCATATTTCCTGTCAATACAATTGAAATAAACAACAAAACAATAAAGGACACATTAAGGCAAAATTAGGAATCGTCCTAAGTTCTTTGTCTAGACTCGAAATGTGAAAGCACCGGATCGATGACGAACATCAAACATTGCACTTGATTCAAGACATGAAGAACAATCATATGAACAAGATAGAAATATGTAGAAGATGAATCCTTTATTGATAAATCAGTCATCACAGATTACACAAACCAAAGGAGTATACATCATCTACAAGCTGGTTTAGATCACAAAGATCTAAACCTAGCTTTCTCTCACTAACACATAGTCTCCCTCTCTCTCTAGAATACACACAGTGATTGAGAATGGATGGGATCTTGTGAGAGGTGCACCAAGCACTCAAGGGTTTTTCCTCATCGTTCCCCCTCCTGCCCTAATCCTATACAACACATATATATAGACTAGGGACAAAACTCAGACAAAAACCAAACCCCTGACCAAAGTTCTAGACCAAAACTTGGACAAATTGTCCAAGGATAAACCTTGGACTAAGTTCCAAGATATGTACAATAAAGACCCTAACAATTGGAAGGCATGCACTTTTCACCCAAAGTGCATTAACAAACTCCCCCTTGATCAGTGCATGGTCTTCATGTAGTCTAGAATTCTTCATTATCGTTGACTTTAACTTGGACTTCTGCTTTGGTTGACCAGAACTGATAAGCGATAGTTACCCGACATGAACTGCACTTACAGTCTCCCCCTTAACTGTTGCATCAGTTCTGTGTGGCATCGATAATCTTCAATCATCGGATACTGCACTTACAGACTCTCCCTTGACTGATGATATCATGCCTGCTTTCAACTTTAGCTGAGACTTGATCTTTTAGGTAGAGCACAGCGATCTTCAACCCTTCTAATTAAAGACTTGCTGACGATCACTTAAGGCCGCTTTGAGAAACCCGAAGAATCCAACATCGAACACTGTAGATCCTCCCCCTCAAACTACTCCCGAATCAAGTTAACACGAAACAACCTGCAACCAGATGTAGGAATATCGCTCGATACATTAATCTTCAAACCTAACCAGTAGAAGAACGAAGCGTCGGATTTCCAATGCCTAACATCAAAAACTTCAAATTTCGCAAAGACATGAAGCTCAGTTCGATAAGTTAATAACAAACTGAACTTTGTAAAAGTACATCCACCATCTTAATCAAAAGTCTTCAACCCTTCATGTATGATCTCATCTCGTCACGAATCTTCATGAATCAATCTCCTATCTTCACGAATCCCCTGAATCCCCGATGGCTTTCATCTCCGACCTTCCCCTCAAATCAAGAAGCCCCACATTATTTCGAGACCAGAACTAATCTTCTCTACTCTAAATAGCAACTTAATAAGGCTCAATCTTCAACTAGTCATCAACCGAGAATTCAGCTTCATCATGTCAACACTTGATTAATAACATAAACACACGTGACAAAAACTCCATCACACACGAGCTATTTCACGCACAAGCTTTATATTTACAAAGAAAACAGGAACTTCAAAATTTTTTACTCCCCCTTTTTCTTTGTAAACAATACAAAAATCCAAGCACGTCTTATTCTCTTCACCTCCTCAAATGATCCGAACATCATAAGTGCCATAAAACTTTTCGATAATCCGAAACCGACTTCAAGTTTCCAACCTACACATAATTCTGACTCTTAGTTAGTTATCCGGTACCCCAGGTAACCCGGAATAACTCGAAAAACTCGGAACATGCACAACTCGAAACTTCCGAATAACACAAACTTCTAAATTTAGCTAAAAATCTGGTACCCCAGGTAACCCGGAATTCTAGAAAATTCGGAACTCGTAAAACCCGAAAGCTCTTGAAACCTCGAATCAGATCATCGGAACAATACTTAGAGTACAAAGAAATTCGGAACAAGCAAATAAATTCCGAATATAACTCATAGATTCGGGTTTTTTTTAAACTCACGAACAAATTCACACCAAGTGAACTCTATGCGAATACAAAATTCTCGGTCTTTCTTCGAACAAGTCACCGTGGATCACACCTCTTCAGCTTAAACCGATGGCACCCACAAACTTCTTTAAAATTGTAACCTGGACCAATATTTAAGAGCACTCCAAAAACTTATTTTAGAGTGCCGATATTGGCCCGAACTTGAACACTTTAATCACCGCCCAAATCAATATCCGAAATTGACGTGATCGAACAAACCCAAATCAAATATTCTACCTTCACATGGCCCAAAGACTCATGACTAGACCAGGCCCATTATCACAACACACGAATCTAACAACATAATAGTCATTGGCCCACTAGACAATAATTTTGCCAAAACTCGGAACAGATTATGAACTCGGAACTGAATTGAAACTCGGAAATGAATTAAGACTCGGAACAGATTATGACCAAAACTCGGAACTGTTTGATCAAACATGTGACCAAAGCTCGGAACTGACCAAAACTCTGACCTGCAGATCAAACATGTGACCAAAGCTCGGAACAAAATTGTTAAAACTCGGAAGTTTGAACTTTCTTAATAACTCGGAACACTTGATATATTCTAAAAACCAGAGAATGAACTCGGAACTGTTTGACAAAAACTCGGAAGACTGTTTTACAAAACTCAGAACTGTTCAACTTTAGAACAAAACTCGGAGAATGAACTTGGTGTTTGACAAAATTCGGACACTTGAAATCTTCTAAAAAACCAGACACTGAAACAAACTCGGATCACAAGAAACTAAGGTAAAACTCGGATATAATGGTGTAAAGAAACTCAGATCATTTAGGTGGAAAGAAACTCGGACCTAGTAAGGGTTTCAAACTTGGACAACTATCAAATAGTGAAACTCGGACCAATCAGACTCTGAACTTTTTATTAAAAAATCAGATCAGCCCAAACTCTAATCTGTTCATGAAACTCGATGAAACTCGGAACGGAGTTGGATCAGCCACGAAACTCTGAACTAAGTTAATAACAAACTTGGATCTATTACTCGGACCAGAATTGTCAATTTTAGAAAACTCTGACCTTGGAACTATAAGAAACTCGGACCTAGGAGCTGAGCACATTACCTCGGAACACATCCAATATCAGTAAAACTCGAACTCCCAATACCTAAAAAGGAAAAGTCGGAATAGGTTGATCAGAGAGTAAAACTCAGACAAGTTTCAGTAACTAGTCTCCGGACTATCTCCCCAGTGTGACTTCACACTGGGTCACCAATACCCCGGAAACACAACACAAAGTTTGAAACTCAGACATTGCCTTTTTAGATCAAAACCCTAGATCTCCAAAAACCCAGCAGTTCTCTCCAACACAGCTCCAATTTCTTCATATCTAGACCAAAATCTTCACGTCTTCAAGATGTTTGGCGGAAACAAACATCAAATCAAGAGCAATGGTGATTCGGAAGGCGGTTAGACCATTCCGAATCGGTAACCAAGCTCTGATACCACTGTGAAAGCACCGGATCGATGACGAACATCAAACATTGCACTTGATTCAAGACATGAAGAACAATCATATGAACAAGATAGAAATATGTAGAAGATGAATCCTTTATTGATAAATTAGTCATCACAGATTACACAAACCAAAGGAGTATACATCATCTACAAGCTGGTTTAGATCACAAAGATCTAAACCTAGCTTTCTCTTACTAACACATAGTCTCCCTCTCTCTCTAGAATACACACAGTGATTGAGAATGGATGGGATCTTGTGAGAGGTGCACCAAGCACTCAAGGGTTTTTCCTCATCGTTCCCCCTCCTGCCCTAATCCTATACAACACATATATATAGACTAGGGACAAAACTCAGACAAAAACCAAACCCCTGACCAAAGTTCTAGACCAAAACTTGGACAAATTGTCCAAGGATAAACCTTGGACTAAGTTCCAAGATATGTACAATAAAGACCCTAACAATTGGAAGGCATGCACTTTTCACCCAAAGTGCATTAACAAACTCCCCCTTGATTAGTGCATGGTCTTCATGTAGTCTAGAATTCTTCATTATCGTTGACTTTAACTTGGACTTCTGCTTTGGTTGACCAGAACTGATAAGCGTCAGTTACCCGACAGGAACTGCACTTACACGAAATTTTAGGAATGTGCAACTGTGTAACTGAGATTAAACACAAAAGGCTAGTGTTTAATTCACTCAGTGTTGGCTCTGATACCAACCTGTCACACCCCGATATTTCCACGTATTACCGGTGGGGAGTATCGTGACGTAGTTGATATCATCATAGTGAAACAACACAATATTTAAATGCACAGCGGAAGCAAAAGATAGATATATTTCAACCAAACAAATTGTAATATTAAGTATCACAAGATAGTTGAAAATAATCCACAGGTGGATCAAATAAAAAGGAAACATTGTTTAACAGTTTTATGTCATCCAAGCTTGCGAGACTTATTGTGGATGCTAGGAGAAAGCCAGCCTATTTCGAGTAGTACCTGCACTTAACCTTTTTTGGAAAATACGTCAGTTTACACTGGTAAATACAATTAACTGACTCAATTTGAAAAGGTTTAATAAAATTGATTTGAATGCACGTGGCACAAACTTTTATAACTTGGGATAATTATTCATATATAAACTCGTAAAATATTTACATGTTTCTTATGCGTTCAGTAGCCCGGGTTGACACCGGGTTAGAGCTTAATAGACACGCCACATGATATAGTCCCGCGGCGGGTTATTCCCGAAACCGGCGGTTATACCTTATTATTTATATATGCACTAACGGGTGTACGCCTACACCCGTGTACTTAGGTCGTGGCCATTTCGTAAAATGATGCCAACGATATTCGGGACATGGTCATTAACCCCTCAAAGGCTTTAAGCAACAAAACAATTTAAACGGGACATTTCAATAATTTAACCTTCATACAATTAAAAATTCAATGCCCGACCAAGCGGTATTTTATATACCGTACCCCAAGCCCGTATAAGGGAAAATAAGTTAAAAGTATTTACCTTTGCAAGTAATAATCACAACAAGCAAGTGCACGTAGCTTTTACCGGGTCTCCTATTCTGGAATGAAGGTTTATAATAACCTATTAGAATCCTAACGGGTCTTTAATTAAGCCTAAACTTAGACCGGTTAGTTTTGAAAGAAGATACGGTTCAAACGCACAATTAAGCGAAGACCGGAATAGAATGTGGTTTAGACCCGACAAGCTTGGAGACTTGTCTAATATGGGTAAACTAAACACATTCTGTATTTTTAGATTAAAATGATAAGGTTTGACCCGTTTCGGCTAATTTATGCAAACTAGTTACATAGACTGAACCGAACGCGAATAACGTATAACGGGCAACCGAATGAGTCACTAACAGGTTTCCTAAGTTAATATGCATTAAATATGTTGCGATATCAGTAGGATACCTTCCATTATGCCCAAAACGAGTTTAATCTCAATTTAAGCCCTGTAGGGGTATTTTAGTCATTTTAAGGATTATAAAAGAGATTAATTATAATTCTGAGATTCGGGTCTGAAATAATCAGTAAAACCACTTAATTTAATAGGTTATATCAGTTGGTGATAAATCTTATATGACAAAATGGTTTTAAACCCATACTATGTGTTTAATACGCGTAAAAAGCCGTTTTAAGCGATTTCCGGGTTTGACAGAAAATCTGAGTTTTCTGATCAGGTTATAAAGTTCAAAATACTTCATTTATCATATAAAATCAGTGGCCAAAGATTTGGTATCAACTGGCTAAGTAAAACTCATTTTATAAGCAAAAGGGTATAATCGGTAATAACCGAATCAAGGCAATAACCTTAGGTTATGATCAGGTTAAAAATAATTAAAAATCTTCAAAAATCCCAAAATATTATATTACATCAGTGGGTAAAACGTTTGATGTCAAAAATTGTGTTTAGATAGGCTTTATGTTAATTACACCGTTTAATTCATAAGAAGCGTTCTAATTACGCTATTAAGCATAACTCCTAATCTAGACCTCCAACTGATGTGAAAATTTAGAGACATGTTTATAAATCAGTAAAAAAGATTATTGTCCTCTCACATTTCCAAAATTCTCGTTTTATGGTCAAAAGGGCATTATGGTCAACATTAAGCAATTAACGGAAACGTGTAAGCGAATCGGACAATCAACGAACCAATCACAGTGGGTTATACCATCATGTAACCTGGTCCTAAGGAAACTCTAAGGCATTTCTAAATCATGTTATTACGGTTCAGAACTGAAAGTCAAAGCAGTGGTCAAAGGATGCGACTTTCGGTTCCGAACCGGTCCTAAACTGAAAATTGTCGGGTCGAACATGCTTAGACATGTTCTTACATTTATTACTAAGATATATGAGTGATAAAATAGGTTACACGCCTTCTACATTGCTAATTAAGTGTTAATTTGAAAAATATAATTCTGTTGACTTTTTCAGATTAAGTTTGACCCGACATTCGACCTAGTTAGAGCGGGAATTAGAGGGTGCCCTTTTAAGGGTTTAATACCCACATAAATACCAACTTATAACTAATTTTAATTTGGCTAAACACCAGACCATTGGTGATTAAACGATAAGTCAAACCTTAATTATGACGATTTGACTTTAAGCTAATTAACTAAGTAAAACACGATTAAGGAAGGTTAAGGATACTTACCAAGGTCCTAATTACGACTAGAGATGCTTAGGAAATGGCCTTGAGCTCCAGAAATGATCAGGAGTTGAATTAGGAATGAATGATCAAAAATGAAACAATGTGGGTCTTTATATAGTGATCTTGATTGCTTGTGATCATGACAAACAACTCTAGGATTGATCCCTGATCAATAACAAGTGTCCCTAGTGCCTAAGAACTAGTTTTTGCTGCCCATGGTAGTGAAAAATGGCAATGTAAGTCGGTTAACTCGTTTTAACAGGAACCTGTCAACTTTTCTGCTGCTGGGGCCGTGTTACGGACCGTAAGCTGAGGGTCTTGCGGTCCGTAAGCCTTTACCAGAAGGCAAAAATTTGTAACCTTTCAAGCTTCGAACAGGCAACTAGATATTACGAATTTTGGGCCTCTATTATCAGTATGGGCCACTTGATCATGCCCTGAACAGTTTAGACCACCTTGCCATGTTTTAAAGTTTTCCTTGGATTCTTTTAAAAGGGCCATAAACGAAGGTTTGTCACACATTCTCATAGGATCCCATTCTTTTAATTTGGATCAATCATTGTTAGCATTAACCGGATTAGGATGCTTATCAGATGTTTATAACACAGGTTAAGGGTTGGGATTTATACATAGGTTGCTCAGAGGTATGTATTAACATGTCGACGCTTTTAACCCATCGTATACGAATTTTATCATAACTTTCTCATATGATAACGAAACTTGGTGAAATTTTTAGCATGCATTCTAGTGAGCATAATTAATCATTACAAAGCTTCGGGTTTGCTAAAAGGCCACTCAGAGGTATACTTTAAACATGTTGACACATTTAACCCCTGTAATTTGTAATCTCTCACTTTCTTTCACAATTAGCTTCGTATGATCCATGATTCATTTGTTTAAGGGTATAAACATCATGTAGGGTTATTGTAAAGTATATTTATCCATTGTTGTCATTTTAAACCCTTATATTCACATACTTTCCTTGTTTGTCAACTTTAGTCCTTCTAAGGAAATCCTTTACACGTTTTAAGCCCGTGACACGTGTCGATATAATACTGGACATGAAATTTCGAGGTGTCACATAAACTATAATGCCATTGGCTAATATGAAATAAATTAGATAGTGCTTTTTTTTAAAGGTTTGTGGTGCCAACTTTTAAATTATTAAAAGTGAAAAATGCCCGGATAGTCCCTGTGGTTTCGCCTTTTTTCACCTATAGTCCCCAACTTTCTAAAACGACCTGAATAGTCCCCAACTTTTCATTTTTTGTTCCCGGATAGTCCCTGGGTCTAACTTCAGTTTGTTTTCTCTGTTAAGATGGTGTGAAATGACAAAAATACCCTTTCCTTAAAAGGCCAAACCATAGGGACTATCCGGGCATCTTCTTCATTTTTATTTATAAAACCCCACCACCACACTTCATCTTCAACCTCCACCCACCATCACCCTCCTCCACCCTCCACCATCACCGGCCGCCGCCGGTCTCCGCCGCGCAGAACCACCGTCGTTGTCGTCGTCCTCTTTACCACCGCCTGAAAACAGCAAACAACACAAACACAGACCACAACAAGCCTTTCCCCCCTCTCGATTCCTCATTCCCACCCGATAGACAGCTGCCGGAGCCGATTAACCGGCGCTCCGGTGTTGCGTAACCCGACCAGACAACAAACCACACCACACCCCTTCATCGACAAACAATCAAACCCCCCCTACGTCGGTTAATGGAACCAGAAAGAGAGCCGCCACGCACGGCGGCGGCGTGGCGGCAGAACAAGAAGAGACGGAGAGAGGGACGAGAGAGACAGATCAGAGAAAGTGTGGTGTGCGGCGGCGGTAGAGCCGCTAGATGCAGCGACGGCGGCGGTGGTCGGTGGTGTCTCGCCGGGACGTTAAGCTCTGGAGATGATGAAGATGTTGTTGACGAGGAAGAGATGATGTTGACAGTGGTGATTCGGGTGGTGATAGCTGTGGTGGACACCGGAGCTCCGGTCTGACCGTCGATGATAGGAAGCTCAGTTCAGGTTTGAGTTTTTGTTGGTTTCGTGAAACAAGTCAACATCCGGACAGGAAGCTCAGTTCATGTATGTAATTCTTCTGGTTTTTGTATTGAATTTAATGCATTGTTGGTTACAGATTTAGCTGATTAATAATTGTGTGTTTATGTAGTGATGAGGGGGGTGTGAGGTGACTAGGGTGTTTTACGGTTTCTTCAAAGAAAATTGCAGAGAAGAAGGTGATGGTGGAGGGTGGAGGAGGGTGATGGTGGGTGGAGGTTGAAGATGAAGTGTGGTGGTGGGGTTTTTCTCTAAAAATGTAGAAGATGCCCGGATAGTCCCTGTGGTTTGGCCTTTTAAAGGAAAGGGTAAATTGGTCATTTCACACCTATTTAACAGAGAAAACAAACTGAAGTTAGACCCAGGGACTATCCGGGAACAAAAAATGAAAAGTTGGGGACTATTCAGGTAGTTTTAGAAAGTTGGGGACTATAGGTGAAAAAGGCGAAACCACAGGGACTATCCGGGCATTTTTCTCTTATTAAAAACTGTAAACCTAGTTTTAATTTTTAAAGTACTAAAACTTTTTAAATAAAATATTTGTACTGTCACTGGCCTTGCTTCAAGCTGCTTACTATAGGCGTCTGAGGTGGTCGGTTCTGAAGTCGCGTAAGCTTGTTCTCGACGTTGTCAACTAGCGCTTTCTCTAATTGTTGAAGAAATTTTACTGAAATGACTTGTATTTGAAAAATAATTATTTCTGTAAAAGAACTGGATGTGCATTTTTTTGTACTAAAATTGGTACACAAGCTGGTCTTTTGGTTCTTACGGCACTTCTTTTTCACTGTGATTTTTTTTTTTAGAAAATAATAAGTGAAACCCTTTATTGTAATCCCATATATTTATAATTATAAATAAAAACATTTATAAAGTTGTTTTCATTATAGAAACTGGCCGTGTTTATATGTTTATTTTAGAATGAAATGAATAAAAATGTGAGGGGTTGAAGCATAGCATAACCGGAAGAAGAAAGAGGATTAAAAGGGAAGCATGACAATGAAAGCATAAAACACTATTCACAATGTTTGTTTTTTAATACTACTACTATAGATAATTTTATAATTTTATAATAGTAATGTATGAAGTTAGATATACAATGAATCCATTGGACTAAACCATGATGCAACTATCTTACACATTGGCAATGTTTATCGGATGGTTAAGAAGTAAAAAATATCAAACTACTAACATAGTTTTAAAAGTTAATGCATCATGGCTAAAAAGATGGTGCATCACAATTTTATATTTTTATTAATGATTTATTGCACTGATGTTATGCATGCCTTGACAATGTTTATTGGATAGTTACTAAACTAGTGAATTTGAGTTCTAAAAATTAACGCATCATAATAAATATCACACTCCGGGTGTTTTTTGTTTATAAACACGAGTACATTTTTATATAAACATGTGATTTGTTACATTATTTATTTTTCATTTAAAAATATAAAGAGTACTAAAAGAATTCTCAAAAATTGATAGAGACATATAAATACTTGTAACAAATGATCATAGCAAAGAGTATATGTAAATGACCCTTGTTATTTTAACAATATTATATAATCTTCTAAAAAACTTTCATTAACATGCATTATTTACTAATAATTACGTATCCAGATTAATACTCTTCAAGTATTAATTTGTGTAACATCGTTACAAAGTCTACAATGTCATGCTAGTGTGAATCAACATCATTCATCAAAGTTGACATTTTTTGTTCTTTAACAATATAACAAAATATGAAGTTCTCTTGACAGAAAATATTTTATCTTTATATGTAAACAAATACGATCCAAGTGTTTTTGAATACGCAATGCAAATCAACAAATATGATACAAGATTTTTTTGAATAACGATTTGGAATCACCAATAGATATGATCTACTATGTATGTTTCTTGTTAGGTATCAAGCGACGTAGCAGAACCAACACACAAGTACAAACGAATATCACGCAGAAAAAAAAATAATAATAAAGCATGACACATGAATATTACGTGGTTCGGTCTCAGTAGGGGACCTACGTCCACGGGCTGCAACTAGGCTATTTCATTAAGGTCGAAGGCGCACAATTACAATGACGGGTATGCATAGAAAATAAATTAGGGTTTTCAGCTTGGGCCCCAAGAAACTTAACATGGGTTGAAACCGAGCCCAAGATCTCTAAGCCTTTATAAACCCAACAATCTCTCACTTAAAGGCTTTGCCAATACTCCAGCCCGCCATCCAAACAAACAAACAATCAACCAAGTCATTCAGTAACTTCAGTAATCTTCAATAACAGAAAACCTCCCAGCCTCCGGTTCAAAGAACAAGCTAAAACTTCAATATCTGAAGTTCTCCAAGCTCCTAGCTCTCAAGAACAAGTTAGGATTTCAAATAACAGAAGTTCTCCAAGCCTTTAGTTCCCAAATTTTTTTAACCACATGGACCGTCCATGTACTTTATTCTAAATATATTGTGAACATATTGTGTACTATACGATTATGAAAGGTTGATATACTCCAGTCATTGGGGACGGTTATAAACATTCTTGAATTGTCGCAGTAGATTCTTTTAAGCTAGAATATAAGACCATGCATAGGGGAAGGCTGTCATGGGCGTGCCAAGTTAGCTGTTTTTGACCCGATAAAGCGGGCCCAGGCTGTTCCCAACCCGATCTTCCTCCGGGCCCGCCCCTGCTTAAGATAAACACGGATCATGATCTTCATGAGAAAACCCACAAACTTAATTATAAGCAATTAACACCCGTAGATAAAAGCTGCTACGAGGACCGGTTTTACAATTGTGGGCGAGACTTGAAATACCAATACTCATCCCGAACAAAAAAATAAAATAAAGATTATATAAATTATAGGGCCCAGCCCATTTTCTTGAGATCACAAAAGACAATTGGGCTGTTTTAGCAACCTCTTTACCAACGGAAATAACATAGAACTATGCAAAAAATAAACACAACTTAACAACTATCAAGTTTTTTTCTTTTTACTCACTCTACAAATAATTTTTTTTTTTTTTTTTTACTTTTCTGCACAAGGACCACTCAAGTAAAGAAGAGCACCAAATTTTAATGAATTTATTATATAAACTAAAGAAGGTAATGTTATAATATCCAGCATCTGCAACCTGCCTCATCTTGAGGTCCCTCGAACCATTGATCCCATGATGGATTTGTTGGCCCGTGTGTCCTGCCACCAACAACGAAACCAAGTTAATCAATTACCAACCATATATATATATACTTGACAAATGGTTACGGTTACAGGCACGTTCAATACAAAACCAATATACAGTGGATAGCCACATAGTTCAATTGTATGGTTCTTGCTAGCCTCTGCTCAAAAACGATATCGTATTGAACGGCCTCTATGTAACAAACTTTTACATTCAATTTTCATGAAAGGCGTATTGTTAGTTTGAAGCCAGAACAAACCAGCCATACAGCGAGCCAAGCTACTCACGAGCTTGGCTTGAAAAAAAGCTTGTTTAGTAAACGAGCCTGAGCTTCACTTATCGAGCTCAAGCCGGCTCGCGCGCCTAATTATTTATATAACTTTCAACTAATATTTTAATTATATATTTAAATTAATAATAATTACTATTTATAAATATATGAAAACCAACTAAATTATTATATAAAATAAATATTCTGTTTATATATAAATTTATATATAATAATATTTATAATAGATATAAATAATATAAACTAGTTAATGAATAAAAAACAAGTCGAGCTTGAGTTTGACAAATTACCTACAAGCCAAGCTTAAGATTTAGACACAAAGCTTGAATCAAGCCGAGCTCGCGCTTTCATAAGTTAAACGAGCTCGAGCTTGAGCTCAAACCTAGCCAAGCTCGGCTCGTTTGCACCCCTTTGTCCATACTATAAAAAAAGCCAGAAGTAGTAACACCCGAACAAGATTCAAACGCCTAATATTCATTGCCACAATTTCTTTTTTCACAAAAAATTAAGCTAAAATTACATGTATATCCCTAATCATGGTAATGATATTTGATCAAGAAGTTTTGATGTTTATGGGTATTTTACGTAAATTTACTTAACTTCACTTAATCTTAACTTTTGCAGTTATCATAGGACTCAATCGAAATATGTTAAATTTCTTTCCGAGCAAGAAACAAGAGATCTTACGTGGGAAGTAGTGGATCCGGTCTTGTCTCAACGTTATTCAGGATTCTACCAAAAAAACACACTACGTTAAAAAATCGTTAATCACACATAAACAAAATATTATTCATACTTACTCTTTGCATACAGCTGAGGCTGCACCCATTTTCTCAAGCTGGTCCAACTCCTCCTGCATATGACATCACAAGATCGAGAGCTTCAATACATATTTCACATTATTATATTGTTTACACATATCATATATAATTGCACACACACAACACCTTAAAACTATAACTTATGCAAACTCCTTTAACCTGCAAAAGTTATTTAACATGGCAAATTGGCAATATTATAATCTAATGTGGAATGCTCTATTTATTATTTTCTTTAATCATTTTTTAAACGTGTCTCCAATCATACTTTATTGTTTACTACGAGAGACATAGAAATCAATCGAAAATATAGGTTTGATATTGATTCTCAGATTGTTAGAACTCCAAACAGAAAATGCACATCCAAACACTATCTCCAACAACCCATACTATAACCGCTATTCTGAGTTTCTGATTATAAACTCCCATAATCACTTTCAAATGGCACATCCAAACACCCCTTAATCCCTTATGAGTTATAAAGAAGCCTCCATCATTCATAACAACAATCCCACAAGATAAGAGCTATGTAGTTATAGCAGTCCAAAATCAAATAGCGGTCAAGGGGAGATGTTTGAGATATAGGTTATCGACTTATCGCGGTGGGATATCGGTAACTTATATCACACAGAATTTATATATATACATATGTCAATATTTGAAACATGATCTAATCGATCGTAAGCCATAAAATCTTCCTCCGAGTCCACATTAACCAAGGCATCTAGAATAACGGTCAAATAGTGGTCAATAGCGCCAGGGGCGTCTCTGAGAATTCATATACCCTGTTCGAGCTCGAAAAAATGTGACCTTCCGTAATGTTTTATTATTATTATTATTTAAAATCAAATGTGTATTGGGCTCACTAAATCAAATGGATATTGGGCTAACTTCTAAACCATAAAAATTGTTTTGTAAATGGGCCTATCTTGGAGTTGGTATGGGTATGCTATTTAAAAAAAAAAAATAACATGTATATATATTGGATTTAAGAAAAAACACGTGCCCTCGAAATCACGGGCCCTGTGTGGTGGTCCTCCCCGCACACCCTCATCACCACCCATGAATAGCGCTGATAATAGCGGTTCCGCTGTTTGACACCGCTATTTTGGAAGGCCTGATAACCGCTATTCCCACCCGCTATTGACTGCTTAGGATAAGAGTTACCCGAAAAAACGATTACCCGCAATAGCATAGTGATAAAACACGCATACGAGATCAAACATTATCGGATCCATTCTCCTGAATTTTGTACTATAGCATCCCAAAGTGACCAAACTACACCTTGTTGGCATCTAAAATTCATGAAACAACCTAATAACAAACCATCTATAATAATCATAATTTCAAGAAAACAAATAACAATACAAAAATTCCCAATTTTAAACAAACCCATATAAATAGATAAAACTAAAAATTCAAACCTCTAAATGATGAGTTTCTTGTTCAAGCCTCTTCAATTCAGCCAAAACTCTATGCTTCCCTCTTGTATCAGCTGCAACCGACTTTATCGACTCTAATTTCTCTATTTGCATCTCCAAAGTTGCAAACCCTAAAGAATCAGAGCAAAATTCACTGCCGCAAAAGGCTTTTTTTTTTTTGGTGAGATGAAAAGGGGTCAAACCCTTTTGCCCTCTTTCTTACTTTGATTTTGGGTTGCGAGTTGTTTGATTTTGGGTCTTCTTCTTCTCTGACAATTGGAGGAGGCGTAGGTGTCTTTGTTTATGAACATTCCCAACAATTTCCTGATTTCAAAATTGTTGTAAAGTGGTAGGCAGGCAAAGTACCCAACAAAAAGAGCTTGCCTGTCTTTGTTAGAGTGTGAAAAATTGAAAATTGTCTTGATTTTGCAATTATTTTCGATAAAGAAAGACATTTTGGGTATTATCAATGTGTTTTGTATTGTTTTAAGTATCATAAAAATTGTTATTGTTCTAACCTAATTTTAATTTTGACGGCATTCGGTGTAACCACCGACTCGATTTTTTTTTTTTTTGTTATTTTACAGATGTGTTTATAACATTTTCATTTACGTTTGTGTAAAAATTGGTGGCCAAACAAGGGGAGTGGGAGTTTTCATAGTTCGCACAACTCGTGGCGGTTCTTAATTGAACCGAATCTTATATATATATATATATATATATATAGGGAGCCGCTAAAATGAAAACCACCCCTAGTTTTAAGAACCATGAGAACCACTCCCCACCAATCATATTCTGCCAACAAAAAGGGTAGTTTGGTCATTTACCCCCAAATGTCAAATCCCTTCTCTCTCCACATTTAATGACATCAGTTATAAAATGTCAGATCCCCCCTTTTTTGTTTTTTTTTTCATTCTATGTCTCTCTCCTCATTTTGAAACCCATCGTCCTCTCTCATTGATGAAACCCTTCATCTTCAACTCTTCAAAAATCAGAGATGTCTCTCTCATACTCCTACAAAACCTAACTGCCGGAGAAAACCTTCACCGCCGCCCCTTTATTATCCCATCTCGTTTCCCGACCGGCGACAACACCAACGTCCCTTTCGCCGCCACCACCGCAGAAGAAGCAGACTCCAATTCCGGTTAACAGCCCTCAAACCGCCGTGTCGTGGTGGCTGTGGGGGTGGAGTTTTTTTCCGACAAGACAACAACCTCCTAAACTAAGTCCGGTGAAGTTGTGCATAAGGAAACAAATCTTAAGCAAAACCCATTTCCTGTGAAGGTGCGTAAGATCTGACAAGCAGGAGAAGTTGGTGACGGTGGTGGTGGGTTTGACGACGACTGTGGTGGTGGGTTTTGACGGCGATTGTGGTGGTGGGTTTTGACGGCGACGAAGACGGTGGTGGTGGTGAGGATTGACGGAGACGGTGGTGGCGGTGGTGGGTTTTTGACGGCGACGGTGGTGGTGGTGAGGATTGACGGAGACGGTGGTGGTGGGTTTTGACGGCGATGGTGGTGTTTGGTTAGCTCTGTTTCTCTGAGATATTTGGGTTTTCTTTTATGAATGTTTTTTGCTGGTTTTTTGATGTTATTTTGAATGTTTGAATCTTTGATGTTTTGCTGGTGCTTATTGGATTTCTTGCTGGTGGTTTTTTGCTGGTGTTTTTTTGAATCTGTTGCTTTTTTCTAGATTCTGAACAGTGAACTATGTGGGTTTTGATCCGTTTGGATTTGGGCGGTGATGATGCAAAAAAAAAAAAAAAAAACGTATATTTTGATGACGATGGCGCGGCATGGTTGGTGGATGGTAGAGTTTTGAACCTGCAACCCCACTTTGCAGCCTCTGATTATCGGAAAAAATCAGAGCCAAACCCCGTTTTTTTCAAGAATCCAAACATTGTTTTGATTTTTGTTGTTGATTTTTTATTTTTTTCCTAGTCGATGATGATAAACAATCTATCTGAGACGTGTAACATCCCAATTTTGAAAGCCGGTACATCATTTAATTGTAATTAATGAGGAGACGTATTATTACGAAGTACTTTAATCAAGTATGATTATTAACTAATTAAGGAAGGTTTAGCAATAATAAAATGTGGTATGCTAGACTTGTAATCAATGTTGTAAAAGGTGTTAGGCGCTAGTCAGGCGGTGAGGTACCGCCTAGGGATTAATCGGGATTAATCGGAATGGGATTTTTATATGTATTTTCTCAAAATTATATATATATATACCCAATAATATAAAAATAATACTTCAAAATTCACATAAATACTTCAAGTTTCAGATAGTATGGTTCGATTTTGACCGATTTTGACCAATTTTGACCGCCTAGGACCGATTTTGACGGATTAATATAGTCCGATTAATCCGATTTTTGACCGCCTAGGACCGACTTTGACCATGGCCGATTAATTGACCGACATCAACTGGCATACGAGATTGTACCCGATGCATTTTAAATATTTTTACAAGTATTTGGGATGCCTCACAACACTTATGGATTTGACATGCTTTTTTTAAGACATCAACACATTACATCAATCCCCTTTATTTAACGATGTTATACATAGATCCGCATAAAAGTGTCGTTGAGATAAATGGAGTTGAATATAAATATGGTTATTATCTTGCTGATGGGATATACGCTAGTTGGGTGAAAAAAGCGGCACGAAAGGACAACAAATGAGTTTTTGGAGTGTTAAAAGCTCGTTGGCACATTATTGAATAATTGGCAGGACACACATATCTCAAAAATAAGAAAGACAATGTACACTTGTATTATTTTATATAATACGGTTATGAAAACGAAGGTGTAACTATATATCTTGAAGATGAAATGGATCCTCCAAAAGATGAAACAACGTGAACGAGGACATTATTTTAAAGATACGATCTCAAGAAACTCATAACAACCTTCAACTAGATCTTATTTGGGGACTTTGAGGGATGATACCCTCAACTCTTAGTTGAGGTTCAGGTCATATGATTGACAAATATGTTGATTTATCAGTAGAATTATAGGTGTGTAAATTAGCCAGTAAGAAAAAATTTAAAAAGACTAAAAATGAGAGTGTAGGTATGTTATGCTTTCTATGTTTATTGATAAGAATTAAAAGAGTTGTGAGAACTTAGAGAACTCCGACTTCCTGTGTGTGTTTTGTCCTTATTTTTTGCACAAACGTAGATTAAAATGTTACAAACACGGCTATAAAAATGGTGAAGCGAAGTTTTCAGCCTTTTTACGCTCCTATAAAAGCTATTGACATCAGCATGAATCAGCATTTACGCTACCTGTAAGCGTTTTTACGAGTGGTGTAAATCAACAAAAACTATTTTTTTTGAATTTTTTTTTGTAAGGCTAAGTTCTCTAAGTTCTCACAACTCGTATAAGTTTTCATTTTATCATAACCTTATATATATATATATGTGTGTGTGTATATATATATATATATTTGATTAGTGATGAGATTTTTTTCCCAAACATTTGTACCGTTCCGCTTTTGGGTATTCGGTATATATATTAGTACCCAGTTTTATTGATTTCGCAATTTGGTACCTTCGATATTGGTACGACTATAAAATGGTACTGGTACCAAATTTTACATAGTGGTATTATGCTCTGTTGATTACGAATGAATTTGATATTATGTTTCATTTTAGTAGTACGATATCATGGTACTTGTATCGATTTTCTCTATTTGGTACCCGTATTGTATTTACTACTCGTACTGAATTTTGCCTTATTTGGTGCCCGTCCTGTGTTATACTCATACCGGCAACGGCGCCAAAAAACTTGATGTGCTAAAAATAGTTTAATAAAACGAATTAAAATAACCTAATTTAGACACTAAGTAATACTCTAGACTCTCTAGAACTCGACTAAACTACTAACCGACAAGTGAACCGATCGACTCTAGTAAAGCTAAGTAAGTCCAGATATCGAACCCACGAGACTCTATTTAACTACGTTAACGACTCTATCTAGACTGACACGGATGCGACACTAATTGTTTTTATGTGGGGGGGGGGGGGGGGGGAGGGTTCTAAAAATTCCTAAATTGCAGTTAAATAAAATACTAAGTAATTAGACTAACTAGAACACGACTCGAAACGAAGGTTTTGCTCAGTGATGATGAAGAACTACCTAGGTTAGAATCTCACTTGTTATTGAATGGCTTTCTATCAGTTCTATATGTTATGGAACCAGGATCTTTAAGTTCTAAATCCTAAGAGATACCGAAGAGGACCCCCATCCCTTCTCGGGAAGACACATATGGAACTCTAAAGGATTGTTACGAATACCGGTTATCTAGACTCCCATATGGTTATCTAATTTCCTAATAAGTGCCCTAAGTGACTAACTACTTCACAGTGGAAAGTCTAAGGCAACTAAGGGTTCAATTTGGTTCAATAGACAAGAAATTGGTAAGGAAACTAAAACTGGTTTTTTAAGACCTAATCCTAGCAATTTACCAACCAAGACCTATTAATAACCTAGCACTTTTCAGCGACTAAGATTAGTAGAATATTTAGACCGAATTAATTCTTGATTATTATCTCTATGGTTTATTGGTGTAACGCCCCAAAATCCAGATGTTATATATTCGAGATATGTCCTTATGCGTTATGTTATGAAATAAATAACTAGGCCATTTAACCTAGTTAAATGCCCGGTTTAGACTATTAAAAGAGAAAAGTAGTGCCAAATATGTTTTAAAGGCAAACTCGAGGGGTTAAAGTGTATAAGATGAAATGTTGAGTTAAATAAGAAAATATCACACACAAACACACATTCTGCGTGTGTTCTCGATGGTTCAGGAGCTCCAAAGGAGCTCAACCCTAACTCAACCTTAAAGCTTCAAATTGAAGAATGAATCAAGGCCCAAATTCACAACCGAGCATGAATTAGTGATCACCTTCACAAGGGGATCGTAAGGTATGTCTTAAATCAAAGATTGGTGATCATGTGTGAAGTGGGTTATGTTCTAATCCGTAAGTTAATGTGAAATTGATCATGTATAAGTGTTAGAATCGTCATATAGAACATAGGTTATGTATGGTTTGTGTTAATTTGATGTTTAGAGGTGAAACCCACTTGTTTTGGTAAGGATGATAACTTGAATGATCATCCATGTTCAATTCTTGTTGATTGTTGATGAATTATGATGGATATGATGAATTATAAATGAACTTAGAAGATTTAGGCATAAATTAGTTGTACGTTATGCTTAAAAGGTAGTACTCACATCAAGTGTATGATGAAATGTATATAGTGTCGTCCGTATAGTCAATTATGATGTTGCGGGTATATGTTGATAAGTCGATGATTACATATGGTTAATAGTTGACTTTTGAAAGTCAACAAGTATAAGAAACATGATTTGACTCGTTGTCTTAAAGGTAGGATTATAGGAAGTCGTTTGGTACATGTTATGTTAATATGCGTTATGTGTGATTACATAATGAATTACATGAGTTGGAAAGAAGATGAAGTTGATTTCTATGTAGTATGCTTGTTAGAAATGACTAAGGGAAGTTAAGTGTGGATTATGCGATTGGTATGATTGTTAACATGTACAAATAGGTATGTTAACAAGAATGTGGTTTCGATGACATGGAAGTGTAGGGACCATGTCGAGACGGCCTCAAGCAAGATGTGTTAACGGGTCAAGAAGGGGCAAGGATCGGATACAAGCGCGGACGCATAAGGTAAGTGATTTCTGTAATCACTTCTTATGTTCGATTAAGTAATATGGTGTTTTTAATTAACTAAACATGATGGTTGAGGTCAAATATGTGTCGTAGTCTTTCGTCGTAAAGGATGGGATTAAAGTTGACCAAAATGCCCTTGATGGGTATTTTGGGCAAACGATCTTACGAAGTAGTTTAGATACAAGTTATATGATTAGTGTAATGTTTTGGACAAGTACGGAAGTGGGGAGTACGGTTTTGTTAGTCACGAACCAATTAATTCGCGAATACCCTTAACGGGTCGAAATAAGCATATGAACGATAAGGTGTTAAGAGGATGCAAGACATTTAAGAATTTAGTAATCTATGATAGACGACACTGATATTATTATGTTTATAAGGGGTTATGGTAAAATGAACAAGTTATGTTGATGTATGCATGAACGGGACAAAATGGTAAAAAGGGTAATAAGCCGAAGAGTTAAAAGTCTGAAATTTGGTTAAGTCGGATGTTGTATTTTAGTTCCATTAGATGGAGAATTAAATTACGGACGTGTAGGAAAAAGAATCGGGTAAAACGGATCAAAAATGAGAGAGTTATGCTTGTTTCCGTAAAACCGGATTGTGCTGAAAATATGCAGCAACCAGCTGCAATCCTTTTGTCGATTCAGGGGGGGTCGTGTAGCGCGACGGCCCGTCGCGTCGCGCGACGGGTCCTGTTTCTCCGAAAAATGTTTTCGTGCCTCGTTTTGCCTTGGGAACTCGCTTAAACGCATTTTAAGGTTACGTACGACTAGTTTAATTTACGTTTTTATGAATTTTAGTGTATGAAAGTATGTATGTATCTACGGTGGGTATGTTTATAAGTATGCGAGTAAGAACGAGCGGTTATATGATGGTATGTATGAGAGTTTGGTATGATGCACTTAGGGTTGTATGTACGTAAATATGTATAGTGTCATGAGTGTACGTAACGAGGTTGGTATGTGTACATGCAGTTACGTATTTAATAATGTAGTTGTGTGCGTATGTAAGTATGTATGTAGATTGGTATGCATGTGTGTACGTAAGTATATATGGAGATAATATGTATGAAGTTTAGGTATGTTTGCAAGTCTTTCGGTATGATTAAGTGCTTACGTTGTTTATTCGTGTACCTGGAGTTATAAGTGAAATGCAGGAATAACAAAGAAGCCTCATCATGGATGGTATGACAGGATGGAAAAGCTGGAATGTAAAGAATTAACGAAGCGAGATGTAAATGTGAAAACCTTGTGGGTTTATAATGTGTACTAATGTTGTGAATTTTATGTGGGTGAACGCAGGTATTATCAGTCATGAGGATAACCAAGGGTTTGGGAGATCGAGGATCGAGTCACAAGACGGATTGTACGGGAATGGACTAAATATGTAATTTAATGTCGATAAGTTAGGTTCTTATATTATAAAATGATTTTTTTAGAATGTCAAGATGTATGTCATGAAAGAAATTTTTATGGTACGATTTCCGCTGCGACTTTAGTCAGTTACGAATTAGGGTGTAATAAGTTGGTATCAGAGCCCTGGTTTGAGGGAATCAAGTACGAGAAGGTAAGTACTTGAACTCAAACTTGTGTGCTCTTGAGATAAGAAATCCGTACAATCTAAGACTCGATCAAGATCCAAAGGTAAAGGCTAATGTAAGTATGTGCTTATGTATACGTATAAAGAAACTGACGGTTTTGTATGTTCAAGGTAAGCATAAGTGTTGGAAGAGGATGATCCGTGAATGCAGTCTAGGATGAATACTAAGGCAGGCAAAGAGGTAATAAGACAAGTAGGCAATGAGCCCAGGTACGTAAATTTAATATGAGGGTGTAAAAAATGGTAAAATTCATTAAGGGAAGGAGAATTTTTAAAATGAAAGACAATGATTGTATAGTAATGAAGTATTGGAAGTGATACATGCGCCGAAACCTAAGTCTACGGACATAAGGTGACAATTACATGAAGGCACGAAACTACTATGTGGATTGTGTACCTGGCCAGTACACGAGAAACGTATGACTTTCGTGAGATCATGATAATTGTTACAGGTATGTCCGGTAGAATTGGGTAGCAGGCGGGCGTGTGGGTGAAATGGGAAGTAAGACTCTCGGGAAATGGAGAGTACTATGTAGGAATGGAAAACATGCCTGATAAGAATGAAGAATGTTGAATCTGTAATTAAGTACAGATCAACAAGATATGAATAATATGTCTGAATTCGGGAGACAGATTCAGGGAATGAAAAGTATGAATGTAATGTTTGAATCCGTGAGACGGATTCAAGGATGAAAGGCATGAATGTAATGTTTGAATCCGTGAGACGGATTCAAGGATGAAAAGTATGAATGTAATGTTTGAATCCGTGAGACGGATTCAAGGATGAAAGGCATGAATGCAATGTGTGAATCCGTGAGATGGATTCAAGGATAAAAGGCATGAATGCAATGTGTGAATCCGTGAGATGGATTCAAGGATGAGAGGCATGTATAATATGTTTGAATCCGCGAGAAGGATTCAAAACACAGAAGTAATGAAAGGCATGAATGTAATGTTTGAATCCGAAAGGCGGATTCAATGAATGAAAAAGCATGAATGATGCGTCTGAATCCGTGAGACGGATTTAAAAATATAAAAAGATGAAATTAATCCGCATAAGAAGATGTCGACAGTTTGACCATGATTGAGTCGAACGGGTCATAGAAATAAGTATAAAGAAAAAGGTGATAGTATAATATACGAAGTTTTGTATAAGTTACGTGTTAGATGTGTTAGTAATTGACTCTTAGAAGTCATAATGATGACGGGCTGTGACCCGGACAATAACTTGAGTATGGGCGGGAATGGTAAGTTTAGTAAGAAATATAGAAACAATGTAATAAGGTCTTGGCAACTAAGCATGAATGGAAGGAAGGACGAGCATGTACTTCAGTTGGCAAAATGATTAATAGAATGAAAGGATTGCATATAAGAGTTAGAATGTGTGGTACGTTATAGTAGGTATGTAGGAAATGGTAGAAGAGTTATAGGTGGGTAATCACCTAGTATAATAAATGTTTGAATGAAATGTGCTAACCGCCGACGTTGTTGATGATAAAGTTAGGACTATTGATGTTATGAAACCAATCGTATTGGTGAAAGGATGTGCACGAGCGGAAGCTCATTACATGGATGAATGAAACTTGGCCTGTTACGGCTAGTACCCGAGGAGAAGACGATCGATCTGGGTTGCGGGTCGTTGGTTTAGGAAATGAAAAAGAGGTTAGTAAAATGTTTAACCCATGATTGATTAGATATGAACTAGTACGACACATGAATATTATAAAATAGGTAATGCATGAAGTGGAAGCAATAGTAATGTGAAATGAACGACATGATTTAAAGGTAACGTAAAGGTATGCGAGGTATAAGTAACTGTAGAAAATGTGGAACAAGGTTAACATTGAAGTTAAGCACGTATATATGACTATGAAATGGTAGTTTTGTGTGGTAACAAAACAAGAACTAAATGTTAAATAATATATGTATAGAATGAAATCTTAAGAGATAAGATGAATCTGGTAGATCCGTTATGAACAGATTGTATGAATGGATGTATGAGTACAGATTGAGCAAGTATGTGTATTGACCGTTATTGACAGGTTAAGGAGATGAGAATGATATGCGAAGGTATGATAAGGAAGGTATGGAATTGTTATGAAGAAGTCAATTATATGAATAATTTATGAATCGACAATGGATAGTTACCTATTATTATGATGGATCTATAGAAGTTAGCTATAGATGAGTGGGTACAAATTACAAAGTAAGATAGTATAGTCGACGAAAACGATATGAATAATGAAATAAATATAAAGAAATGTCAGTAATGGTAAGTTGCAATTATTTCAAGCAAACAAATGATGAATGAACCGATAGCTACGAAGTACGTTAGCAGCAAGCATTATTTAGTGAAAGAAACAGTAATAAGAACTCTGGGATGGGTTCGTGAAATGGGAGGATAGTCATCGTGATGGACTCGTAGTCGTGTTGAGGGGACGTAGAGAAGGAATAATTAGTGTTAAATAAAGACAAGAAAGGTTTCGGGGACGAAACCTCATTTAAGGTGGGTAGACTTGTAACGCCCCAAAATCCAGATGTTATATATTCGAGATATGTCCTTATGCGTTATGTTATGAAATAAATAACTAGGCCATTTAACCTAGTTAAATGCCCGGTTTAGACTATTAAAAGAGAAAAGTAGTGCCAAATATGTTTTAAAGGCAAACTCGAGGGGTTAAAGTGTATAAGATGAAATGTTGAGTTAAATAAGAAAATATCACACACAAACACACATTCTGCGTGTGTTCTCGATGGTTCAGGAGCTCCAAAGGAGCTCAACCCTAACTCAACCTTAAAGCTTCAAATTGAAGAATGAATCAAGGCCCAAATTCACAACCGAGCATGAATTAGTGATCACCTTCACAAGGGGATCGTAAGGTATGTCTTAAATCAAAGATTGGTGATCATGTGTGAAGTGGGTTATGTTCTAATCCGTAAGTTAATGTGAAATTGATCATGTGTAAGTGTTAGAATCGTCATATAGAACATAGGTTATGTATGGTTTGTGTTAATTTGATGTTTAGAGGTGAAACCCACTTGTTTTGGTAAGGATGATAACTTGAATGATCATCCATGTTCAATTCTTGTTGATTGTTGATGAATTATGATGGATATGATGAATTATAAATGAACTTAGAAGATTTAGGCATAAATTAGTTGTACGTTATGCTTAAAAGGTAGTACTCACATCAAGTGTATGATGAAATGTATATAGTGTCGTCCGTATAGTCAATTATGATGTTGCGGGTATATGTTGATAAGTCGATGATTACATATGGTTAATAGTTGACTTTTGAAAGTCAACAAGTATAAGAAACATGATTTGACTCGTTGTCTTAAAGGTAGGATTATAGGAAGTCGTTTGGTACATGTTATGTTAATATGCGTTATGTGTGATTACATAATGAATTACATGAGTTGGAAAGAAGATGAAGTTGATTTCTATGTAGTATGCTTGTTAGAAATGACTAAGGGAAGTTAAGTGTGGATTATGCGATTGGTATGATTGTTAACATGTACAAATAGGTATGCTAACAAGAATGTGGTTTCGATGACATGGAAGTGTAGGGACCATGTCGAGACGGCCTCAAGCAAGATGTGTTAACGGGTCAAGAAGGGGCAAGGATCGGATACAAGCGCGGACGCATAAGGTAAGTGATTTCTGTAATCACTTCTTATGTTCGATTAAGTAATATGGTGTTTTAATTAACTAAACATGATGGTTGAGGTCAAATATGTGTCGTAGTCTTTCGTCGTAAAGGATGGGATTAAAGTTGACCAAAATGCCCTTGATGGGTATTTTGGGCAAACGATCTTACGAAGTAGTTTAGATACAAGTTATATGATTAGTGTAATGTTTTGGACAAGTACGGAAGTGGGGAGTACGGTTTTGTTAGTCACGAACCAATTAATTCGCGAATACCCTTAACGGGTCGAAATAAGCATATGAACGATAAGGTGTTAAGAGGATGCAAGACATTTAAGAATTTAGTAATCTATGATAGACGACACTGATATTATTATGTTTATAAGGGGTTATGGTAAAATGAACAAGTTATGTTGATGTATGCATGAACGGGACAAAATGGTAAAAAGGGTAATAAGCCGAAGAGTTAAAAGTCTGAAATTTGGTTAAGTCGGATGTTGTATTTTAGTTCCATTAGATGGAGAATTAAATTACGGACGTGTAGGAAAAAGAATCGGGTAAAACGGATCAAAAATGAGAGAGTTATGCTTGTTTCCGTAAAACCGGATTGTGCTGAAAATATGCAGCAACCAGCTGCAATCCTTTTGTCGATTCAGGGGGGGTCGCGTAGCGCGACGGCCCGTCGCATCGCGCGACGGGTCCTGTTTCTCCGAAAAATGTTTTCGTGCCTCGTTTTGCCTTGGGAACTCGCTTAAACGCATTTTAAGTTACGTACAACTAGTTTAATTTACGTTTTTATGAATTTTAGTGTATGAAAGTATGTATGTATCTACGTGGGTATGTTTATAAGTATGCGAGTAAGAACGAGCGGTTATATGATGGTATGTATGAGAGTTTGGTATGATGCACTTAGGGTTGTATGTACGTAAATATGTATAGTGTCATGAGTGTACGTAACGAGGTTGGTATGTGTACATGCAGTTACGTATTTAATAATGTAGTTGTGTGCGTATGTAAGTATGTATGTAGATTGGTATGCATGTGTGTACGTAAGTATATATGGAGATAATATGTATGAAGTTTAGGTATGTTTGCAAGTCTTTCGGTATGATTAAGTGCTTACGTTGTTTATTCGTGTACCTGGAGTTATAAGTGAAATGCAGGAATAACAAAGAAGCCTCATCATGGATGGTATGACAGGATGGAAAAGCTGGAATGTAAAGAATTAACGAAGCGAGATGTAAATGTGAAAACCTTGTGGGTTTATAATGTGTACTAATGTTGTGAATTTTATGTGGTGAACGCAGGTATTATCAGTCATGAGGATAACCAAGGTTTGGAGATCGAGGATCGAGTCACAAGACGGATTGTACGGGAATGACTAAATATGTAATTTAATGTCGATAAGTTAGGTTCTTATATTATAAAATGAATTTTTTTAGAATGTCAAGATGTATGTCATGAAAGAAATTTTTATGGTACGATTTCCGCTGCGACTTTAGTCAGTTACGAATTAGGGTGTAATAATTGGCCAATTCACCACAAGATAACCCGAACCCACTAAGACCCGATAATCAACACAAACTCATTATATGAAAGACATTCAATATAATTCATGTGAAACAATAAACAATCGTTAATCAAGTAAAAATACGCAAACACACCAAATTGATAAACCAAAGTCTTTTACTTTTCAAAGGAAATCCATAAACATAATAGAAACTAACAAAAATCCAATCTTTAATCAAGTTTTCATCTTAACCTAGGTAGTTATATGAGTTTAGCCAAGAAGCATGTTCAAAAACACATAAACAATGATTAACATCTGAGAATTCATCTTAGTAAAAGCAAGAAACGAAAGAACCAAGGAAAACGAGGTGATAAAACCCGAAATCTTCAATCTCTAAGCTTCAAGCGTCCACCAAGTGATTCCGAATGCTTCCTTGCCTTCAAAATAAGCTAAAACAGGGCTCTGACGTGCACAATATCGTCCAAGAACTTATGGGTTTCAAATTTAGATCATTAAGATGTTTATATAGTTGAAAAACCTAGAAACCCTTGTGCCTCACGTAATTTTCTGCCGACAAAGGCCTGTGGCGGCCCGCGACATCCTTGGCTTCTCCCGTCGCGGGTGGCGGCGTCCCCAATTAATAAAAATCAACTTTTAATCTCTGGCGGCCTGCGCAACACAACCCTCTAGCCTGTTGCGCCCAGTGAAACCCTTCCAGACTTGATTTTTTCCGTCGTTTCAACTCCCAAGCTTCGTTTTCCATCCGACACTTTATTTTATCATCTTTAAGCTCGTTTTTCCTCACTTTTCAGCCGCTTTTCTCTACCATGGCCTGCCAAACACAAATGATTCAAAAGTATATACAATCTAAAGAAAACGAAACTAAAACTAACTAAAAATGCGTAAACTGAACAAGAATAATAGATGTATTTTACAATACATCAATGCTTCATCTTAGAAGTACGATATCATGGTACTCGTATCGATTTCCCTATTTGGTACCCGTATTGTATTACTACTCATACTGAATTTTACCTTATTTGGTGCTCGTCCTGTATTATACTCATACCAGTTTTACCTATTTGATTCGTGTACGATTTCTCAAAAAGATTAAAAAACACAAAGTAGTAATATAGCGGATACAATATTGAAATATTGATACCAATACCCGTACTCATACTCATACTCATACTCATACTCATACTCATACTCATACTCATACTCATACTCATACTCATACTCATACTCATACTGTACCATAATATTCGATACCCAATTTTATTCAGATTCACTATCGATATTTTTGTTGCTGGTACATGTATGGATGGATATAGGTACATTGGTTAATTCAAAGTTAAAAGACTTAAAAGTCTTCTCCATCACTTTTAATTTGTGGCATTTTCAAAGCAATACCGTTTCTAAGGATTATAATTGGATTTTAAAGCCTAAGTGGGTTGTAAAATATATAAATTGGTGGGGTTAATAATGATTTGTTACGATGTTGATTCAAGAATTATCTTTTGACAAAGGTTATGTATTAATATATTTTAATTTCATTTTATGCTACAAATAGTTTTTTGATATAAAAAGATTTTCAGGGAACACAAATCCGCCCCAAATGTGATCTATATGATTTTGGAAATCAATATCTATACTTAAACTATGTAATAAAAGAAACCAAATTGGAAAACACATAACACTTTATGAGATGATCTTCATGAGGTGTTCGTCTAAAATGTATTTTTTATTTATTTATCCATACTTAATTTTCAAATTCAAATAAACTAGTTGTTTTCCTCCGGCGCGTTGCGCCGTGGCCCGTGTGCTATGACGGAGATTTGGTTAGCAGTGCCGAAACTTGAGATTTTCAACCGGGGTGTCTAAGACGTATATACAAAAAATTTCTATAAAATCGGAGGGTCAAAAACGTATATACAAAAAAAAATTATATACGAAAACTACATACCCTCCACTACTAAGTGAAAAGTTCGGGGGTCAGCCGCCCCCATAAAGCTACGCTCTTGTTGGTTAGTATCGCATTTTGGTGCGCTCGCTATAACATATAAAAAGAAAACTCAAAAATAAATATAATCGAAATATGGCTAAAAGGGATCGAGCTACGATGTGACTAAATGGTAATTAAACATTTGTATGCAACCAATACAACTTTCTTAGAAATAATAACTATTTTTATAAATGATCATATGTATTGCAACCATTCTCGTAAAAATCCAGTGTATTATCGATATCTATATGAGTGTCATTACCCGTCAGTTACCATGAATTAAAAAGATTATGTACCATCGTCTTTTTAACAACAAAGTTACATAATCCCTACTTCTAAAACCCTAGTTTCTCTCAAAAGACAAAAAACCACTACTACCCACCAAAGTGGTGATGACGATTATCTGCCATCCAATTTGTCTTTACAAAATATAAACCGTAGACAATAAAATAATTATTTCCACTGAATACAAATACCATAATTAAAAAAGTAAAAAATAAATAAATTGATTATTACTTCCTGTGTCTACACCAACCCCTACCTTCTTCTTCTATCTAGAAACCCTCAAACTCTCTCTTCTGCTTCTCAACTTTCGCCTCCAATCAACCCACCGCGATTCTTGTCACTTTCAGGCCACAACACACTACAACCTAAAATATGAAACCTCAAATCCATCGATGTTATCATCTTTTTTAACACCACCTTCGTCTCCGCCGTCTAGCGGCGGAACCCTAGCCACCGCCGGCGTTTCTGTTGGAATCGAGGGATGTCCAGGTAATTGAAGATGAAAAACATAAAAAAGCATGACATGACCTAATACGATGAGACGCCAATGCTACAGCTTGGTGCCGCCGCCGTAAATGGGGGGTTTCAAGTGGTGGTTGACTGGCCCTATGTTTTGTCGTCGGATGCAGATTGTTCACTAAGCTTTGTAGTGCTAATCTTCTTAAGGGACCAAAGTTGTAACCACATGGAAAGTGATGTGGTCACTGTTAATAAATTTGGAAGTTTCCTGCGCAATGTAGCGATGTGTTTTTGATATATATAATACTATGGTAAATATCAATTTTTAATTTTTAAATACAAATATACTATCATATAAGATAAGAGAAAGGAGTCAAATAGAAAGTTTATTTTGGCTAGGAAATGTAGGAAGCAATAGGATTAGGACATGTGGGCAACCACTTAAAATAAAGAAAATGAGTATTTTAGTCAATACAACCATTTCTTCTTCCTTTTCAAAACCCAGTAACTTCAAAACCCACCATTTTCAAAACCCACCATCTTCAACCATTTCTTCACTTTCTATCTCAATAATCTCTACATTATAGTGCGATTTTCGTCACCAATCAATGATTCAAACACCCGATCAAACGTGTTCTTCAGCTTTTTTTTTTGAAGAAAACTCAGTTTAATTACATACAAAATCTCGTTTTTTTCGGTGATTTTGAAGATAATCACTCGATCCGTTCGATTCGAGCGCTAATAAGTGCTTCAATCATTCAAAATTCGTCAATTGTTGAAGAAATCATTTCGATCCATGTAAGAAATTCTTTAATTTCATTTTACGATTTGGGTTTTGATTTAGTCATTGCGTTTTACGATCTTGGCGGGGGTCCGGGGGTAGCGCCCCTGGTAGCAGGGTCCCAGGGGCGGCAGCCCCAGGCGGGGTCCAACGAGCAGAGCCCCTGCCTGGGGTTGAGCTGCATTGGAAACTGCATTCGTGAACTGCATTGGTTCAAGGACAGTTCACAGCACAGACAATTCACAGCACAGTTCTGCATTGGCCATTGCGTTTTAGAAAAACACATTCTTGAAGTGTTTTTGGTGCATTGCGTTTTAGGTAATACACCTTTTTAGGTGTTTTCAGTCCATTGCGTTTTACAGAGAACACTTTCTTTTGTTTTTTAGGCAAATGCGTTTTAGAATGAGTAATTTTTTAAGTGTTTTTCTGGCCATTGCGTTTTACAAAATAAGATATTTCTTTGTTTTTTTTGTGCATTGCGTTTTAGGTAAAACACTTTTTATGTGTTTTCAGTCCATTGCGGTTTTACAGAGAACACTTTCTTTTGTTTTTTAGGCAATTGCGTTTTAGAATGAGTCATTTTTAAGTGTTTTCTGGCCATTGCGTTTTACAAATAAGACATTTCTTTGTGTTTTTTTGTGTATTGTGTTTTAGGTTAAAACACTTTTTTAGGTGTTTTCATTTCATTGCGTTTTAGGAAACAGACATTTTAAGTGTTTTCTGGCCATTGCGTTTTAGAAATAAGACATTTGTTTGTGTTTTTTGGTGCATTGCGTTTTAGGTAAAACACATTTTATGTGTTTTTAGTCCATTGCGTTTAGAAAGTACATTTTCTTTGAGTTTTTAGGCTATTGCGTTTTAGAAATAAGACATTTCTTTGTGTTTTCTGGCCATTGCGTTTTACAAATAAGACATTTCTTTGTGTTTTTTGGTGCATTGCGTCAAAACACACAAAAATTTCAAACCTATTTAACAACTTTATTACCCTTTTTTCTCCTATAATATCAACCAAAATCATCAAAAATAACAAAGAAACTTACCCGTGTTCGGATTCTAGTTAGATTTGGTGTCGAACGACGGTGGCACGGTGGCTGATTACGGTGGTCGCCGGTTGCTGGACTGTTGTCGCTGGGTGATGTTATTCGTTGGCAAGTGCAGGGACGCAAGAGAGAGAGAGAGAGAGAGAGAGAGAGAGAGAGCGGGAGAGAATTTCTAAAGGTTTTGGGCTTTAATTATTTTATTATAGTTTGAAATATTGTTAGGTTTGATTAATGGGCTAAGACATAGTGAGCTAGCTAGTTAGGGCGATTATAAGTTGGTAAAATGTATGAGTATTTGGGTTTAGTTAGTTCGGTATTAAAAGTTATATAATTTCAAGGGGTGCGGACGGGATTTCGACGGAACTTAGCACTAAATATTTTTTTCCCCGGGGGTGCGCCCGCCCACCTTGGGGCTGACCTTGGAGTCCGCCCCTGGTATGGAAACAGAATCCCGAATATTTTAATTAATAATTATTTGTTAATTTTTGTACTTAGAAATTTTTGAGAATGAAATCATTACAAGAGAGGGATAGTTAAGCTACACATAATGTTAGTTTCAAGTGTATTGTAGTATTGATTTCAAGAACAAATTATTCTTAAGGGGTACATTGTTGAAATACTCATACTGTGCAATGTGTCATAACATTAATTTTGAGGACAAAATTTATTTTAAGAGGGATAAAATTATAATATTTGAAAGAGTTAAATGCTTGGGTTGGTCCTTGTGGTTTTCGAAAATTGCAGACTTGGTCCTAATGGTTTACTAATTACACACTTGGTCCCCAGTGGTTTTCAAAAATGCACTCGGTTGGTCCCCAGCCCTAACATCAGTTAAATTTCTCAGTGTTAACTATGTGTGAAATGACTATATTACCCTTGAACAATTAAAAACCTAAAACTATATTACCCTCTGCATCATCTTCATCACCAACAAAATACCTATTTCCCTCTGCTCTCTCTCGATCTCACACCGGTGACCGGCCGGTTTTCCGGCGTCTCCGTTCTCCGGTAGCAATCGAACACCCAACCCCCACACCAATCGAAGGAACAATAATGCATGAAGTAGGATGTAATGGTGGTAGTTCTAGTTAAATCACAGATTCACAGTTAAACCAGAGGCGATTACCCATGATTATGAGATGTATGCCCCTTTTCCACTAGATCAGATAGATACTCTGTCCCAATAATCACCCCTTCTCTACTCAATCGAAGCTTGCAGTAACTCTTAGCCATTAAAGGAACAATAATGCATAAAGTAGGACAAGTGAAATAAATAATGAAACTCAATTAAACGAAGCCTTTATCTTAAACTAGAAAGATGACCAACATAGGAAGCAATAAATATTTTTCAAATAACAAGAAACAAAAAAGAAAATCAGCCCGCTTTCAAGAGGTGGCCGTTTCTCAAAGATGCTTAACTGAAATCAACCAGGCATTTAACTAGAAATCAATCTACACAGAAATCATAATATCATCATCAGTTCATCATCTACACAGAAACCCTAGAAATCATCTTCTCAAATCACTTCAATCATCAATGGATTTCTTCAAGATCTATACTATCAGATGATCTAGAACCTGAATTTCCACTCAATCACTCACCAAATCAACCAGAAAGCGAAGCCGGTGAAGAAAAACGAAGATTCCACTTCAAATCGGTCTCTTCACCGTCGCCGCCGTGAGCGGCGGCGCCGCTCCTGCTCCGCAGTTGAGGGGATGCAACAGGTGGGTATGTTGCAGAGGGTATAAACTGGTGTGGGCGTTGGGTGTTCGATTGGTAAGACAGTCGACCGGCAACCGGCCAGAGGTGCACCGGTCACCGGCTCGAAGGAAACAAGGGGGATGGGCAGGTGGTTGTTGGGGGTTTGTCGGAGGTGGGTGTGGTGCTACCGGAGAACGGAGACGCCGAAAAAACCGGCCGGTCCACCGGTGTGAGATCGAGAGAGAGCAGAGGGAAATGAGTATTATGTTGGTGATGAAGATGATGCAGAGGGTAAATATAGTTTTTAGGTTTTTAATTGTTCAAGGGTAATATAGTCATTCACACATAGTTAACTGAGAAATTTAACTGATGTTAGGGCTGGGGACCAACCGAGTGCATTTTTGAAAACCACTAGGACCAAGTGTGTAATTAGTAAACCCATTAGGACCAAGTCTGCAATTTTCGGAAACCACAGGGACCAACCAAGCATTTAACTCTATTTGAAAATTCGAAAACTTTAAAATGTTTAATATCGAATTGTTTTATTACATTGAATCTCAAACAAATTTAATACATGTAAAATTAGTTCCGCTGGTGGCACGATAATACTCCAGTGGTCCGTCAAGTGATCCAAATTTATCGTTTAAAAATATTGATTAAATGATTATCTAAAAATATTATAAAATAATAATAGTAATTTTTTTTTATATATTTGGCATTAGCATCAAATGTTTAATATAAAGTCGTTTTATGTATTGTTATATGGTAGTTATGTTGTATATGGTATTTTGCAGGTAAAAAGGGTGTTGGATTATCATAGATCCGATATAAACACCTAAAACAACAAATTCTAATAAGATATCATCATCAAAACTTTTTTGAAATTCGTTACCTTCAATTTACAAAATAGCTACATGATACTCTAAAGGTCCGTCAGTGATCCAAATTTGCCGTTCAATAAAAAAAAAGAACATGAGCAACACCATTTACGAATAAAACAATACTTACAAATTTATAAATTCTTTGTATATTTTCTTATTACATTTATATTCTCACTGAGTCCGTGCGTTAATTCTAAGAAATTTTATGTAACTCGGTTATTTAAATTTATGTGAAATCTCAGTTACTTATAGCTTTAAAATTTATGTAAGTTTATTTGTTACATCCATGTATCACACGGGAAATAACCTGATTCTATATATTCATATAAAAGAATTATTATATATTTTAGTTTATCCATCCAACTTTTAGTCTTTTACACAAAGCCTATGTATTCTTTTGATGCTGTAAAAAACATACTATTTATATGTATATATTATAGAGTTAATTGTCAAAATTGTTCCTGAGGTTTGGGCACGTTTGTCATTTTCGTCCAAAATGACACTCTTTGTACCAAACTGCCCCCAACGTTTGTAACTTTTTGCCATTTTCATCCAAACCACTAACTTAGTTTATTTTTTCTGTTAAGTTGAGGATACTTGGATAAAACTGACAAATATAAAACCACAGGGACGATTTTGGCAATTTAATCAAACCCTTTTTAATTTATTTTATTTAATTATTTTTGTTACATATATAATAAAAAAGAATATACATGGAGTTTTTAGAAAAAAAAAAATTAATAGTTTTTGTCACATAATTTTTATAAATTTTTCATCCAAATCACTAACTCAGTTTATTTTTTCTGTTAAGGTGAATGATGTTTTAAATTTTAATAAATTAAGTCATAAATTAATTTACAGCTTCTTTATATAAATCAGTTTATAAAGAAAAAACGTCATTGGTGTGCAGCACATAACAATCGATTACAACTTTTAGTTTTTATCAGTTTATAGAGACAGAAAAAAAAAATGGTAAAACGTAACATATTTTTTAAATGTGTTGAGCACCTAGGAAATATGTTGGTAGAAATAAAATATTTATTTAATTAAGATTATGAGTGTAACTAACTAATACCTATTATGAGTGGCTTGAGTAAAGAAATTTTTGGTTCATAGCATTATAATTACAATTTGGTGAATGATTTTAAGGTTTGGTAACGATACTTGTTTGATTGGGGGGGGGGGGGGGGGGGGGAGGCACTGGCTTCTGTTTTTCCTTAGGAGCGAATTAGAAGAGTAGAAGATGAATTACAAACTTGGTACATATGATAAGATTTTTTTATTTGACATTTTTTCAATAAGGTCACCAGCATTTTAGTTTTATTAAAATTTAGAGGTTTAAGTAGATTTTTATTTTTATAAAACTGATCTATATAAAAATTAGAAATTAATTAATTTCTGTCTTAGTTTATAAGCATCCTTCGCCTTAATAGAAAAATTAACTTAGTTAGTGGTTGGATGAAAATTTATAAAAATTATGTGATAAAGCTATTATTTTTTTCATATAAAAATTGCATGGTATATTCTT